>JBAMJV010001304.1:0-104550 GCA_037951105.1 Echinarachnius parma | reverse complement strand
CTATATCAACCATGGATAGCAACTAAGATACATCCTTGAACTTAAAATAAAAATGTGCTTACAATAAGGTACTCTTAGTTCAGCCACACACACTGCCAACAGTGCAATAAACATGTAAATATTAACATGTAACCAATAACATTAATGTTCGATTAATGCCACACACTCACAACAAAAAGTTATGCATATCACTTAGCTCTAATTTTTCTGTTGATCGGTAATTAGTCTCCCTTGTCGACTGCCCTTGTTCTCCTGCCTGTTGCCCGTTGTTCCTCCGTTCAGTCCGGTTCCAGCTCGGTATCCCGATCCGGCGTCTCTGCATACAGCTAGGTTTGATCCTCAGTCCTTCCGTCACGTCTGCTCACCCGCACCTGTCACCAGCATCACAGACTTAGTCATCACAGCCTCAGGTACACCAGGTAGTGGTTCGATCACGGATCTGCTAGCACCAACAATGGCTAGATCAGATGTGCCCCCACAGCCAGCAAAATATGGTCAGCAAGACAGATATGTGTTGGATCAGTTCTGTTTGATGCACTTTACACCATCAGCGTCACGAACCAGTTTAACGTAGCTCACAACAGTTGCAGCAGACTTTGCACAAATAATTCAGTCAAAACAAGGCGTTTTATGAAATCAATGGACTGGTGCAAATTGCTTCCAGATCCCACCATGCTGCCACCAAGATGTGACAAAGCTCCCCCAGATTGGGTATACTTTGTCCAGTCATACGCCGTCACCTTTCTCCTTCCACATTGGAGCCGGAATAAATAACTCAGAAACACTGTTCATATTGGAGAGTAATACATGCCGGTTTATTTACAAAGTTATCCATGAAGCAAAGAGGGACAAGCAGATCGCAGATCTGCTCTCAACCAAGTCTTGACGTATTCTGATTCAAAAATCCAACTCCAGTGTAAATCTCAGTCCAAAAATAGATCAAGAGAAAGTAACAATGCACTGCTTGTATAATTCAATATTATCAAGAGCAAATTAATGTTCACTTCTTGTGTAACGCAAATTTGGCAGTTACATAAACTGTACATAAAGAAATAGTTAAGAATATCAATTCACCAAGTCAGCAATCTGGCCAGACATCCACCTCAGCTACTACTAACAAAATACATGAAGAACTGACTTCCAGCCAATCAAAGCGCTGGTCTAGCAGGTCTACTTACATCACATGAGACAAAGAGTTAATATAGAAATTCATCCTAACCAATCAGCAACAACGATTGACCTTATATAAGCTATGTTATTCCTTGTCTAGAACGAGCATAAGAAAATACAAAAGAAATACTTTAGACCAATCAGTACTCCCCTTAGTGGTGTTTTCATACACCTTATTTTATGGTAATTACTTTGTGTTGACCCAGACACATTTGCCCCTTGCTGGTCATTTGACCCTGAGCTGCACCTGTCCTAGGTTATTCTGACAGCGGTCAAAATGTAAACAACTCGGACCCCCTCCGTTGTTTCAGGGTTATACACTCCCCAATTCCCCACTCACTAGTATATTCTGAGATGAAAGGGAACCTCTCAGTAATGTGAGGATAATTCACATTCATAATATAATTCTAAATTAAAGGGACATGTTTGCATGTCACAGGGGGGTAGGGGAGGGTATTGAAATCATAGTAATTGTAAGGGAAACTTTGTTAAATTGTCTCCCTGCATGCTACATCGCGACCCTTTAAAGTTAAGGCGTCGCTGTGAAGGGGGGGGGGGGGTGTATTTAAAAGCTATATTGTTATACTAAATCTGACTTCCAGACTACAGGGGATAATTTCCAGAGGGTATAAAGTCCTGTGCTCACGCTCTCTGTATACCCTGATTATCTTGTTATCTCTTTAACTCTCTTTAACGTTACTCTTTTGTTCCCCCTCTCTCTTGTTTAATTCCTCTTTAGAAGTTGTGATCCGACGTCCCTACAAACAACAACAACAACAACAACCTTCGAATATGGCTGCCATGAAAATCTGCATCTCGCTCTTCGTTGTGTGTATCGTTGCACTTGGTAATTATGTCCTATTTTTATATATATCAAATAATAAATTTGTCATTTCTCGGTCACTTAGATTGTGCGCCAGAAGTCGGCCATCCATCCATTAACAGGCCAGGGGGAGGGGAGGGGATCGGGGAAGGGGGGGGGGGGGGGGGGGAGGTTCACAAAGAGCCCAAGTCGAACTTAACATTAGGTTGGACTTATACAATTCATGGAAAGCCATTAGATTCTTTGTTAAATTGTTGAACGATCTCTTTAAAGGGATAGTTGAGTATTGGTCAAACTTAACTTTAGTAACCAAAACCTGCATCATTACGGTACAAAGTAATAGTTATAACTTCACCATGCTCGAAAAGTATTCACAATTACAAACGACGAAGTAAAACCCCTGTTATCATTAAAAAAAAGAGCCGTTACCTCTCAAGAGGGCGCTTTGGTTTTAGCCTTTTTTCATACAAAATTGTGCATTTAATGTATGTTAAAATAATGATTTAATAGAGATATCATCAACGACTTTTTTAAAAACCTATTCTGATTTTTTTCAAAATAGTCTTGGAGCATTTTTTGAAATTTTTCTAAAAAGTCTAAATATCGCCCGGTGATTGCCGGTGAAGAACATTTTGAATAAAAATATATTTATGGATATTTCAGCCGTTTCTGAACCGATTTTGATCAAATTAAATTTATTCTGTCATTAAAATTGTATGTTCTTTCAAATTTGACAGTTAGTTTTTCATTATCTCACAAAATATATCGGGGGGCACTTCAGGAAATACCAATACTCAACACTACCTTTAAACAGGCCTTGATACAAATTATTAACAGTTTATTTTATCAAAGAGACTTCAAGTTATTGATGTAAAATTTCATGGAAAGTTTAAAATATTCGCACTTTGGGCTCTTGAATATGTATTATTTAGAAGCTACAAATGGCTTTCCACGATTTGTAAATATCTTTGCAAAACACCCCCTTGACGTTTGTAGCGATTAATTATAACGAGTACTATTCTAATGAAATGAAAGTTGACAGACTGCCAATTTATATGAATATATCAGTGATAAATATACCCAATTACCCAATAAAACCACAACTTGATAATAAAACAATCTGGTGGTCTTGATTTCGCTCTTTTTTGCCATTTACCACTTTTATCCACGAAACTTACTCAGAACTCTAGCCGTTCTTAAATGTATTCGTGTATTGTTTTACCACAGAAGCATGGAACGGGTTGTGATTTACCGAATTTCTCTTCCGTAAATAATGCGCTTAGAAACATTGTATTAAGCGCTATATAAATGTAATATATTATTATTATTATTATTATTATTTAAAAACAACAGATATTTATTATTGAAATGTGCCTGTTTCAACTCTGTTCACTTTGTATTTTCGACCATTACTCGGTCACAACTTAACACCTTGCTTTGATGTCCTTACTACTGCCGCTGTAATTGTCGTTTCTGTTGTCATCATCATTGCCATGTTGTGATTTATTTTATCATTGGCATTGTTTATTATGGACAATTATGTTTATTTTCATTATATAATAATGATAATACTACTTTGCAAATACAAGGCAAATAATAATAATAATAATAATAATGATAATAATAATATATATAATAATAATAATAATAATAATAATAATAGTAATAATAATAATAATAATAATAATAATAATAATATCAATATTTATAATAATAATAATAATAATACTAATAATGATAATAATGATACATGTAATAATAATAATAATAATAATAATTTGAAGTAGGTTTGAAATGCGCCAATTCCATCTTTTACAAGCTGCTCAAGGTGCATTTTAAAATTATCTACACACAACAACAATGATTCAAATGCATATAATAGTAAACACGTGTACGTAAGTAAAAATGTTAACATTGTGACATTGCCCTTGTCATTGTCATCGGCATTGTCATTGACATCAAAATTAACATTGTCATTGATATTGTTATTTTTATTTGTCATTGTGATTTCCTTGCTATTGTCATTGACATTGTCCTCGACCATGTCATTGAAATTGTCCTTGTCATTTTTTTGTAATTTGTTATTATCATAAACTTCGGCAAATTTCCTTGACCTTGCCATTCACCTTGTCATAAACATTGCCTCCTGGCCTTGTTATTGACATTGTCCTTGACCTTGTCCTTGACATTGACAATGACATTGCCCTTGTTATTGTCATTCAACTTGTCCTTGTAATTGACATTGCCATTTGCATCCTTGCCACGCAGGAACTACCGATGCAGATGTAACGGCATGTTACACGTGCAAGCATGACCCGTTTCGTGAACCTTTGAACGACGAAGGAGTTGTTGGATGTGGCGTGAACTTTGACCCGAACGCTGCGGGCGTAACGATGGAAACGTGTGACGTCACGAAAGATGTAGCCAAAGCATGCACCGTAAGATTATTAAAGGGATCCATTGAATTCACTTGGACGTACTTTACTTTTCATTATCTGTAAAAGAATATCAACCCTTTTTTCTCCTCAAAGTATTGGTACAGGCGCAATAAACGTAAATTCACTTTGTTACAATCAACTTTGAAATTCATTATTTATTTTGTAAAAGAATACAAACCCTGATTTG
Organism: Echinarachnius parma; assembly: GCA_037951105.1. Classification (NCBI taxonomy): domain Eukaryota; kingdom Metazoa; phylum Echinodermata; class Echinoidea; order Clypeasteroida; family Echinarachniidae; genus Echinarachnius; species Echinarachnius parma. Next base: position 99,932 of record JBAMJV010001304.1, on the reverse strand, counting down.
GTTGAATTTCTCCTCAAATTATTGGTAGGGGGCGCTATAATCGTTGCTGTATTTAAACCTGGTATTTTAGTTGATAATAAATGCATTCTACACCATGTGTGACATTATTTGTTATGATTGATAATTAATCTTTTACTTAAAATTGCAAAAAGGAGATTCAATACAGCAGTTTTCTTCGTTGCTTCATCTTTTTCGCAATTGCTTTTGGAAATGCATTTATATTGATAATGAATATGTTTAAACTATGTTGAGTTATTGTTTCTTTTCTTTCAAATTTATGAACGTTTTTTTCCAGCTAGACTATGTATTAAATTAATTTAATTTTGTTTTCCTTTTCCCCATTATCTTTGCTCTTTTTCTTTGTTGTTTTGTTACTAACTATCCCATTTCTAGAGTGTATCCCGTTTTACCGTACGATCGAGGAAAGAAGTGGCATTCTATTGAAATGCAAATCAATGACTTTCTTCCGGTAGTAGCCCGAAAACGGAATCGAAACTTTTGTCTTCACGTATATTTCACACGTATTTTGTTTATATTACAGACCGTCTTTTACACTGGGTACGGAACGACGGCTGTCTACCGGGGGTGCGCATACGATGTTTGCGCATACGGCTGCAACAAGATTTATGGCGATAATAACATCCTTCAGTGCAGCGCCTGCTGCGGTACCGACAATTGCAACGATGACACAGTGGCACCAAAGAGTGGTGGCGCCATCTACGTCCAAACACCGCTGATGCTCGTCGTGGCGACCCTTGTCGCCGCTCTGTTTTCCGTATAAGAAGGACAGATGTGAGACACACCACCGAGGCATGATTATAACAGACACACTCAAAGGGATTGTACTGCAGTTTTGGTGGAGAGGGCGCTTCGATAAACAAAAAAATTGTTGTGAGGTAATGGGAAACTAAGTAATAACTGCGAGAAAAAAAACACTGAATTTTAAAAGGCAACTATTGGTATTACATTATACATAATTAACATTCTTTCAGATTCGATCATTCATTTTGCGCTGATATATTTAGGATAGCAATTAAAAGTGGCCTTATACTTTATCTTGCATTCTCTCAATTGAATCATTATTAAAACCCACAATAAGATTTAACATTTTTGAAATATAAAGGGTGAAACTGTTAGATGTATGACGGGCGCCCTCTTGCATGTATTGCGTGAATGTCTGCTATTGGAATAAAAACAGCTTTTCAACTTAGCTGACAATACGCTTTTCTTCAATTCATGCATGATTGAATTACAACTATGACATGTTTACAATTATAAAGTAGCGTACAAGATTTAATAACTTAATTTAAGCTTCACCAAAACTGTACTATCCCTTGTACGTATTTGCCTATGCATAATGATACACGGGTGTACTGTGTAAATGTATTAACTGTATAATATGAATTACTGTATAATATGAATATTACCTCTTGGTTGGAAATGGATTATCAAAATTTGATTTTTTTTTTTTTTTTTTTTTTTCAATCACAAAAGACGAGCATATTCGCCTGCATAACAATACAATGATAATCAATGAGAATTCCGCGACTATTTTTTCTTCTTGAATTAATGTCTTTCAGACAGTCATTAAAAGGGACTGTGTCGCATTGGAGGGCGCTGCTACAATAAATTTAAAGCGGGAAACGATATACTATACTAAAGCCCTCTGTAGACAGAGCCGACTCGACCAGATCCGACTGGTTTTCATTCGGATCGGCTCAGTTTTCAGTGCCTCGCGACACACATTTTGCCAGTCGAGAGACAGTCGGATGCCAGTTGAGACCGATTCAACACGATGAATCGGCTCCCACCGACCGGGCCCAACTCTACCCTTATTGAAACCAGTCGGAGCGGGTCGAGTCGGCTCTGTCTGCGCCGGGCTTAACACACAAACTGCGCGAGTCATGCGATGTGCCTTTAATATCGCCATGGCGCCGCCCAGCGAGTTTGTATGCATTAGCGCCCTATGAAAGTGGACGATACAGTGCCTTTAAAGCGGGGGAGGGTATATACAGCGAAAGGAAGGCACCTTTCTTTTTTTTCTTTCGTATTAACCCATTTAGGACTGGTCCCGAAAATACTCAGGGCTGCATGTGTCTGTGGGGAATACATGTTATAGCAAAATCAATCAGTCCAGGCGGGTGTTTCGCAAAGGTCCTAAGTTGAACTTAACCCTAAGTTGGACTTAAACATTATGGAAAGCCGATAGTTTCTTTGAAGAAAAAAAAAATTTAAGGCAGAAAATGTTGATTAAAATAAATTAAATTTTATATCATCAAGGAGATTTTATGTCCATGATGTAAAGTTTATTTCAAAAAGTCTATAAAATACTTGCATTTTTGCTTTTGAATAAATATAATTTATTCCAAGGATACAAATGGCTTTCCATACTTTTTAAGTATCAACTTAGGACCTTTGTGAAACACCCCCCCCCCCCCCCCCCCCCCCAACGGGTTAAAGAACCGTATACGTGTATATATTATATAGTATATGTTTTGTAGGGTTATATGCTGTTTGTTCAGTTGATAAACAATGCCTCAACTGATAATACTTTAAACAAATATATAATGTAGAAACTCATTCAAGGAAATTTAATACCGGTTCCATCGCCTCTGGTTTAGTATAATTGTCCAACTCAGGTTTTTATTTCACATTTTTGCTGTGAGGTTATGTCTTCATTATATGAACGTGTTGTATTTTTGTCATTCTTTATATATTTTCATTTTTATAGCTATGAAAATAACTGCTGGAATATACACGTGTATCCTATGTGATTGCATTTCCATCATTATATTGCGGTCTGAACAGGGTTTTCATGTTATTTGTACACGTGTGGACTTACATTGAAAATTTACCTCAAATATGCCTTTTTTATTGAAATGTGTCTTTGTTATTATTCGGATACTGTGCGTTAATACAGATATAGTCAAATCTGTGTATAAAGACTATCATGTCGGTATGTTATTCGGATACTGTGCGTTAAGTATAAAGATACAGACAAACCTGTCTATAAGACCATCAGAAAGAGACAGAAAATAGACAATATTAAGTGGGCGTTATACATGTTTCCCCTTAAAGCGTGAATTTGTTATGGGGGCACCTGGGGGCACATACAGTGTGTGAACGCACGAACCCCCCCCCCCCCCCCCTCCCCAGCTACCTCACCGGCAACCGTCACAACATACATACAGGCCACCAATATTGCTGCCTTTCCGAGAGAGAAAGTGTTATGCAACCTGCCTGTAAAGGTCTCCGGTGATCACGTATTGTTTCTAATGGGTGGTCGTTACACACAGGTTTGATTGTATACATAATTGTATTTGTATAAAGGTTAAAGTGATACCTGTAAAGTGTCAGATATTGCACAAAATGACATTTGAGACTTCAATCCTATATCAATATCATTGTAAAATACAATTGAAAGATTTGTGAAAGTTTGAAAGAAAACGAACACTGTTTACCTAGTGAAAAAAACGAATATTGAGTTCATATTTTATCACCGAATACTGATGGTCTACCATACATTTGTCGCAGTAATAATCATCCGTTTGAGATATTCGCACCCGTGTATGTTTACAGGCGTAGTTCGCTCGGCTCAAAGTTCGGATTAATTAAACTAACTAATTCTTTAAAACATAATAAATGAAAATAGAATTGTATAGATTTGTGATTATCATTGTGAAACTTGTCGTGAATTGAAGTTCATATTTGTATTTTATATAATTAAAATATATGATTATGTAGTAATCAACCGCGTGTGTTATACCATGGTCACATCTAGTACCGCTATTTTCCCTGATATTTTGCAATGTGTCTTTTAAAATTTGAAAAATTGCGACTTCGGTAGGCTAATACATCTCAAATCTCATTATCATATATTATACACAAGTAGTTGAGTAACATAAACGTAGACATACTTATATATATATTTTTAAAAGTATACATAGTAAAAACCATGTGTGGGTATGGGCATTTGTATTTACACAATTTTCATTAAATGACTAAAAGTTTATTTCATTTCGTGGAAATTGTTTCCTTTATTGTACAGGAATGAAACCAAAAAAAATGCATTGGAGAGAATGGAGAGCATTGGTGTGTCCGTCGCCAAAAAAATGTCGAGGCCAAGGCAGAGATCACTGGTTAAGTTGTGTAATTAGGGGGAGGGGGAGGGGGGGTGAGGGGGGAGGGGGGAGGGGGTGGGTCCGAGACCACTAGTTCAGATGGTCGAGACCAATACAAAGTGGACTCGAGACCAGTACAAAGTGGACCCGAGATCAACAAAAAGGGGGACCTTTCTGATTGCTTTTTGTTGTTGTTTTGTTTGTTTGTCTGTTGTTTTTTGTTTTGTTTTGTTTTGTTTTGATGATTTTTTTTTTTTTTTTTTTTTTTTTTTTGGGGGGGGGGGCCCTGGCTACGGGCCTGTGGTCGTTGATGATGCTGTAAACAGTTGGTGTTGCTGTTATAATGGCCGTTGCTATATATTGCCGTTGTTGTTTGAGTTGATGTTGTTACTGTTGTTGTTACAATTGCTGTTAAGCTGTTATTATGATCGTTGTTGTTGTTGTTACAATTGCTGGTCTTGTTATTATGACCGTTAATGTCGCTGTTGATGTTCCATGTACCGTTCATCACTTTTTGCACATGCCAACAAAGTTACTAAATCCCATTAAACACGGCACTGAGAATATAAAGCGCCACCAGCATGATGAGAATGATGTTCCCCTTGAGAACCCGTTGCCATGGTTACAAATAGAGTTACAATCGATCGTTATGGATCTCCGCAAGCAACGAGGCACATGTAGTGTCGTTATAAATGTTTATTGATTCTTGGATCGAAGGACCATTGTGCCTATTATTTTATTGACGTAATAGACCTACCAAACAATCGCCCCAAAATAGACATGACAAAGTCAATAGGATCACTGCCAGACTGCAGTGGGGGTTTTGCTGGACCAATTTAAAGGGATGATATAGTTTTGATTAAGCTTGGTTTTAGTAACCATACCCGCAAAATAACACTACAAACTAATAGTTATAACTCCACCATGCTCGAAATGTATACAAAATTACAAACGACTAAGCAAAATGCCTGTTATCATTCAAAAGGCGATTTTGAAACGCAAGAGCCCTCTCCAAAATCGCATTGGTTTAAACGATTTTTCATACGAAATTATGCATGTGATGTTTTGTTGAAACCTATTTTGAACTTTTTTTAAAAAAGAATAAATCTTGGCCCCAGATTTATTCCGATCGGATATATTTTATCGATATTTCAGCGGTTTCTATACCCATTTTGATCAAAACAGCAGACAGACAAACTATGTCACGACATCCAGTCCCAAGTCAATGACTTGGGCAACAACATGTCATCAAGATGTGAACAACTAGAGTCCTCATCGATGGACCTGAAAGTCGACAACGATGCCAAGACGCACAAGATCCAGTCTCTGGAGAAGGAAGTCAACGCCCAGAGTAACATCATCTCCAGGCTGCAGACTTCACTAGAGTTTCAAGACCAGAACTCCAGGAGGAACTGCCTCCGCATCTTCGGGGTGCCTGCCGCTCCAGACGAAGTCACCACTGAGGCAGTATGTAACGTTGCCAAGAGAATCGGAGTCGACCTGAGCTCGGCAGAAATCGACCGTTGTCATCGTGCAGGGAAGCAGACGGCAGATGGCAGCAAACCTCGGGGCATCATTGTCAAGCTGTGCTCATACCGCGTTCGACAGCATCTTCTTCAAAACCGGCGTCGACTGAAAGGAACAGGAATCACCATACATGAGGACCTCACAGCAAAGAACTTCAAGCTACTACGGGACGCTCAGGCACATGAAAAGGTCAACTCGGCTTGGACATCTGACGGGAAAGTCATCATTCTGGTGCCTACAACAAATGGGAACACGACCAAGCGGGTGGTAACGTGCCAAGCAGATCTTGCCCGCCTTTAAAGACTTTGACCACTCAGAGACAATAGACCATATGTCATAGGTAATATTTGAATTTCATATGCTCAAATCTTTTGCTTCCCGATAATGGTAATTATAAATTTTAAACTGCTCCTTGAAACTAATTATAACCTTGTAGATTTATCTATTTATTCACTATACGTTTTTAATATATTCATACTCCTGATAGGCACTTTTTAAGAAGCTTTTAATTGCAACTGTACTTTTACTGTTTTAGATAAATTTTCCTGTGATTTTGAATTTTAGATATTGTGGTGTGTGACTGTGTGTGTATGTGATTACAATGCCTAATGTAAGTAGCTATGTAGAATCTTTACGATATATTGATAGACAAGCTTTACACAATCACTTGTCTCCTCCAGATGATGAAGAATACTCATATGAACCAAAACAAGCTTTTTATACTCCTTTAGAATTTAATAAAGTTGTAAAAGACACAAATATTTGTTCAGAACCTCTAGATTCATACAATAAGTTTTCTGTTATTCATGTTAATTCTAGAAGTATGAATAAAAATTTTGATAATATGCTTTCACTCTTTGGTTTGTTAGATGTGCAATTTTCAGTAATGGGTATTACAGAAACATGGTTAAAAAATAATGACTCATTTTATAACATTGATAATTATTATTTTCTTGCTAATGGAAGAGAGGCAAAACGAGGAGGTGGTGTTGGTCTGTATGTGAGACATGATTTCAATTTTATTCATAGGTCTGATATTGATATAAATACAAATTTTATTGAATCTATTTTTATAGAAATTCTAAATTGTAGAAAAAATATTATTGTTGGTGTGATTTACCGTCCACCTAATCAATCTGTGCAATTATTTTTAGAAGCATTTGAAAATATATTGAAAGTTGTTAATAGTCAAAATAAGTTATTGTTTTTAATGGGAGATTTTAATCTTAATTTATTGGAATATACATCTTGCCATAGTGTGAATGAATTCTTAGACATTTGCATGACCAATTCTATGTATCCTATGATTCACAGTCCAACACGTGTTGCTGAGAACTCACTCTCATTATTAGACAATATACTTACTAACAGTCCTGATGATATTTTCTCAGGGGTCCTTTTGTATGATATTAGTGACCATTTACCAGTATTTAGTATTTCTAGTACCCAGGTTAAAGTTTCTACTCAACCCAAAATTATAATACGACGTATACTTAATAATGAGAATATTGCACACTTTATGACTGAAATTAATAACACAAATTGGACTGTGAATGTTAATGATGCAAATGTTGCTTATACTATATTCATTAATAAATTTATGCAAGTCTACAATGAATGTTTTCCTTTACAGACATGTGTCTCAAGCAAACCTAAGAATAAACCTTGGTTCACAAGTGCTTTGCATAAACTATGTTCTAAAAAAAGTCAACTTTATAAAAAATATTTGAAGAATAAGTCTGATTATAGAAAAAAGGTATATAATAAATTTAGAAATAAAGTGACAGAAGAAATTAAAGAGGCGAAACATAAGTTTGTTAAAAATAAATTTACTCAAGCAGCAGGAAACATGAAAAAAGTTTGGACTGTTATAAATGATTTACTGGGTTCCAAAACAAATATAAATGCATTACCTCACACTATGAAGTGCAATAATCAAACTTTTAATGGGGAAGATGCAATTAGTAATGTTTTTAATAATTATTTTATTGATATTGGACCAACACTTGCATCTACTTGTGAACCGAATGGTAATTATATGTCACATGTTGAAAATAATGATTCAAGTGCCTTTTTTAAACCATGCACACCGAAGGAGATTATTAATATTGTATGTAAACTCAAGTCTGGAAAAAGTCCTGGTCATGATGGAATAGATGGTACAATTGTAAAGAAGGTTATTCATGTTTTATGCTTCCCTTTAAGTGCAATATTCAATTTATCTCTTTCAACTGGTATATTTCCTGATCAAATGAAAATTTCTAAAGTTATTCCAATTTTTAAGAACGGTTTGAAAGAAGATATTGCAAACTATAGGCCAATTTCGATACTCCCCTTCTTTTCAAAAATACTAGAAAGATGTGTATATAATCGCTAATATAATTTCTTGGAAAAGTGCAATATTATTACTAATAATCAATTTGGATTTAGGCCTGGGCACTCCACGTCATCTGCATTGACAGAATTTTTATATAAAGTTTTAAAAGCCATGGAAAATAAGGAAATAACGGTAGGCTTGTTTTTAGACTTAAGTAAGGCATTTGATTCTTTGGACCATACCATACTGCTAGATAAACTTCAACATTATGGAATTAGAGGAGTTCTTTTACACTGGTTTCAAAGTTATTTATTTGATCGTAAGCAGTATGTGAAAATTAGTGATACAGAATCTCAGTTATTAACCGTAAAATGTGGAGTGCCACAAGGCTCAATCCTTGGCCCGTTATTGTTTATATTATACATTAATGATATTGTCAATGTTTCCGATAAATTACACTTGATTTTGTTTGCGGATGACACCAGCGTGTTCATGTCCAATAGCAGTATTGATATCCTCCTACAGACTTTTAATTTGGAAATTGTAAAAATAGTAGATTGGTTGAATAATAATAAACTTGTGCTTAATCTTAATAAAACTAATTTTATGTTATTCTCAAATAAAAATATTCTACATGAAAATGTTGTGATTAAAGTTAAAGATATTGTAATAAAAAGAACCTCTCACGTTAAATTTTTAGGGGTTACACTGGATGATAAGCTTACTTGGAATGAACACACTGGTGCCATATGCAATAAACTTTCTAAAACTATTGGTATTTTTTATAAGTTAAAATCATGTTCGAAAGAGATACTAATGATGTTATATTATGCATTCTTCTTGCCACACTTAATTTATTGTATACAAATATGGGGCAATTCCAGCAATAAAAATAGTCTAAGGTTATTAAAATTGCAAAAGAAAGCAGTCAGAATTATTTCTCATAGTACTTATCTTGCCCATTCAGAACCAATTTTGAAGAGTCTTAACGTTTTAAATGTAAATGACACATATACTTTTCACGTTGCAATATTCATGTATTTTTGTTTTAAACAAATATTGCCCAAATCCTTAAGCAATCATTTTAAATTTAATAATAATGTGCATACATATTCTACAAGAAGTATGAATGATTTTAATATACCCAAAATACGATTATCAGTCTTTCATAGATCTATATTTTTTCAGGGTCCAAAATTGTGGAATAATATACCCCCTGAAATAAAAGTATGTCAGACTTTGAATTTATTTAAGAGGAGATTCAAACAATATTTGCTCTCTAAGTACACCTAGCCAGGCATTTGTGTGTGTGTGTGTGTGTGTGTGTTTGTGTATCTGTATCTGTGTATTTTTTTTTTTTTTTTTTTTTTGTATACTTTGGAATCGCTTTCATAAGGCCTTGCCTTTCTTTGATTCCAAACACTTTACTTTGTAAATTATATTTTCATTGTATGTTTGCTTTTTAAAGTGTTAAATAAAATTTGAAAAAAAAAATAAAGTTTATTCTGTCATTAAAATCGTATGCTCTTGCAAATTTTACACTCAGTTTTGCATTATCTCACAAAACAAAACAAAATGATTTCGTGCAGCGCCCTGTATACCAAAACTGTATACCCCTTTAACACAAAAGGGCAATCTCCAAACATCTGAAGTTTCAAGAATATTTGTTTTTAAAAAATATGTGAACGTGCTGTTTGGTTAAAGGGGTAGTTCAGTTTTGGTAGAGAGGGCGCTGCACAACACAATTTGTTTGTGAGGTAATGAAAGACGGAGTGTCGAATTTGAAAGAACGTGCAATTTTAATGGCAGAATAAACTTGATTTGGTCCAAATCGGTTCAGAAATGGCTGAAATATCAATTAAATATATCCGATCGTAATAAATTTGGGCCCCAAATTTATTCGATGATTTAAACAAATTTGTTTTTAAATGCTTACATTTTTCCAAAAAAAATTCAAAAGCGGTTTTTGAATAGTGGTTGATGATCCCTCTATTTAATCATTATTTCAACAAAACATCACATGCATAATTTTGTTTGAAAATTGGTTGAAACTAATGCCTTTTTTTAGAGAGCGCCCTTTGTGTTTTAATGATAACAGGCTTTTACTTAGTCGTTTATAATTTGTGTTTACCTTTCGAGCATGGTGGAGTTATACCTGTTAGTTTGTAATGTTATTGTGCAGGTTTTGGTTACTAAAGTTCAGCCTTACCAAAACTGTACTACCCCTTTAAAATGATTACTCAATAGAGATTATCAAAACAATGTTTAAATGGGTAGTACAGTTTTGGTAAGGCTGAACTTTACTAACCAAAACCTGCACAGAAGCATTACAAACTAATATTTATAACCCCACCATGCTCGAAAGGTATACAAAATACAAACGACTAAGTAAAAAGCCTGTTATCATTAAAAAGCGCCATTAAAACACAAGAGGGCGCTCTCTTATACGTCATTGATTTTAACAATTTTTCATGCAAACTTATGCATGTGGCGTTTTGTTGAAATAATGATTAAATAGAGAGATCATCAACAACTATTTAAAAACCGCTTTTGAAAATGTTTGAAAAAGTGTAAGCATTTTTTATTTTTTTCAAAAAAATCATCGTATTCATTTGGGGCCCAAATAAATACGATATGATATATTTATTAATATTTCAGCCATTTCTGAACAGATTTTGACCAAATAAATTTTATTCTGCCATTCAAATTGCATGTTCTGTCAAATTAGACACTCAGTTTTTCATTACCTCACGAAAAAAATTGTGTTGTGCAGCGCCCTCTCTACCAAAACTGAACTACCCCTTTAAACCATTTGGGTGTATTTCCAAACATGTGTAGGATTTTGGAGACTTTTACTCCGATCGAATAATTCATGTATAATCAGCTGGATCTGAACTGATTTTGATCTGACAAATCTGATCTTGTGAATAAAATCGTGTGCTATTTCGAAATGTACTCCTAGTTTTCCATCGCCTATATCATAATAAATGCATTCCATTACGTTTCACTAAGTTAGCCGTGATCTCCACCACGGTGGAAATCAACTCAACCATTTTAATAGCTTTCGTCACCAACATTTCTCCAACGTTGGTCCAACGTTGGTCCAACGTTGATCCAACGTTGGTCCAACATTGGACCAACGTCTCGCCGTACTAAAAAATTTTAATTAATATTCATATGACACGCCTATTGGTGATATCTAGAACATCCTATCCTAGCTTTCCCTTTACCTAAGACTAACCCTAACCCTATTCCTAGTCCTATTCCTATCCATATAGTCCTATTCCTATTCCTACACTCACTACATCTACATCATCCACTCAGCTTTATATAACCTAGCTTCTGTGTTAATATTTGTTTGATGGTTGGTATTTCGATAAAGTTGAATGTTTGGATAAAGTTTTAAGAATTTACACAAATACATCATGGAAACAAACCTTTAGAATGTTTTTGTAGATAAATAACTTACATATATTTCAAATAATGAGTAAATAATAACATTGGATTCATTCTGAACAATCAAATAACATGATTATTAATGCTTTTTGCAGTCAATGATAACCACTCATGAATATTCATGAATAATAACCAACGTTCATCCAACGTTGAACCAACGTTGATCCAACGATGGCATACATCCTGCTTTCAGCAGCTAATTTTAAATCCTTTTATTATGCAAGGGGGTTTTGACCACCTGTGCTACGAGTAAAAAAATTACCTTTTCTAACATAACAGCTACATGTAGTGAACAACAGATGTGAAATGTTGGATTCTCGTTGGATTAACGAACGTTTCACTGCTGTGGGTTAGCGATGTCGATCCAACGTTGCTCTAACGAGATTGTCCAACCTCCATTTCACTTTGAGTTACCGATGTTGATCCATCGTTGGTGTTGTAATATAATACAAGTAGGCGAAATGCCATGTGTAACTCTGGCATAACAATAATAAATACTGGTAAATTACAAACTTGAGTGTCAGGGTAGACTACCCGACACCCAGAAGATGGAACCAGGGGATTATTCTGCCCCTTTCGTACGGTTGTCATCCCCTATGTAAGACCGACATTTACCTTAATGCAAAATGGTTTAACGTGCTAGTGCCAGGGTGGACTACCCAACGCCTAGATGATACCAAGGGATTATTCTGCCCTAAATGGTATTCATGGTTCCCGTCACACATCAGTGCACGCTGAAACCAGATCCTCAGGCATCTATAGATTTTAGATACTGAGTGTCCTCAGGTATATTATTCATTGACAATGCAAGTGTTGTTACCGTTATGAAAGGAAAGTTTTGCGTAAACACAGCGGCGAACCTACGGGGGCACGGGGGGGGGGGGGGGGGGGGGGGGCAAGCCTCCAAATACATGACATTTATACCCCCGTCACATATAGCTACGCTCTCGCGCCGCTCCTAATCCCCATAATCCCCATTCATAAATTTGGCAGTGGGAGGCGAAGCATTGTCCGAACGATGATTAAATGACGAATGAATGGGAGGATTATCGCACATAGGTGAAAGGATATCCTCTCATGCATGGACATACAATGGCTCCCTAAACAAAAGAGCAGAACGCCAAAGACTCACGACCGCTTTCGACATGTTCAAAGCTTAAAAAGCGGTCGTGGGTCGGTCGTGGGTCTTTTGCCGACCTAGTCTTTTGTTCAGCGAGCTATTGTCTGTGCATTCATGGAAGGATATCTATTGACACATGTGAGATAATCTTCCCATTCAGATCCTCATTGGACAAAAGACATTTTGCAGATACATTCCAGTGATTGTGATCAGCTATTGTCTAGATCGTGGCTAGAGCGTGGCTCTAGTCTGACGGCACACTTAGTGTGCCGTCACACTATAGCCACGCTCTGTCTGCGTTCTCGTACTTATAAAAAAAAAAAAACATTTTTTCCAAAGCGTAGGGGAAACGCCGACAAATCGAGCGATTAATGACACAATGGTAGCTCGTTCCCGCTCTTGCCACGACCTGAACACGCTCTGCGTACGCTTTGGCCACGCTTTCCGAGCTATTCACTGTGCACGCTTGGTGTATCTTTAACAATAGCTCATAACAATGAGACGAGGTCATTTGCTCTACGCTCTGTCTGCGTTCTCGTACTTATAAAAAAAAAAACATTTTGTTCAAAGCGCAGGGGAAACACGATCTCCATGCACACGCTCTGTGCGATCCAATACCATGTACGAATGTAGTTGAACACACTCAGTGCGTTTCATGAGGTTGGGTGGAGGGAATGGGGAGGGTTATTATTGTTGACTATCATTGGTAGTAGTAGTAGTGGTAGTAGTGGTAGTAGTGGTAGTAGTGGTAGTAGTGGTAGTGGTAGTGGTAGTGGTAGTGGTGGTGGCAGTGGTGGCAGTGGTGGCAGTGGTGGCAGTGGTGGTAGTGGTGGTAGTGGCGGTAGTAGTGGTAGTAGTGGTAGTAGTGGTAGTAGTGGTAGTGGTGGTAGTAGTGGTAGATTTTGGACAAAACAATCATATATTTGCGGGAAATATGTGTTCATAATGCATAGGGTGTGCGTATGTCCCCATTCATTGGAGCCTCATATAATTTGTATGCCGCCATGCCACGTTTTAGCCAGAAATTGAGTTTCCCCCAAATGTACATTATTTTTGCCCGGACATGCCATTTTAAATTGTGATATCATTTTACCTATAGTTGAAACGTGTCAAACTTCGCAATCTATAGCGTCCACTAGCAGAAGTGCTGGAATAGATCTGCAAGAATGTCTTTTGTTCAACTTGGGAATGAATGAGAAGATTATGACACTTGTGTGAAAAGATATCCTCCCATGCATGGACATACAATAGCCCCTGAACAAAGAGTAGGACGCCGAAGCCCCAAGTTTGTTTTTCAACATGTCCAAAGCGAACGCCGAGCTAGCTACGTCCTGCTCTTTTGTTCATCGAGCTATTCATGGAAGGATATCTATTGACGCATGTGAGATAATCTTCCCATTCATTGCCCACTGCGTTGCCAATTTGCTAATTTAACTTGGTCGCAGCGGGAGCGGCGCCAGAGCGGCCGAGAAAAGTGTACGATCTAAACAATACGGTATTTTCGCAAACCTGAAGACGACGAGTAGTGGGGTGGTTAAGGGGTCCATGACTGCATTTTGGGGTACGATTGTTTTACTTGGCATACATACTCCTTGGATCAAAAAAAGAAAATTCGTCAAAAGAGACACTCTGTATCTATGCAAATTAGGCCTAATTTCCATAATTGATATACAGAGTGTCTCTTTGGATAAATTTTCTTCTTTTGATCCAAGGAGTTTGTATGCCAAGTAAAACAATTGTACCCCAAACTGCAGTGAACACCCATATTTGTGGCCCCTACTAGAAGAAATGACGTCATTTAGGCGAGAAATTACGTCACTTACGTTCTCTCTCGTCGTCTGGCCAATCTGAGCACTAGTTCATGCCCGATTTCAGGTTCGTCGGAAAATCCAGTGCACCGTCTTCAGAATTACGTAATCAGAGAAGTATCAACATGTATATGTGTGTGTGTGTGTGTTTTATACGTGTGTATGTGTATGTGTGGTGGATTATGTAACTGGTGTATGCGTGTGTGTTTGAATGTGTGCGTGTGTGGCTTTGTGTACGTGTGTGCGCATTTGTGCGTGTGTGTGTTTGTGAGTGTATATGTGTTTGTTTGTGTTTGTTGGAATGCGAGTGCATGCGTGCGTGTGTGTATCTGCGTATGTGTACGGGTATGGGTTTTTGTTTGAGTGTGTGCGTGTGTTTGTGTTTGTTTGAGTGCTCGCGTGGATGAGTGTGCGTGCGTGTGTTTGTGTTTATGTGGATGTGCGTTTGTGGGTGTTTGTGTGCATTTGTGAGTGTGCATTCATGTGTTTGTGTGGGTGTGTGTTGTGTATCTGTATGCGTATGTGTGGGAGTTTTATTAATGTTGTGTTTGTGTGTATACGCGTGTGTAAGGGTTTGTGTTTGTGTGAGCGCATGTGTGGGGTGTTTGTGTGCATTGTTGTTTGTTTGAGTGCGAGTGCGTGCGTGCGTGCGGGAGTGGATGTTTGTGCGTGTGAGTATACGTGTGTGTAAGTGTGTGTGTGTTTTGTGTGATTGAATGCGTGTATGTGTGTGTGTGTCTGTGTTGGAGTTTGAATAATTCAGTCGGGTCGTGTGTTTGCGCATGTGTATGTTTGAAAGTGTAAGGTGTGTGTGAGTGTTTGTCATGATTGTGTGTAGAAGGGAACGACGTCATTGTGAACGCGCGTTAACTAAAAACGAAAATGGTTCAAAGGCAGCGAACAGGTAGTGAACAGCACGGGTTGACTACATCCAATAGACCGCTTCTGTGATGTATGCAAATAATATTCGTATGACGTATAGACTCCCCGTTGGCAAACTTAACAATAGTAACTAGGTTCGGCAAGATAAGTATGCCGGAGCTTACCGGACCTAGTTACTATTGTTAAACAGTGCCAACGTGGAGTATTACGTAATACGCATATTATTTGCTTATACAGGGTGGCCCCGAAATAACGGAACGGGGTACTTTCCATTATAAAGAAATATACAGACTAGGTTCACTGGATAGATAATCTTTTAAAAAGAACTTTGATATCATAAACAGTAATGTTTTTGTTTGGGTGTTCGGAATAACGAATTTCTTTTAAAAAGATTATCTATCCAGTGAACATATTATCACAATGGCAAATACCCCGTTCCGTTATTTCTGGGCCACCCTGAAACGGTCGTTCTAGGACGGGAAACTCGTTCTCGTTCACATAAGCGAAAACTCCCTAATAGCGAACAATGAACGCCGCTCTCCACACGACCTCAACACGCTCTCCCCACGTCCTCCCCACGCTTCCAATTTTATGAATGGGGATTAGGAGCGGCGCTAGGTCGGCGAGAGAGCGTAGCTAATGTGACGGGGGTATTACCAAAACTGTAAACATTAAACAAAATGGTAAAACAACAACGACAAAGAAACATTAAAAGTGTAATTGATCGTGTAAGAAAAATCAATAAAATGCCATATATGGGGGTTGATATGCATGTAATTAACACCTTTTCATCGGAGATGGGGGGGGGGGGGTGATCTATTCATTCATCACCCACCCTACCTCCCTCTGATGAATGGGAACGTATTACGTACGGATCGAGACGCCCATGGCACATAGTGTGCGACCCTCCCCCCCCCCTTTATACCCTCTACCCCTCCCTCTGCACACCTCTGCGTACAGTCGCAGTAAATCGATTTTGTACCAATACAAGGCACCATCACACAAACAGCTTTCATAGAAAGTTGCATTATATTACGTAATATAAGCACGTTTGGCGTACGCATCAACAAAACAGATATAAGATAACGTGCGATCATTCAATAGTCGTCTTTTAGCACTGGACAGTTTTCAAGAGCATTAGTACGTCGCTGTAAGCTTTCAACGTACAGGGAAAGTCGCCTTTTAGCACTGGAGCTATACGTCGCTACACTTCAGGTGTACATTAATATTATTCAGGTACGCCGAATATCGTTTTTAATTTATATTATGTTCTAGTATCCGGACTAAAATAATTGTTGGTCGCTAACTTCAATGCAGCATATGGCCATGCACTCAATCGAACCACAGCCACCAAATGTAACATGTTTGTAGCCAACTTATCTAACTTAGGCCAAATCGTGGTTTACCTTCAGGTCCCCCTCTCTCTGTCTGTGAGCGCACTTCAAGGTGGCCTGTAGCCTAAAGTTAGCGACCAAAAATTATCTATAGTTCCACCGAAACGTATAACAATAACCAGACAATTATATGTGCCTGTTCTGAATAACAATTACAAAATCATCTGGTTTCTATGCTATTAAAAGGTGCATAATCTTTAAAGGGGACCACCAGGCAAAGGACAACACATTATTATATGTTTTGGTACCGTTTTGTGATATCAAATATATACCCAACATTTTCCAAAGGGTTGTGTAATTCATAAACAAAGCAATTAATTTCCACCACTTACGGAACCACTGCTATTTCCTGGTTCCATACGGGCCAAGCATTTGCGAGTGCGTCAATGCTTTCACGCGTACGTCAATAGATTCCCGGATGATTCATTCGCTCTGCACAGTGCGCTCTGGCTATGCACGCATATAGTCTACGCAATTAAGACCGCATGAACGCATGGTTGAGAATGGTGATGCGATTTCCAATTATATATTTTTTTCTGAAAACATATTTTTGTGAACTTGTTGAAGGAATGGAATACTAAAGATGGTACCTTTCTATAATAAGAATATTATTTTTGGGTGGTGGTACCCTTTAATTCATCTGCATTGTCCACATCCTCAAAACTTACTTGGACTTTTAGTGGTTCTCGCATACCTTGTCAAGTATATAGATCTGTGAACTGCATTATTTTCAATACGTCATGTAGTCTAAGGCAGTATCACATTGTCCAAATCCTCAAAACTTACTTGGAACTCTAGTGGTTCTCTCATACCTTATCATATTCATATTAACAATAAAAGCACGGGACAGGTTTCGGTTTTTAAAATTTCCATTTCGTTCAAAATATATTTACGACTGAAGTGTTCAGATATGAAATTGTCTACGGGATAAATTCATGCCGTGTACAAAGTAAGTACAATGAGTTAGTGATTTTCACTTGTGCATTGTTGCTCATTATATCGGCCCCAAAAAACCCATCAAATTAACGTGACATCTTCACACTATACTTTGTGGACATATCATATTACTCCAATACACATTTGTATTAATCATTAGTCACATTTTGCGCATGCCACCAACAAATTTACGAGATCCCTTTAACTTAATGTTGAGATCACGTCAAATTACAAGCGTGAAGCTTTTCACCAGCGCTCTCCGTTTCCAACAAAATTATATTTATGAACGATGGTGTAATATTTTGATTCGCATTAGTTATATCATACGTTTGTTCCACAGGAAATTTTATTCGTTTTGGGGAAATAAAAAATCTATAACACAAATGAGAAAACATAATCATAAACATGAGGTAAGACATTGTTGAAGATGTTGATATATATGATAAATTATATAAATTATATAAATTAAAAGTAACGGGCAGTAGATCAACCATCATATACAATAATTAATAATAATGAATAATGTTTCGATTTATATAGCGCCTAATTATAACTTGATATTTTTATTATACAATTATAATATTCATATCATGATTGTATTATCATTGCGGTGTAATGTTCCCTTTCAATCCATATAATATACCGTTACTGTATTATACTTGTTTATGATTGCTTCATGTGATATTATAGTGATCTATTAACTATATACATTAAAACTCCAATTATATACTAATTGCATTGCAGTAACATTCTTGAGAATAATGTGTGAGATTTCCATAGACGAAGGGCCTACAGTAATTTGATGTCTAATTCTATCACGACAGTTCGCGTGAAGCATCCGAACTCGGATACGTCCTATGGAGGATTTAGTCTCCGAATTGGGATATTCTTGACTATACGGTCGAGAGCGCCTGCATATAGACGCTTTAAAAATCGATCTAAATTTCCCCTCATAATTCGGGAGACATTTGAACAATTAAAACCCATTTTATCATTTTTTGTACCGTTATACCATACAGCAAGGTCCAAGTCAGAGAACTGTGATAGCTGCAAGTGGTTTTGTATTAAGTTTTTACAAAGTCAATAGATATCTTTAATATTTAATGTGAAATGAAAAAAATATCATTATGAAGATCATGGTATAGGTCTTGATATCTTGTTTCTTTTTACGTCTCCGTTTTCTTGTGTATTTCTTCATTAGATAGGAGTGTTTATGTGTTGTGTTCTGACGTTCCGACCAACCAAATCAACAACAGGAACATTTGAATATGGCTGCCTTGAAGGTCTTCATCTCTCTCTTCGTTGTGGGCGCTGTTGCCCTTGGTAAGTATGCCTTATTATACCCCTACCTGCCTACAGAAATGCCTTATTATACCCCTACCTGCCTACAGAAATGCCTTATTATACCCCTACCTGCCTACAGAAATGCATTATTATACCCCTACCTGCCTACAGAAATGCCTTATTATACCCCTACCTGCCTACAGAAATGCCTTATTATACCCCTACCTGCCTACAGAAATGCCTTATTATACCCCTACCTGCCTACAGAAATGCCTTATTATACCCCTACCTGCCTACAGAAATGCCTTATTATACCCCTACCTGCCTACAGAAATGCCTTATTATACCCCTACCTGCCTACAGAAATGCCTTATTATACCCCTACCTGCCTACAGAAATGCCTTATTATACCCCTACCTGCCTACAGAAATGCCTTATTATACCCCTACCTGCCTACAGAAATGCCTTATTATACCCCTACCTGCCTACAGAAATGCCTTATTATACCCCTACCTGCCTACATAAATGCCTTATTATACCCCTACCTGCCTACAGAAATGCCTTTTTATACCCTACCTGCCTACAGAATGCCTTTTTATACCCCTACCTGCCTACAGAAATGCCTTATTATACCCCTACCTGCCTACAGAAATGCCTTATTATACCCCTACCTGCCTACAGAAATGCCTTATTATACCCCTACCTGCCTACAGAAATGCCTTATTATACCCCTACCTGCCTACAGAAATGCCTTATTATACCCCTACCTGCCTACAGAAATGCCTTATTATACCCCTACCTGCCTACATAAATGCCTTATTATACCCCTACCTGCCTACATAAATGCCTTATTATACCCCTACCTGCCTACAGAAATGCCTTTTTATACCCTACCTGCCTACAGAAATGCCTTTTTATACCCCTACCTGCCTACAGAAATGCCTTATTATACCCTACCTGCCTACAGAAATGCCTTATTATACCCCTACCTGCCTACAGAAATGCATTATTATACCCCTACCTGCCTACAGAAATGCCTTATTATACCCCTACCTGCCTACAGAAATGCCTTATTATACCCCTACCTGCCTACAGAAATGCATTATTATACCCCTACCTGCCTACAGAAATGCATTATTATACCCCTACCTGCCTACAGAAATGCCTTATTATACTCCTACCTGCCTACAGAAATGCATTATTATACCCCTACCTGCCTACAGAAATGCCTTATTATACCCCTACCTGCCTACAGAAATGCATTATTATACCCCTACCTGCCTACAGAAATGCCTTATTATACCCCTACCTGCCTACAGAAATGCCTTATTATACCCCTACCTGCCTACAGAAATGCCTTATTATACCCCTACCTGCCTACAGAAATGCCTTATTATACCCCTACCTGCCTACAGAAATGCATTATTATACCCCTACCTGCCTACAGAAATGCCTTATTATACCCCTACCTGCCTACATAAATGCCTTATTATACCCCTACCTGCCTACAGAAATGCCTTATTATACCCCTACCTGCCTACAGAAATGCCTTATTATACCCTTACCTGCCTACAGAAATGCCTTATTATACCCCTACCTGCCTACAGAAATGCCTTATTATACCCCTACCTGCCTACAGAAATGCCTTATTATACCCCTACCTGCCTACAGAAATGCCTTATTATACCCCTACCTGCCTACAGAAATGCATTATTATACCCCTACCTGCCTACAGAAATATTAAGCGTGCCGCAAGCTAGCGGCTGGCATGCAGCTATACTAGCTAGCGGCTGACTTGCGGCACACCTAATAAGCGATCTCTGCCAAAATTGTGAGCGTGCAGCATATGTTAAGCGTGTCATTTAGCATGCGGATATCCCGGGGGGTCACTCTCATACAAAAGTGCTACTCACCCGGCCTAACGTCGAAAACTTCAGCCCCTGAAAAAGAACCCTTTTTGTGGGTTTTTTTTTCTAATGAGTGCTAAAACCAACCTTTTTTTAAGGAAAACGTTGACGCAGTAAAGCTGAAAACTTGTACACCGTAAAAGGTACTCTTTCTGTAGGTTTTTTTTCAAATGAATGCTGAAAACCCCCTTTTAAAGGAAACCGTTGACAACGCCATAGGTATACCAGAAAATAATACCCTTTCGACGCTTTTTTTTGACGCGGGTGCGTAGCCAGTATATCGGGGGTGGATAGAGGCACTGATCGCCTAGTCACAGGCCAGCCGCAAGCCAGCCGCAAGCTAGCGGCACATTCAGAACGCTAACGGTGATAGATTTGCCATAAACAGATCTATCTAACTTTGTCAAATTTAAATAGTCCCTTGAATCTTTGCGGCACTTCTCTTGTACCTTGTACCTGGTAGGACTGATTGGAGGGAACATTTAATTATTTCGGGGCACACCAAATCATGTTTTTTTTTTTTTAATGCTCCTCTAGCAGAAGTCGAATTACATTGTTATTGTCTTTGGCATTGTTATTTTCATTGACATTGTTTCTCAAGTTGTCCTTTGTAATGGTGTCATTGACATCGTCCTTGTCATTAACCTTGCATGAACTATTGATGCCTTGAAATGCCGCCAGTGTCATCATGACCCATTCCCAGATGCGATCGAGGACAACAGAAGTGGAATTCAATTGTTATTGTCATTGTCTTTGACATTGTCATTGTCTTTTACAATAAGTCATAGGTAATAGTGTCATTGAGATGTCTTTGTCATTGACCTTGCAGGAACTATTGATGCCTTGAAATGCCGCCAGTGTCATCATGACCCATTCCCAGATGCGATCGAGGACAACAGAAGTGAAATTCAATTGTTATTGTCATTGTCTTTGACATTGTCATTGTCTTTGATATTGTCATCGTCTTTCACAATAAGTCATAATGGGTAATAGTGTCATTGAGATGTCTTTGTCATTGACCTTGCAGGAACTACCGATGCTTTGAAGTGCTACCAGTGTCATCATGACCCGTTCCCGGATGCCGTCACCGACAACAGAAGCGGAGTAGCCGGATGTGGCGTGGAATTTGACAACACCGCAGCTGGTGTGGAACCGGAAGAGTGCGATGCATCAGGGAATCCCGTAGCATGCACGGTATGACTATTTCCATTGAATTGCACCGTCCTAGTGGCCATTGCGACGCCGCGCGTGCGCGCATATGAACCTGCAATGCAGTAATCGCTTGCGCTCTGAGTCTTCTCGATATTCGTTATTGACATATTGAGTTCGAAATATTGGAGATATAAATGTGTTATATTCAATATCTGTATCAAGTAATTCTACATTGCGCTCTAATGCTCGATGAGTCAATCAAAACATAATTATGATTGTACGCACGTGAGCAGCGTGTATCATGCGTGGTTGACATTGACTTGTCATTGACATCGACTAGTGGTTGACATTGACCTGTCATTGACATCGACTAGTGGTTGACATTGACTTGTCATTGACATCGATTAGTGGTTAAAATTGACTTGTCATTGACATCGACTAGTGGTTGACATTGACCTGTCATTGACATCGACTAGTGGTTGACATTGACTTGTCATTGACATCGACTAGTGGTTGACATTGACTTGTCATTGACATCGACTAGTGGTCGACATTGACTTGTCATTGACATCGGCTAGTGGTTGACATTGACTTATCATTGACATCGACTAGTGGTTGACATTGACTTGTCATTGACATCGATTAGTGGTTAAAATTGACTTGTCATTGACATCGACTAGTGGTTGACATTGACCTGTCATTGACATCGACTAGTGGTTGACATTGACTTGTCATTGACATCGACTAGTGGTTGACATTGACTTGTCATTGACATCGACTAGTGGTCGACATTGACTTGTCATTGACATCGGCTAGTGGTTGACATTGACTTATCATTGACATCGACTTGTGGTTGACATTGACTTGTTGACCGTCCCATTTGAAAGGGAACTGCTGAAGGTTATACTTGTATACACAATGATTTCATTATGTTAATCTTTAAAGCGATCCAACACACCAAAGTGATGTTCTAAAAAATTGATGATTAAAGTCCATCCCACCAAACAGTTCAGAAATATAGATTTCCAGAACAAGGACATAATTCAACAGCTCACCATCATTATTATAAATTATGTGTTCATTAATCTCACTGGCTTCGTACCTAGCAGTTTAAAGGGAGTATCGACCTTTTGCAAGCCAAAAATCTAAAGTTGCCCGATAAATAAATCTCAAATATTAAAGAACCATACTATTTAAGGATTTATCCTGAAGCAAATAAAAACTTGATAATGTCTTTTGGTAGAATTATATTGACTTTAAAAACATTCTACTTCTTGTTTCCCAAATTATTTCATCTTCTTTTTTTCTACAGACTCTCGCTTTCGACGGGTATTTTACCACGGCGATCTACCGGGGATGCGCCTATGACCTTTGTTCATTCGGCTGCTTGGATATTCTTGGCCTCGAGATGACACAGTGCAGCAGTTGCTGTCTAGGCGACAGTTGCAACACCCAAACTAGTGAAGGCGCCATCTACGTCCAAACACCACTCATGCTCGCTGTTGCCGCGACGCTGGCCGCGGCAGTGATATCCGCGTAAAAAAAGCAAAGCAAAACATAATTAATTAATATTTTTCTCTGTGGCCCAATCGGGCAAGTAAAAATGAGATTGTTCTAACTTCTAGTGGCCCGACACCTAAATCAGGTGCCCCCCCCCCCCCCGAAAAAAAACATAACAAATTCTGTTACATTTGCTTGTCCAAACGGGCCAGTAGAATTTAGGATAAATGAAATTTGGTGGCCCGAAGCTAATTTTTAGTTGCCCCGGGCCAGCGGGCCTATATTCATTTTAAACACTTCATGTAAGTACATGAATAATCGGCGTCAACAGAAAATCAGACATCAGTGAAGACTTTTTTTATTAAAGAATTATTCACTGCATCTTCCGCGTAAACTATAGGTGCACCGGTAACTGTGACAAAATTGTTAGTAGTAATTAACACTTTGACTGCCAGGGATATTTCAGCTCTGTGGCCTTTGTGTGTATTGTGTGGTGCACATTATGCAGCATTAGCACTCAATGAGTTAATGCATGTGAGATGGCCCCGTTGTAGAAAGGGATCATAATTGTAATTTACATTTAATTGTAAGTCAGATCTTGTATTCTAAAAGCGCAAATTTGGTTGAAACCGCAAAGTTTCTGACTTATTAAAGGGGACCACCAGGCAAATAACAACACAAAATTAAATGTTTTGGTACCGTTTTGTGACATCAAATAGATATCCAACATTTCGCAAAGGGTTGTGTAACTCATAAACAAAGCAATTAATACCACCACTTACCATGCTTACGGAACAACTGTTATTTCCTGGTTCAGTACGGGCCAAACATTTCCGAGTGCGCCAATGCAGCTACTCACGCGTACGTTTGGAGACAATAGAATCCCGGACGATTCGTTCACTCTGGACAAAGTAGTCTCGTATATACAGACCCATGGACGCGTGCTTTAGAATGATGCGTTTTCCAATTATATATTTTGTTCTTCCTGGAAACATATTTTTGTGAACTTGTTGATGGAATGGACTACTAAAGATGTTACCTTTCATTTATAAGAATATTATTTGTGGGTGATGGTACCCTTTCAGTAACTTACAATCGATTGGGGCAAAGGTGGAGGGCGAATCGGGATTTTGTATATTTTCATTCATATTAATCATGTAAACTTATTTCAATTATAGATATAAGATATTTAAATGTTAGATCATGGCCCCGTTGCGGAAAGAGATACAATCGATTGTAAGTCAGCAAATGTTGGCATTTCATCCAATCAGATTTGCGCATTGTCACATGATCTTACGTACGAGTATAACTAATTAAAAATTACAATAGATTGCATTTCTTTCTGCAACGGGGCCTTTACATTTCAATTGGTCTTCGTGTTGTTAAAATTGATTTAACTAAATTTATTTCACGTGATATTTAGGATACCTGAATACATATTTTGATATCACACTCTCTCGATTATATGGATGTCAGTTTATTTCGTTTCCTGGATTTCCTCTCCTTATTGTTATCAAGTAATAACTATGTATACAAAAATATATATATTGATTTCACACTCTTTATCTTAATGGCTGCAAGTCTATTATTTTCATTTCCTGTACAATTGTTACAAGTGCATGCTATTGAGCCAAAATTACACGAGTTGATGAGATGTTGTTGTTGCCATTATTGTTGTTGTTGTTGTTGCTGCTGGTGTTACTGTCTTTGTTTTTGTCGTGCTGATGTTGTTTCTGCTGCCTCCGCGGTTTTGATACTGATGTTGTTCCTGTGGCACATAATAACACCAGTGGCACAAATTGTATTTGAGTGCACACTTTCCCCAAAAGAGACAATCTAATTTTCGAACACAATTATCTATGCAATCTTCAAATTCGAAGCACTAATACACTGTTGGTCATAATGTTGGAATAATTTTTTTTAGATCCAACTTTATTCTTTTTCCTGCTTTTTGCGCCAAATTAATCATTTTAGACTAAAAATAATCATTACATTATGTTTCCCAACTACCAATGTACAATACATGGTAGCATGAATTTGCATTAATTAATGTATTCTTTTGTTTTGAGCTTTGAAAGGCAGGACCTTTGATGATTGGCCCCTTTCCCTGTCCAAAGCGTATATCCAACAAGTCATTGTTATGGGCCATTTCTCTGAGTTGGCTGTACAATTTTCAACCAAAATTGGCACAGAGGCTCTCTAGACCATACACCGTCCACTGCCATTGGCTACCCGCCGAACGATGCTTGTGCTCCACCAGGAAGGGGTGTCAACAAGCAATGTCCACTATTTCGTTGGACCATCGCAGGTTAAGGTCTGTAAAATCCTCAGATATCATCGAGAGAAGGGTCAATTAAGGCAAATATTGTCTCTATGACGTCTACGATTGACCACCAGGATAGATTATCGCAAATTGCTTAACCTGTGCCGTAGAAACCGGAAATGCCAAAAAGGAGCCTTCGCCGACTATGAAGAAAACACTATGGAATCAACGCCTTCCGCCAAATTGTACATCAGCAATCCCTCTAACATGGTCACATAGCAAGACAAACTACCAAGTGTCCACCCAATACCATGCTACCAAGATTTACCGGACGTCCCTGGACTAGGGAGTGCAGAAGATCGCCGCGTGGACACTAGTGATAGGTCATCTTAATGGGTACGAGCCATGCCACTGTTGGGACGTCACAAACTCAAGTCGTTTAGTGAATGCAGACAACTTGGAACTTCTCGCCACGTAATCGGCGAACCATTTGTCTTCCATCTGTTCGGTCAAGAATGTTATGGCTCGTACTCATTAAGATGACATATCTCTAGTGTCCAGGCGGAAATCTTCTGGGCTCCCTAGTCCAGGGACGTCCGGTAAATCTCGGTTACATGGTATTGGCTGGACACTTGGTAGTTCGTCTTGCTATGTGACTATGTTAGAGGGATTTCTGATGTACAGTTTGGCGGAAGGCGTTGATTCCATAGTGTTTTCTTCATAGTCGGCGAAGGCTCCTTTTTGGCATTTCCGGTTTCTACGGCACATGTTAAGCAATTTGCGATAATCTATTCTGGTGGTCAATCGTAGACGTCCTAGAGATAATCTTGGCTTTAATTGACCCTTCTCTCGATGACATCTGAGGACTTTACAGACTTTAACCTGCGATGGTCCAACGAAATAGTGGACATTGCTTGTTGACACCCCTTCCTGGTGCAGCACAAGCATCGTTCGGCGGGTAGCCAATGGCATTGGACCGGGTATGGCCTCGAGAGCCTCTGTGCCAATTTTGGTTGAAAATCTCACGGCCAACTTTGAGAAATGACCCATAACGATGACTCCTTGGACATACGCTTTGGAGAAGGAAAGGGGCCAATCATCAAAGGTCCTGCCTTTCTAAGCTCAAAACAAAAGAATAAATTAATTAATGCAAATTCATGCTACCATGTATTGTACATTGGTAGTTGGGAAACATAATGTAATGATCATTTTTAGTCTAAAATGATTCATTAAGCGCAAAAAACAGGAAAAAGAATAAAGTTGGATCTAAAAAAAAAATTATTCCAACTATATGACCAACAGTGTATATACTTCGCACAAAAAGTTCCGCAATCAAGGTTTGCGCATTAATAACTTTTCTATTACATTATTACCATTCATAAATTTCGTATCATTGGAAAGCATAAATTCTCCCCTTTGCATTGATATAACATTTGCTATAAATATGTTATCATAGAATGTGCATTGCATCCAAATGTAGGGCAAAGTCAAAAGTGAAATGTTGCAAAATGCACTGATTTTGTCAATAGTGTGCCTTCCTTGGCTTGAATGGGGGTGAGGTGGTCATGCATTCAAGCCACGTTTTAATCTTCAAACAAAAGCAAGGCACACTGTTGACAAAATCAGTGCATTTTGCAACATTTCATTTTTTACTTTGCCCTACATTCGGATGTAATGCACATTCCATGATAAAATATTCATAGCAAATGTTATATCAATGTAAAGGGGAGAATTCACGCTTTCCACAGATACCAAATTTATGTATGGTAATTAATAGCGTAATAGAAAAGTTATTAATGCGCAAACCTCGATTGCGGAACTTTTTGTGCGTAGTATTGTAAATCTTGTTCAAGCTTGTAAAGGTCAACTTAAGAAAAATAATGACATCGTTACAAATTGATGTCTCCAGGGACAACGATAATAACTTGAATGTGTATAAGTCTCGTCATGTTTGATTATTTATAACTGCTGTACAGGGTGGCTCAAAAAACCGGAACGGGGCATTTTGGTCTTGTAGTTTTTGTTTTAGGGCGCTTTGAGTGACATCATGTCAGGTTCCCTTTTTTGTCAATTTGTACCAAGTCAGTGCTGGACAAATCGCACTTACTGCCCGTCAAAGCGTCGATCAACGAGCAATACGCGCGCCATTGTTTGTGTGTATTCAGCTGTGTACCGAGAGAATGGGCATAGTTGCTCGATGATATGACGGGCAAGAAGTGCGATTTATCAGGCAGTGACTTAGTAACAAATTGCAAAAATGGGAACTTGGGAAACACTGATTCACACGTGAGTTTGGCTTATTAAATTTTGTTTCAATATCCACACATTTTTAACGGTATATATAAATTAACTTCTTAAAGGCAAAGGTGAGTTTTGGTAATTTCCAAAGTGCCCCCCAAACAAAAATTGTAACGGATTTGACTGATTTCTATTCCATATGAAAGATCATCGAAAAAAACATGGGAAATAATAATAATTCCCATTGAAATGCTCTAATTGTTGTGAAATTTGCTTTCAAAATATTATATAAAAGTGGTTGACGCCCGGGTATCACTTTTTAGAGAACGCTAGCGCGAGTCGCTAGCGATCTAGGTCCTCCATAAAGAAAACTGAAACTAAATATGTTTGTGCACGCTAATTGTGCTTAAAACTATACATATGATACGGTACTTACCAGCAATTCACTCTCCAATATGTGATCCAACTATCGGGTGGATTAAGATTATGATTTTCCCCTCCATTCTGCAAAAAATCAGTGATATACATGCGCCTCATGGACATCTCTCCGTGTATTAGCGCGAACGAAAGGCGAACGAACGGGTCTTTGCAATACATACTGCACATACTATACTGGCTTTGCAATACATACTACACGTACTTATTACAGTATACGGTATTACCGCGCACTGCACTACAGTCCCGTATTAGGACCTAGAACGCTAGTGCTTCGCTCTGGCGTTCTCTAGAGTTAATTTGACACTTCGTGTTGTAACGGCTCTTTTTTAATGATAACAGGGGTTTTTACTTTGTCGTTTGTAATTGTGTACACTTTTTGAGCATGGTGAAGTTATAACTATTAGTTTGTACCGTAATCGTGCAGGTTTTGGTTACTAAAGTTAAGTTTGACCAATACTCAACTATCCCTTTAATCTATGGTCGTTTGTTATATTTTTGCTCTAGATTATTTTTCATTTTTTAAAAACATTCTGCGCACATTGTAAAGCGTCTTGATTGTTCAAGGCCCTAAATGGGTTGATAACCAAGGTACTGAAAGAGAAGAAGAGGAAGGCAAAATAAAAGATCTAGACATGAACTAACATCATACATCGGAACGGCCCCGTGGCCAAGGATAGCTAGAGATGGAAATGTCATCAGGAGGGCTTTGTCCAACGTTTGGATGAACTTTATAGAAAAATAAATTTAGAACTCTCAAACTGTGTTTTCCTTCTATTACAGCTCGTTATTCCGAAGGTTCGTTGTTCCGAAGGTTCGTTTCTCCGAAAATGAAATCGGGTTCGATATTCCGAAGGTAAGTTAATTCGAAAATAAATGGGCCTCGTTAATCTGAAAATGAAATGAGGTTCGTTATTCCGATAATTGCATGGGGTTTGTAATGAACATTTCAGATTTAAGAACCACATTGCATTATCGGACTTATAAATCTCATTTCATGTTCGCATTACCGAACCCCATTTCGTTTTTGTTTAACGAACCTTCGGAATATCGAACCCAATTTTATTTTCGGATAAACGAACCTACGGAATATTAAACCCTATTGCATTTTCGTATAAACAAAACCCTCTGAATACCGAACCTTCGGATTAATGCAACAAATGTTCGGATTAACGAACCCTATTTCATTTCCTGATTAAGTAACCCTCAGGACTCATGGGCGTCGATCACGGGGGGGGGGGGGGGGGGGGTGGGGTGGAGAGGATATATCCCCTCCCCCCAATATTTCAGGTTGGGGGATGGCCTGTATTATTATCCCCCCCCCCCCCCCCCAATATTTGGGGTTCAAAAATATATAATAACATTGAAATAAAGGAGCACAATAAAAGTACCACTTTTGATAGTGATAAACTGCCCAAATCCAAAATCTTCCGGCGTCTGCGCCCACTGTGCGTCGGCGCTTCGCTCACTAAAATTGAGCTAACTATTCAATAGTTAACTGTATTTCCTATTAACATATAGACAACATCTTTATTTCTGGATATTACAAATCCCCTGGACCACCAATAAGCTTCCCAATGTGGGTATCCATTGACTTATTCTATTTAGGGTTCCATCATGATGATTGCAATCTATGTATCTATCAGGCTAAAGTTCATCCATACTTGGACAAAGCCCAGCTCATAACATGATGCTTGCAATATGCACTTAATAATCTTCCAATTTCTAAACAGCTAAATCAAAAGCTAACTAACTAAAAAATAGTTAACTGTATATTTACATAATTTATAGAAAACATCTTTATATCTAGATAATTCAAATCCCAAAGCTTCCGGGGGCTCCGCCCCCTGGATCCCCAATAAGCTTCCCAATGTGGGTATCCCTTGACTGATGCTATTCAGGTGCACCATCAGAATGCTTGCAATCTATGTATCTATCAGGCTAAAAGTTCATCTTGGACAAAGACCACCTCATAACATGATGCTTGCAATGTGCACTTAATTATCTTCCAATTTCTAAACAGCTGAATTCAAAGCTTTTGGAGCCCCCTATCCCCCCCCCCCCCCCCCCCCCCCCCCCCCCCCCCCCTCAGTCATAAAAACCCGGGCACGCTGCTGGGTTGTCGCCTCGCTCCCTCGCCAGACATGCCAGACATGCCAGACATGGTCGAAATGACGTATCAACCCCCCCCCCCCCCCCCCCTCCCCAAGGGCGAGAAGAAATCGACACCCTTGCAGGCTCAGGTATACGAAATATGTGTGTTCGGAAAAAAACGAACCTTCGGAATAACGAACCTACGGAATAACGAACCGCACCCGTTCCTACGAGGGGTAAACTATTGCATGTTTTATTAATGTGTATTTTGACGAGCGATTTGGTAAGTCGGCATGTCATATAATACGGACGAGCGACTTTGATAGGGCCTCAGGGTCCAGAGGGTCCAGGTGGCGGAGCCTCTAGGGTGTTAAAGGATTTTGGAAAATTCTTACTCTCCGTTTTCAACCAAATGACGCATAAGTTAGACCAACCACATGCCTGTTCTAGTCCACAACATACTTGACCACTACAGTTCCGCCAATCTCACTCCAACATTAATTGTTGGTGATATTTAGTGGATGTGGTGTGGCAAGATTGGTAGGGCGCGCACTTTCCAATATTGACATTCTGAGTTTGTCCTACAGCAACACAATTTATCTACAATTGCTGCTCTCTATCCTGGTGTATAACTGGGGACCATGAATAGGAGGTGAAAATCTTATCAATGCCCATCAGCCGATTGGAAAGAATGCTCCCCAGTGAGTGGAGATGTGCACACAATGTGTGTTGGTTTGCAATGTATCTATGACAGGGGTCACAGTGTTAACAGTGTTAAGCACTTAGAGATGATTATTGTATCATATTAAGCGCTATATAAATCGAACATATGGGCAACTCCAGCGTCACGGACATTACAAACAGACAGTATTTTCATGACTTTCCAATGCCACTACTAATTCATACCTCTACCTAATGTCTAACTTTTATTTTGATTACAAAGCAATAGCCCGGTTAAGTATGCAAAAAAAGTTTCAGAACATTTATCCAATTCGTTACTGAGTAATTCTGCAAAATGTGCGCCGTCACGGACATTACATTTTTGGACATGACTTTTTTCATCCATATACATCTTTGCAAAAATCTGTGAGTTCTGAGACCTCACAAAGGTGATTTAGGTATTCAATTATAGACAAGGCAATAATGAATTGAATCAAAGTTGGATTTTGCGAAACGGGCCAGGTATATGTGATCTAGACAACAAAACGTTGCCTCACGGACATAACATTTTTCAGCGTCACGGACATTACAGTTTGTCCGGAGGATTTGATTAATTAAAAAATATACTTTAGAGCACTCAAAAGACTGAAATTTTAATCTGAAAAGGTACTTTGATTATCAGTTATCAAATATGGTGCCTTAAATAATAAAAATACCAGAAAATTTGGAAAATATAAGGATTTTCCTGAAATTTGCACAGGGTAGTCCAATGTGTGGAGTTTCATGTATGGTTTCCGTTTCTCCTATAAGGAGACACCCGAGAATTAAAAAAAATCATGTGAACTGAAAGATATAATCATAGGATCATGTATGGAAGAATAATCCAGAAAAAATCAATAGGATTTGAAATAGAGCCAATTGTTTTTTTTTGTTCATGTCCACTTTTTCGTGGAATTGCCCATATATATATATATATGTATCATTTCAATTTGCTCTGGGTTCAGAACTTGTGGACAGGATTGAAAGATATATTAGTCTAGATAATTTATTTTCTGTGTCGGTGTTTTGTAGGTGGCGGTGTAGTTATAACTCCGTTTTTATCATTTGCGAAATTTCATTGACCAACACGTTTCGAAATTTGAGTTCCCGCAACCGAATTCGCAGATCAAATTGGAATTATGTTTCGGTTCGATTTATATAGCGCCTAGTATGATTTAACTGTATCGTGCGTGTCCTTTACAGCATAATTAATGCTATCTCTGACATACATAAGTTTGGTCATGCTGACTTTATTTTATTAATAAATTATGCAAAAGTAAAACAAAACAAACACGCAAACCATTGATCATGTTAAAGACGATGGATGAACAGTCACAATCCTTAAATGTTGCTTGTAAGTATCGGTTTCCATGGTGGTGTATATAATACGTGTGGTTTACGGGTACACCATGTGAGATGGGTGGATTGGTAAGCCCTGAAAAGGACTATGGTAGTCCTAGAAAGGACTGTTGGTGTAGTTCTGAAAAGAACTGTTGGTATTCTTTCTAGGAGAGTTCTAAAAAGAACTGTTGGTAGTCCTAGAAAGGACTGTTGATAGTCCTAGAAAGGACTGTTGGTAGTCATATAAAGGACTGTTGGGATAGTCCTCAATCCTGCAGAAGGAGTATACAGTCCTGTAAACAAAATAGCAAAGGGTGCTCACACTCGTCGTCAGTGGCCAGGGTGTGGCAACAAGATTGAAATGAAATGCGTTTCTGAATCAGCTGTGCATGAATAAACTACACCACAACTGATCCTGGCCATACGCATTTACAAACTATGAGATGAAGATAGAGATCAAATTGAATATACGGAAGCACAAAAACATGCATATGAGCAAGTTAGTAGTTCACAGCACATCAGAGAGGTTTCGGAGTGCATCATAATGGCGATAACTGGAAGAGGTGTCGATGCCTGCATATCGTGAGGGATTGAACCTAAATCATCGATTAACCCAACTCTGGTCGAATTAAAGTTTAATCTCCTACCACTTAAAGGGTGACAACATTACAAATTCATGTTGACTTTTGTTGATCTATAATAATGTATACATCACATATCTTTTCACTTTTTGATGTACATTTGTGTCATATATTTCATATTATTTTTTCTATTACTTTTGTTCTACCTGCTAAGCTCTACCCCTAAAAAAAACCCTCCAAAAGCAAATGACTTCTGTGACATCATCATGCCAGTCATTCATCAGTGATCAGTGATCGCAGTATGAATGAGGTTCTTGCCAGTTATATAGTTTCTTGACGTCGATCATCCCAACTACTATTTGATAAGTAATTCCAGACAGTTCATGAGTACGGATGAAGACCCTGACAGCCGAGTGGGTTATTGACGTTGATCAACCCATCTATTCTCTAGTTAGCTGTTCCAGACAGTCACTGTAGAACGGACCTCTGACTGGTGAGTGCGTTCCTGATGCCTATCATATCAACTCATCTCTGGTAGGCTGTTCCAGACATGCACTACGGTACGGATGAGGCCCATGACTGGCGAATGGGTTCTTGATGTTGCTTACCCCAACTCACTAACTTCTCTCGGTCAGGCTGTTCTATACAGTGACCTCAGAATGGATGAAGCTTATGTCATTTTAGAGGGTTCTTAACGTTGATGACCCAACTACTCTCTGCATGGTTGGCTGTTCCAGACAGTGACCGCAGTATGGATGAAGTTCCTTCCACTACGGTGGGTTATTGATGTTGATCACCTAACTACTAACAGTATGAAGATTCTGTAAACCATATAGAATCTGAACATAACCGAGCAGGTAATGTAGGTAATGTTAATGGGCTTAAGCTGTCCCAAACAGCGATCGGAGTATGGAAGAAGCTCCTGTCAGTTGAGTGGATTCTTGATTTCGATCACCCAAATTTACTCAGTCGATTATGCTATCCTATTCCATCTGAGTTTCTGATATTCGCCTATTCAGTGCCATGAACATAGCCCATAGGCTCTTTAAGGGCTGAAGCTGGTCCAGATAGTGACCTCACTATGGATGAAGCTCCTACTTCTGGGTTCTTGAGGCGAGGTCGGTTGTCTAGCACAAGTCTAGGAATTAGTAGACATATTACATTTTGCATGATAGACCTAAATGCATGGGGATACAAAATACAAAGAAACGATTTGTGTGTTAGTAAATGGAACGTTTCTTCAAAAATTCATGCGAATCGAATGAAAATAAATCCAATGTAGTTGGCTTGTACCGCTTTAGAGTACAGAAGCCATGACGTCATAAAAAACTTTTTTTAGAATTTTCAAATATGAACTTCATTTTCATAAAGAGCATGAAAAATAATGTCTAATCCGAAAATCAATTGAATATGTTAAGTATTGGCTGAGATATGCCCATCCAAATAGATTTTACTTCAATGGGCAATCAATGTTATAGTGCACTCGTTCATAAAGTTATGAACCAGTGCACTACAACACTGATTGCCTATTGGAAAAAATAATAATTCGGATGGGCATATCTCAGCCAATACTATTCAATTGATTTTCAGTATTTAGATATCATATTTTATGCTCTTTCTGAAAATGAAGTTCAAAAATGTGAAAATTCTAAAAAATAAGGTGTTTATGACGTCATAGATGACATCACACTTCACCACTCTATAACATCACAAATAAAGCAAAAGCAGAAAAAACAGGGCCGAATACACGAATGAACCGCAAACA
Source organism: Echinarachnius parma (assembly GCA_037951105.1). Lineage (NCBI taxonomy): Eukaryota > Metazoa > Echinodermata > Echinoidea > Clypeasteroida > Echinarachniidae > Echinarachnius > Echinarachnius parma. Next base: position 65,112 of record JBAMJV010001304.1, on the reverse strand, counting down.
TAATTATTGATTTGATATCCAGCGCAATAAAAAGAAGGAAGGAAGTGAGAAAGGAAGGGAGGACGGATGGAAGGAAAGAAGGGATGGATCAAGGACGGAATGATGGGCGAAGAAAGGAAGGGAGGACGGATGGAAGGAAAGAAGGGATGGATCAAGGACGGAATGATGGGCGAAGAAAGGAAGGGAGGACGGATGGAAGGAAAGAAGGGATGGATCAAGGACGGAATGATGGGCGAAGAAAGGAAGGGAGGACGGATGGAAGGAAGGAAAGAAGAGGATGGAAGAAGGGAGGGAAGAAGAAAAGGGGGAAGAGGAGGGGAAATATAAAATGGAAGTGACCGGCATAAATATAGTTGGAAGTGAAGTTACAGACGAGAAGGGGTGGAATGTGATGGGGAAAACATTACATTTAAGAGGTGGGAAAGGAAAGGAATACGAGGAAAGATGCGGGAGGGGAGGGAAGTAGAAGGGGATGGGAATCAAAGGGGATGGGAATCAAAATGAATGGAAGGCACGAAGGGAATGAAGGGAGGAAGGAACGAAGGGACGAAAGAAAGAAAAAAAGGAAGGAAGAATGGTAGGAAGGAAGCAAGCAAGGAAGGAAGAAAGGGATGAAAGGAAGAAGGAGGGAGGAATTTAACCAAACTAAATGATATAAGTCATATAATTCATATCAAACAAAGTATTCATAAGATAATTAAATGAAGTAAATATAAGGGAAGAGGAGGGATTGGGAAAGGAGAGAAGGAATGGGGAGGGAGGTTAAGTTGAAGGAAAGGCAAGGAGAGGCTGGGAGTGGAAAGTGTTTATAGAGGGGGAGGGAAGGGGAGGGAAGGATGGAAAAGATTGGGAGAAGAGCAAAGTGAAGGGAATGGAGGGAAGGGGAGTAAAGGAGATGGGATGGAGAGGGGAGGGGTAATAGAAATGGAGGGGTAATGGAAACGGAGGGAAAAGGAGGAGGTTACAGTTTAAATTACGAAACGTCATAATCATCAATACATTCATTTTGTTTATACAATAGGATATATGAAAACGATAACGCAATAGGAAAACGAAAAAAATAGTTCTAATTATTTCCACATAATTAGTTGGTGCAGGTTTTGGTTACTAAAATTCAGTTTGACCAAAACTGTACTCTCTCTACCACAACTCAATTATCCCTTTAAATCTTATTTATAATAGAACCACTTGTCAAGTGTATTTATGTAGGCAGGAATAACCTGATTAATAATTGACAAACCATTTAGATTTGTGTAACATTTTGTTTGTACAAACAACACCCAAACAACCCAAACAACTAAACAACCATAAACACGTCAGATTAAATATAATATATTTGGCAATTTTCTACTACCCTATAAAAAAAAAGGGAAATAATAGTTTGCAAGCTTAAGATGTAAATATGCAAGCAACTTCAAGAATATGATTTATATCTGGTCCTTAAAGTACATGCATTTGAAACAAATATATAATCACATTCACAGAATAATAATAACAAAATTGTTTAATCGTCCATGTTATCTTTACTTTTACCTCTTACGAGGGACTTTATTTTAGAAAACAGTATTTACATAGTTATACCATTTATTTGTCATTTTAATTTATTTTTGTCATGCATAGATTAAAAATAAAATGAAATAATAGAAAGTGATAACGGTGATAATAATACTACTACTAATTATTATAGTAGTAATAATCATAATAATACATTTTGATAATGATAATAATAATCATTGTAATATCAATAATGATAAAAAAGAAAATATCAACATCTATTAACAATGTAAACAAGTTAGCAAGGTTAAGAAAATTTAAATAATGATTTAAGATGAATTCAGTTTATTTACAATATAACATACAAGATATAATACCGTGTAAAATGTGTATTACTATTAGGCATCACTTTAGAAAGCTACAAGCTTGATGTACAAAAAAACGTCCGAAACAATAAAATACACATACTTACAAATGCAAAAAATAATGAATAACAAAGCAATACACACACATTTAGATATATCATAACTGTACTTTAGGGCTCAATGATAACACTGGCACGATTGCCAGGGGGCGAATTTGCGTTTCCCAAACCATTCGGCATATCCTAATGAATTATTCATACACAGTGATGAAGGCCATCTAGATTTCAGTCTTTAATGAAAACTGTGCATGATACAGTTACTAAATGAACTGCTACTCACCAATTATTATGTCAAAAGAAAAGATGAGTCATAGAGAGCATTCGAACCCATGACCCCAAGATCTGAAGTCCACAGCGTGATCAATATGCTACGTAAACTGCTGATGGTAAGAACGGTCTCATTTTAATCATATCCATCAAAACCTACCCAAACTCTAATCCTAGTTATGAATATTCATGAGAAACCCTTGACGTACATCACTGATTATGAATAATTCATTAGGATAATACTAAATGGTTTGGGAATCACAAATTCGCGCCCGGGGCCAGTAAGAAGTCCTGTTGAGCCAATAGACCGCTTCTGTAATGTGTGCAAATAATATGCGTATTACGTAAGACTCTCCGTTGGCAAGCTTAACAATAGTAACTAGGTCCGGCAAGCTAAGTTTGCCGGAGCTTGCCGGACATAGTTACTATTGTTAAGCTTGGCAACGGGGAGTCTGACGTCATTCCCATAATATTTGCATACATTACAGAAGCGGTCTATTGTGTGTTTTGAGTACGAAATTATGGCGGTCCGATCGTGTACGTGAATTTTCCGATTTAATTTGGAGGAATGATGTATCACATTGATTTGATTAGTGGTTTAATTTGCCTCATAGAATTTATATTTATGACAAAAGAGGTCAACAGTTATTTATAAAGGTTATACTTGAACAAATATGCAACAAAATGTACTGGATACAAAATTAGATCCCTAAATTATCGAATAATTGTGGGGCTACACATTAATTACAAATTATTATGTGTGTGGATATGTCAGTCATTTCTGAACCAATGTTATTAAAACAATTATTATTAAAAATTATTGTTGGAAATGAAAAAGGACATTAAGATAATGCTTTAATATGATTAAGTTGTTTATGTGTAACAGTTTTTTCTTCATTGTACTTCACCTTGCAAATGGACCAGCCACATGTTGAGCCGGATCGCGATCGGATAGACTATACATGTTTGGATTCGAATGAAGTGCACAAACCCAGTATCAACCTCATAAGTTATACGTGCAATTTTATTTTAACAACACGTATAATAAGTAAAACAAAAGTTGAAGACCTTCCCGTGCCAATGTCGGCACATAAGGCGGCGCTTATCTAAGATACAGTATTCCTAGGCCACATGTCTACTAAATGTAGTGAAAGCTATAGAAGGGGGCCAGTCCTCTGGTCACTCGTGTGATTACATTTCCATTGTCCGTTATACAGTATAATGTAAATGCCGAGCGCCTGGCTAGAAGGCAGAATTGTTTAAAATGGATTTGGTATGACCCGGTCTGGGTTTGAACCCAGGACCTCCCGTGCATGAGGCGGACACTCTAACCACTAAGCCACCATGCTCGCCTACGTAGAATACAAGTAGTAAATATCCGATTCACGGCAGCCGATATTAACGAAACATTTATAATGTTTTTAATTAAAAGTTTGAACAATAAAACACCCCAGTTTGAAAACGTGTCATTCATAAAAGGTTTGTATAACATTGCACAATTTGGACGTCAGAATGATTAAATAAACGCGAATTTTCCCACAAAACTAGCTGCTGACGGCTGTGGTGATCATAGTGATGGAAGTTGCAATAAAAAATATTTATAGATGACGGTATGCTGGGACCAATGCATTATTTCTTGTGAATGGTCATTTTATATCTGTGTTCCTTAATGATATTCATATAAAAGCATTTTAAAATGTGATTGCACATAAGGTGGCTGAGACTGACATTGAACATGATTCATGAGCCATGGTTCTTCAAAAATGTAGGCAGAGAAAGACATTCCGACATTTATTTATATTTAGGCGTACATGCATACTAATGATAATTAGCTGGTGTATTTTATTGTGTAAATAATAATGCCACATCACTACTATATAATATCAAATGTGAAATCATAACTTGATTTAGAAAACTGAAGTTATGGGATTTTGTGAAAAAAGGAAAACAAATACGGAGCAGAAGAAAAACGGCACCCGTCGGATAGATCGCTGGTCGGGCGGCCGCTTGAAGCCTGGGGGCTGGCGTGGCCGATAGCGTCTGCAAGCTAGCAGTTTAGCCATTGTTCGCAACACACGCTCGTGGATTTTCGTGCCTGTTGCTTGATGTAAACGCCCATGAAAGTGGTATCTTTGAGATATCTGTGTCGATAATATTTCAAAACTACTTTTGATTCAAACAAGGATTTGGGGGATATAATTTTAAACTCAAATAAATCAAGTCGAGCGCGAGGAGTTTTCTTCCTAGGCTATGTTGAGTACGTACATGGCAGACCTACGAGCTGCGCAGCGCATGCGCGAGGTCGCGGTCATACCCACATTACCCAATGACCCAAGTGCTAATCTGCATAGCGAAGTAAACAAAGGAGGATTCGTTAGCACTTTCCATTTGAGATATATCAAAGATGCAACATGGGGTGTCTTTTATGCAATATTTATTAAAATGTTGCTTATTAGGTCCTCTTGGCATATACAACCATTGCAAATGTTTATTGATACATGCTATTAACATGCGCGGATCACTATTTATCTTTCCTTAGTTATAATGATAATCATATTTAAAATAATAATAATAATAATGATAATTACTACTACTACTACTATAACAATATATATAGTAGATATTACAATGTCACTGGTTTCAAGAACAAAAATGAAGGGTGGATAGCTTATTTTATTTATTTTTTTTGCTGGCCCCACAGTTGGGAACAGCCTGCCAGCTGATTTAAAATTTTCTACAACACAACACCTGAAGACGTATCATTTGTTTATGTTCGTTATTGGAAAGGTTGTTAAGCGCATTGATCGGTTTTTAATTGGAATTGCGCTATATAAAAAGTAATTATTATTATAATTATTATTAATAGTGATAATAATGGAGATGTCTGTAAGATTTAAGATACTTTGAAGATTTCACTGAATTGAGAATAAAGTATGCATATTGATTGTAATTATAATATTGATTTATTGACAATCAAAACAGCGTTAAATGAGTTGATGTATTAATCACTGACTTATTTACGCCTCTTATTTTAAAGCCCCAAACATTCTCAAGAACATCGGCAGCTTTGATAGACAGATCCCAAAATATATAGTATGAATTCAGTTACATTGATTTCAGATGTTAGTGATGATAAAAAAAAAACGTATTAGGATTCGAATAGTTTTAATATTGCAAAATTGTGTGAGATGTAAGCAGAAACAGATTTGGGCGTGCATGTATATGGTCAATTGAATGCACATTCTAGATATGATTGTTTTATGAATATTTTGAGTAATATTTATAATACATTTCGTCCATGTACTGTAAATGGAAAAAAGTTAATATAGTTTTAAAGCTAGGTTTACATCGGAGCTTTAACAACTTATGTAAAAAATAAATATTTAATATAGTTTAATATATTTCGAGAATGCATTACAAATCCCTCAACATATCGAAAGTCGATATTGTATTCAGATTATAAACCATCTTATTAATGTAATACGTACATATCAAATAAATTATTACACTAAGCGATTTGAGGAAGTCAGAATACCGCTAAGCAATGATTTATTAGCATGTGATAGAGCTAAAGTGATTTTGTTGAGGAAAAAGGACCATATAATAAATAGGATAAAGCGATCAATGTATTTGATTTGTTCTAGGTACTTTTGTTTCTGAAACTGTACGTACCAGATACACCTATGAAGTGGGGACAGTGTTCCTGTGGTCTTCAGTAGAATACCAGACTCTTTCGCACCTATCTATTCTTCTTGACCCCGTTCACACCACCACTCTGTGCAGAATGAAATGGTCAGAGAACAAACATCGATTTGTGTCTTATTCAATCATATTTTGCATTGGGAAAAATCCCTGCATTCTTCAAGACGATACCAGACCCGTTCACACCAATCAGTTTGTCCTGACCCCTTCACACCAACTATTTTAGTAGGATGCACTTTGGTCTTGAATGATAAAAGAACAAACATTGAGCTACTGTATCTGATTCAATAAAATTGTGCAGGGGGAAAGAACGGTGGTGACAATTTTAGTAAATTCTTCAGCAGGATACCAGACCCTTTCACACCAAACTGTTTATCCGTACCCCATTCATTCCAACTCTCTGTCCAAAATAAAATTATCAAATAACTCGCATTGGTTTGTGCCTTATTCAATACAATTCAAAGAAGTTTGTTTGGGGGAAAGAACAGCAAAGCCAATTTTATTGAAGTCTCCAAGAGGATACTAGACTAGACCCACTCACACCAGACTATTCATCTTGACCCTTTCACACCTTTTGGCTGGATTTACACTGTACATATCTTCAGTATTGAAGTTATCACTGAACAACAATGATTGTGCATCTCGACCCTGAAATGATCTAAGAATAAAACCAACATTAATTTGTGTCATTTTGGGTTTGATTCAAAGAAAATGTCGGGGGTAATGACAGCAGTTCACAGTCAGAAAAATACCAGTCATATTCCCACCAAACTGTTCCCTTTGTCTTGTTAATACTGCACAATTCGCCTCCAGATGGTAGCTATAAAGTAAACGTGCAGGCCTTCATGCATTCAAGGCTGTGCACTGGAGGTGGTATTCTGTAAGGATCTTAGGAGGTGAAGTTGATCTTAAGAGCAACTTTGGTATTCTGGAAGTTGCTCTTAAAGTTGCTCTTAAGAAGATAAGATCAACTCCAACGAGTTGATCTTAGGATATGCAAATTTATGTAAATCACCTGTCCTAAGATAAGCTGTATTCTGTAGTGCACTTAGGATCAACGCGCGCTCCCAAAATATAAGACTGCCCCTACCCTGTCTTGGCCACGCAACCAACGATGAAACTGGCGCCTTGTGTTTGTTGTGCGCTGAGAAACAATCAAACTCGAGTAACCGAAGCCACATTCCCGGGTTAAATTAAGATAAGAGACGATCTCTCATTGGTTAGATTACATCTTTATGGCGCTTATTAATTATTCATTATTCATGCTAAGATCGTCCTAAGAGCAACTTACAGAATACCACTTAGGCACATTTTAGGGAACTCTAAGAGTTGATCTTAAAGGGAAAGTTGAGTTTTGGTAGAGAGGGCGCTAGACTACTTAATTGGTTTGTGAGGTAATGCAAAACTGAGTGTAAAATTTGAAAGAGCATAATATTTAAACAATAAAATCATCTTTGTTTGATCAAAATCGGTTCAGAAACGGCTGAAATATCCATAAATATAACAATTTGTAATAAACCCGGGGCCCCGGGTTTATTAGAGAATTTTGAACCAGCCGTTAAAAATTCAAAAAAATGCTTCCTCTTTTCAAAAAGTTACAAAATAGGTATTTAAATAGTTGTTGGTTATTTCTCTATCTAATCACTATTTCAACAAAGCATCAAGTCATGCACAATATTTTATTCAAAATGGTTGAAACCGATGAGTGTTTAGAGAGCGCCCTCTTACGTTTTAACGGCTCTTTTTGAATGATAACATGATCTTTACTACGTCATTTGTAATTTTGTGTTCCTTTCTAGTTATAACTATTAGTTTGTAATGTAATGATGCAGGTTTTGGTTACTAAAATTCAGTTTCACTAAAACTGTACTCTCCTTACCAGAACTCAACTATCCCTTTAAGAGCAACTCCTAAGATCAACTCTAGGATGAACTTACAGAATACCACCCTAGATTTCTGCCTTTTCAAGAAGATCCTTAGATGTTGAAGCAGCCGCCGTTTTAATGTTTGACGGCAGTGAATTCCAGAGTGGAATTGTCCGGGGGTACAAGGAAAAACGGTAGCATCTTGCTACTTAAAATTGTATCTCAGTTTAAGATGTGATGTTGACCCCGTTTTTCTCTTTTCTTTAAAATGATCAAAGAACATACATTTTTATTGTGGATAAAAACAAATGGGACTTGCTGTAGTTTAATGTACATGATACCAGACCTTTTCACACCAAATTGTTCTTCAGGGCCAATGTTCGTCAAACAGCCACCAGCTTAGTTACATTCCATGTCTATTTTAGATGACAGACACATTTCTTAGTCACTGACTGTGGTTACTATTATATGGGTGAGCATTTATTCCTTGATGAGTACACCCTAGATGACAACAATAAGGATCTCTTGTTAAATACTTTAAATAGCCATATATTTATAATTATCATTAACAAATTACTTAGAGTGGAACTAAGTACATGTAAAGTTGTGTGGTTTAATGAATATGGGACCAGGTAGGTTGACCCCATTCATACCAAATTGTCAGACTTTTTTTTTTGTTCTTTTGTTTAACTGATCAAAGTACATTTTGTACATCCCTTCATTCAGAGTGTATGCCTTAATAAGCCCGGCGCAGACAGAGCCGACTCGACCCGATCCAACTAGTTTCAGTCAGGCTAGAGTCAGTTTTGCTCAGTCGGAGCGGATCCAACATGTTGAATCGGCCTCGAATTACCTTCAACTGGCTCTTGACTGGCAAAACCATACTCCTGAGGCAGCGCATACCGAGTTAATCAGGCTGAAAACTAGTCGGATCCGGTTGAGTTGGCTCTGTCTGCGCCGAGCATTATTGACACCAACTTGGAACAGTAACTATACCAAGAAGATATGAATTATGCTTATTTTTTTTCTTTTTAATAAAATGATATTGATATAAAGAAAACAATGATACATTTATGACTCAATTATTATAAATGCATTCTTAAGTTTTAAGTAAACTTACATTGGACGTGGTCAGTAGAGTGTCTCATTTTGTTCGCAATGAATGAATTACTGGTAGTGTTTGTGCCTGTGTATGTATATATGTGTGTGTGAGGGTGGGTGTGTGCACTGCCGTACCCAGGATTTTTTGAGGGGGGCGGGGGGGTTTCCGTAAAAAATTATCGAGGCCGAGACCAGGATCTGCTAACAAAAAGTTCAGGCAGAGACCATCGGAAATGATGGTCGACACTGCTAAAAAGTGGTCTCGAGATCAGTTACAAGTGGTAAAGTGGGGTTCAAACCCCCCAAGACAGTAATTTTTAGTTCAAAGGGGGAGATTGAACCCCCCAAACCCCATCCCCGGGGTGCACCTGTGTGTGTGTGTGTGTGTGTGTGTGTCTTCTAGTGCAATGTCTTTTCGGGGCTTGGGGGGGGGGGGGGGGGCAAATAAGAAGTGGCAATCATATTTAGAAAATTCAATTCAATGCATATTTGATTGGTCCAAACCCAATTTTTGTTTATATGTCTTGAGTTCACAACAACAATTAATCATATCTCATACACAGAGGGTAGCGTTTTTTGGATGCGTGTTCACATGTAGGCCTGTCAGTTCACTGGTACGATTGCTAGATAAATTGCTACCTCTTTTCCCGATTTATAATCAAGCACAGCAATTTATATCTGATAATTTTATTCAATGAAAAAATATATTTAAACAAGATTTCTGACGATCAAAATTTCACAGAAGGCAGATTAGGTTACCTTCATTTAGAAAATACAAAAATCCTAAATTTCATATTTTAAACCAAATTTGATATTTTAGCTAATAACAGAGAAACTATCTGAGCGACATAATGGTTGTTTTGTGGTGTAAGGTCACTAATGTAAAAAGATGTGCCCTTACAGGCTTCTTCCAACGACACGATCCATATGATTTGATAATTCTGTTATTTAGCTAGACATGTTTTATCCTTAATTCATTGGCTCTTAATTAGTATTATTGCGTTACATACAATTCATACACTTATGTTACGAAGGTCGTTTTTTTTTTGACGACTTATTATACAAATCTCTTATTTTGAAAGAAAATGTAATTTACAGAACTGCACCAGAAAAATCTATTATGAAAACAACAATGTTTTCAAGTACGCGCTATTGAAGCAAATTAAATGTACAAAAGGCGGGAGCGTTGGAGAGGGTTCTAGGAGGATGGCGGAGGATGGCGGCAGCAGCCAAAACACCAATATTCGGGCAACGAGGCAGCTCGTAAGATCAGACCCGGTACGTACGGTACGCACCCCCCCCCCCCCCAATTCAGAAAGGTAAATTTCTTATCTTTCTTGGGCCCCGTTGCAGAAAGAGATGAAATCGATTGTACTGTTGCAATTAATCGTAAGTCAGATCACGGGTTCTAGATGCACAAATATGATTGGTTTAAATGCGTAAATTTAATCGATTGTATCTCTTTCTGCAACGTGGCCCAGGTCATCTAAACCGATGGTTTCGGGCAATGGTCGGTCTTGTTGACGACCGCTCCCCCCCCCCCCCCCCCTCCCTCCCCACCCCATGTTTGTACGACTCAACCCGTGGTCTGGGCACCGCTTTGTAATCCCCCCCCCCTTGAAAAATCCTGGCTACGGGCCTGCATATTCAAGTAAAATTATCGAAATTTCTGGCAAAAAATACCTGAATTGAGAACATACAATAGAGGGGGAAAGGAAATAGGAGAGAGGGGTACATATTCAGATATGAAAGTTGAAATATATACAGTTATAAGATAACTTGAAATCTTCTATGGCAAGAATATGCGCAAACAATATAAAAGCAAACTGATGTTCAAAGCAGTGGCGTATCGACGGGGGGGGGGGGGGCTGGGGCACGTGCCCCCCCCCCCCCCCCCCCCAATAATTTGGGGGGAAAAAACAATAGAAAACGTAAGGGGGCATTTTTAGAAGAAAAAAACGAAGAAATACATCAGGTGATAATTTGGCGTGCCCCTTCCCCCCCCCCCCCCCCCCCAATCAGTCCGACCACCCTACGCCACTGGTTCAATGTGTACGTAATACAATGTTTGAGTGTAATCGAGGTCGATTTACATGTGGGTGGGACGTGACTTGTGGTGTTACTGGTAAAGTACCTCCACATTATTTAACAAACAGAAACGATCATAAGGGTAGGTAATCATTCTACGAAAAATAAAAAAATGAATAGAGTGTGCATAGGTATGGATAATACAGCCGCGTGTATATGTGGAGAGGGACATCTTTAAAACAAAATTGCAATCTTTACAACATCAAAGAAGAACTTAGCCCGCCATTTCTTAGCCGCACCAATTGTCTAACCGCCAAAATCTTGTCTTGACATGTTTGTTTGAGGTTAATTCGATACCATCCCTGATATTTCTGTCGAAGAGGCGACTGTGTAAACACGGATCAAAGATCACTACCAAGTCAGTTTGGACCAGTACTGGGTCAAGTACCCATGAGCGTCGATCTATAATTGAAACATATTTATCAGGGGGGGGGGGGGGTGATCTATTCATTCACACCCCCCCCCCCCCCAACCAAGGTTGAATAGGTATTACGTAATGATCGATGCCCGTGTTAGTAGTACCTATATACATATATGGGGCAAGTGGGCAATATACATACATCCTTTTAATCACTCCCCCATCATTTTTCCTTACTGATCCACACCATTTGTTGATAGAAATAGTCCCAACAATATATAGGGATATATACGTATCAACATTTTCATTTAAGGTGCAAATACCACGTAATAAGAAATCTCCCCCCTCCCCCCCCCCCCCCCCCCTCCCATCATTATCCATAACTAACCCAACTGTAAATAATCCAACAATGCCGATATTTCTATACGTATCAATATATTCATATAGGGCGTAGGCACCCCCTCACAAGAAATTTTACATCTCTTTGCTCCCCTCGCCCCCCCCCCCCCCCTCAACACCCCCACCCCAGTGGTGTAGCGTAATCGGGAGGTGATTGGGAATGCATGCATTATTGGGTTCACACCTTATGTATTGTGTCTTTTCACCCATCTTCCCTTTAAGTGTTTTTGTAGTGATGTTGTCACATTGTTTGGGGCCACATGACCCCCGTGCCACCCCTCCCCCTCCCCCCCCCCCCCCCCGCCTCTCCTCTCATAGTATTCCATTTCCTCTCCGGCTCCGGATGCCTGCTTATACCCCCCACCCCCCTACCCTCTCCACGTGTGTTGACCCCGATAAATGCCACTGCATGCAACGACAATGATAATGACGTCATACGCACTTGTGAGGACATAATTATTTTTGGGGAAACCGTATCGATCTACCTATAGCGCTCAATAATAAATAATGATAAGGATAATGATAATCCTCAACTTGCCTCAACTTGCCTCAACTTGCCTCAACAAATTTCTGGGCATTTCTGGCGAAGACAGTTTACGGAGCACCTCGTCAAATCGAACTATTCTGCCTTAGAGGACTGTTAGGTAGTAATGTTTATGGTTTTTGAAAGTTGGAAGTGATTTATCATTTGTTTAAATAATTCTTTTAATTAAGATCTTCATAACTAAATTACGATAAATTCTAACCGCGCATTAATTTGGCGTATTCCGTGTTTGCCTCTTTATAACTCTTCGTGCATTTCAAGATTTTCAAAAGTAGATTAATTACTACTAGTTTACTTCAGCTGAGGAGACAAACAAAGTAAAAAAAAAAAAAAAACACTAAGCCCCACAGTGCCAGCGGCATATGACTTCAAGTGAGTGCCAATTTTTGCCGTTAAAAAAAACCAAGATGAAGGTGCCTAATTTCATTCCAGTCCTCGTACTCTGCATCGTCCTTATACAAGATACCAGTGAGTATAATTATTTCGTTTTCTTGTTAATTCATGCTTTGTTACTTGGATAGACGATAAGACATTACATTGCCGGTAATAGGGAAACGCAATACAAAATGAGTGACGTACTTGTGTAAAATATTTAGTTCATGTACATGGGATTATGATTATGATTTTGATTTTAAAAGTGAGAATGATAATAATGATGATAATAATAATAGGAATAATAATAATGAAAATGATAAAAATGTAATAATGATAATAATAATAATAATAATAATATCAATAATTGTACTTGGAGAAGTAAAAGCAGTACTAGCTAATCTCATACTATCCTTACGTTACCATACAACGTATTATACTATTTCCACACAAGTCATGCAATTGCGTTATATAATTTGTAGATGCATGGAGTCGAAGACGTCGGTCGTATTCCCCACCGCCGCCCCCACCTACAAGTAAGTGTATATTTACCATGGTTATGATGTTGTATACGGGAGTGTCATTCGGCTTTCAACAAAATATATATACAAACAATCATTTCCCACGTGCCACCCCCTCCCCCCCCCCCCCCCACACACAAACAAAAATAGTTAATAATTTAATAATATCATTATTTGTTTTATAAAAACAAAAAAAGTACAAAGAATTAGTTAGAAATTCGTTTAAAAAAAAAGAAAACGTAAAGCGGAAATGTATTCTTTGAAATTCTTTAGCTCTGCATCAAGCAATTAGTCAAGGAGCCTGAACATTCCTGTGGGATTTTTTGTATGAAAGCAAGCCACCTATCCAAATGTCTCAAGGGAACCCCAAATAACAATAAAAAACATGTTGGCAGTCTGAAATCCCTGGCAGATGAAAATTGTGAAGGAAAAAAGGAAAACAACAAAATTGTACTTGGTAGACCTATTTACTTTTAGGGGTAGGTCAATGTTGGTGTAGAGGGCGCTTCAAAATATAATATTTTTGCGAGGTGATAAAAAACTAAGTGTAGATCTAAGAATTAGCATGTAATGTTAATTATAGAACAGACTTTATTTGGTCGAAATCGGTTCAGAAACGGCTGAAATATCCATAAATATATTGTTCATGATATATGTGACGGACCAACTTTTATTCGATAATTTAAGAAAATATTTAATTCTAACACATTTTTGAAAATGTACCATACATTTCTTTGTTATTGCTTATGATGGTATCTCTATTGGTATAATTATATTTATCAAGCATCACATTCACTATGATTCACATTTTATATCAAAATATGGTTGATACTTAAGATGTCTGGAGGGCGCCCTCTTATGTTAACAACTCCTTTTAAAAATGAAAACAGCCCTGTTTCTTACCCGCTTGCACGGGCGTAGACATGTCATTGATACCCATTCAACTGGGGGGGGGGGGGGGATGATCTATTCATCCATCCCCCCCCCCCCCCAGTTGAATAGGTATTACGTAAGTCACTACGCCCGTGCCCGTTTGTATGATTTTCTACCATTCAAGCATCATTGAATAATAACTGTTCGTTTTAACGAAGGCTGACATTCCTGTGAGTAGCTCGACACTGTGAGCCCCATGCGACAACCATCTGCTTTTGTTCTGCATGAGCCTTCACCAGCATTTTCTTAGCAAGATAGCCAGTGGGCTCCATATTTGTCTTCACATGTGACAAGAGTCGTTTCAGTGGGACCCTTGCTATTTGTGTAGCATTTGTTATGTGGTAGGCGATGACTGGCTGAACACCCTGCCTTCTGTCACGTGTGGCACCATTTAGAGAGGTAGGAACATAATAGCGATCAAAGACCAGGTGGACTTCATCGGCGTCACTGTATCTCCAGGTTACATGGTAACGGGTCGTGAACTGATCAGCCAGCTGGTTACAGCTGACGAATTCAGCGCACAGATCACTCTTGACCTTCTCAGGCTGCAGCGACATAACGATCGTTTTGTGGTGAAAGGTCAATTAATCACGATTTACTGTATAAGTGCCAAAGGATCAGTCAATAATATTTAACGAGAAATAAACCATTGGGTAACATTATACAAATCCACATCGATTTTTGTAAACATTAAACTTTGTTTAAAGTGACGCTATAATTTCTTACTTTCCAATCATTTATGAGTATTTCTTGCAATTTACTACATATATAAATACATATGTTTTGGCATAATTGTCGGATATAAAAACAAAAATATTATTTTTTTTATTTTTTGGGGTTTCCCAAAGTTGTTATTTAGATCTAACAATGACAAAACTATGTTCGTGACCCATTTACAATCTGATTTCACAATTATAGACACAGGGAAGTGAGGAAGTGATAAGAAAGTGTAAACCCGGGATTCTTCCATTCGCAGGCCCAAAACACGAAACATAAGAAAACAAAGACAAATATAGAGCCTTATGATCTGGGTATACATTTATCAATGGCGGATCGATATGAACTTATAAAAGAGGGGGCTGCACTTTGAGTTGACAAACAAAGAAAATAAAGATCCCCAAATTATGAACACAATAGAAAATCATGCTTCAACGTATAAATCAACGTAAACAGGTAAAAGGGTAGGGGTGGGGCACGTTGCCCCTGAACCCCCACTCCCTGAATTGTGTTATTGTATGATTATGTTATTTTATAAAAATGTATCCATGTTATTTAAACTCAACCGGATCTTTCCAGAAACGAAACCTGACCACGTACCTTCCTGTTATTTGTAATATTTTCTCGGATGTTCCTGGTATATAGCGCTACTGCTCGAAAAACAACCTAACCAACGTAATCAACATGGGATAACCGATTATACCATAATATCAAAAATATAAATATAAGGCACTAAATGCAGGACATCTGATCGACTGATCTTCGCAAACCTATGTTTTATTTTTGGGAACTTAGAGCGATAATGTAAACTCTTTGACATGCAATCGATTTCTCGCTTAATATTACTAAATATAAATAAAATAATCATGAAGGTTTGTCTCTGCTATTTTCACAATTACACTAAAGAGCATTATGATATCATCACATTGCTTCAGATTTGTGTTCTGTAGAGTCGTGTGCATCTTTTGATACCAAATTTGACTGTATAGTATCTTCGGTTAATCTGTCACGTGTCATTTTAAGTCAAGTGTTATACAAAGGACTTAACAAATTGCACGTTCAGTTATATACAAAAACGCATTGAAATGCTTAAGATATTTCAAACGTTACACAATTTGTATTTGAAGTTCTTCGAATGGCATTCAATGTTATTTTTGAAAGTTTTAAAAATGAAATAAACGAGAAAAAAAAATTAAACAATAAAACACATAACAAATTGTTTTAAATAAAGGCATAAGAATATGAGTTCTTAATAATAATAATAATAATAATGGTGGCTATTTATATAGCGCACGTTCCGTCTATCGACGCTCGCGGCGCATCACTATTATTACCCCGGTCATCGGATACATACTGCACTCAATCCAGCACACAAAGTGCACATTGTCCACTCCCTGGGGAGCATTCCAGCTAGGCAACCTCGTAGATGCACACATTGCTAAGTAACTCCTAATAGTGTATTGTTGGTATCTGATTTGACTAAATCGTTATAATAGAGGTAAAACATGTTTGATAATGAAATGTACATAATGTAGAATAGGGAAAATAGATATAGATTATAGTCGAGTTCAAATACATAATAGGCCTTAACATAGATTATAATACAATATAAACAATTGAATAAAGTGATTTGCTTACTAATAACAATTTGATGATATATCTGACAAAAATGCACTTATACTTTTTGTCTGTGTGTTTTGCCAATATTAACACTGAACTAATACTGTAATACAGAAGTCAGCAATGAGTGTAAATATTGTGTAGGTGTAGGGAAAATAAATGAAGCGGCAAAGGCAGTAGTGCTAACCTCAACTCTCAACGTATTTAAGTTAAAGTTAAAGTCTTTCCCGTACCTATCTCCGTTTCATTAGCCCTATGCCATACGTCTACTAAATGTAGCGAAAGTTACAGAAGGGGGCCAGTCCTCTGGTAACTCGTGTGATTAACTTTCCCTTCTCCATTCTATAAATGCCGAGTGTCTGGCTAGAAGGCAGAAGGTACCATTTTAAAAGTCTTTGGTACGACCCGGTCTTGTTTCGAACCCGGGACCTCCCGTGCATGAGGCGGACACTCTAACCGCTAGGCCACCATGCAACGTCTTTAAACAATGTTACAATTGTTTTTAATGTTGTAGGCCATTTTATGAGCCATCGTACCCTTTTAGGTTGTACTGGTACGTCATTGTTTCAACAAGTCCACACAATTATAAGTTATATTTGACTCATATAAATGTTCATTGGACTAGAAGTACACACAATGTCTATCATGAATGAGCACTTAACCAGGGATATTAACATTAATAACAACATAATTATGCTGTTTGAATCCATGACATTGCATACTTGTCATTGATGGTGACCTAACCTCCTATGGAAAAGCATGTTCTTTATTGGGATAAGATCTTCAAGAGGGATCACTATTAAACAGCTTGTATATTACAGCTTTTCAGAGATTTGAATCCTCGCACTGGTCAGGTTGATGGTTTAAACAGCTATTGTAAATCATGTGACTGCACATGTCTCCAGGGCCCCGTTGCAGAAATAAATACAATCGATTGTAAGATGCAATTAATGGTAAGTCAGATCACGAGTTCTAGATGCGCAAATGTGATTGGCTGAAACGCGTAAATTTTATGACTTACGATCAATTGTAACTTACAATCGATTGTATCTCTTTCTGCAACGGGCTCATTAACCATTAAATTGTTCACTCAAACACTGTTCTCCCTGAGGAAGCTCAGGGCAGTTCCTGTGTCAGCTGTCAACTGCACAACATCTATGGTTCAAGAACTATATGACTGTATACATGTACTGCCATTTGAGATCTTAGACTTATTTTTTATCGAGCACATCATTGATACTCTTTAGCGGATGATGTACTTTACAGAAATGTATATGATCTTACATGACGTCTAGTTTTAGAGGGATATCATTCATGAAAATGCTTAAATTTACATCAGCATATCCACAATTATAGTATAGGCTATTTCACATTCGTGAAAATACCAATATAATTATAATATTTTATATTGGCATCTGACGATAACTGGTTTCTTTATGTGATAATGTAGCCTGATGATTGTGGTTTGATTGGTCACTTTGTAGTTTTTCCCCTCTTTTAGAATCTTCATCATGCTAGCCTTGATAACGATTCTACTCCCTTCCTTTAGTACAATGTGGGAATATAAATGGACTTATACTTGCACTAGTAAGCTGGCATTTCTTTCCTGCTAGTTGTACTGCCAGTGTCATGTGTAAAAAGATTTTTTTCATTTTTTATTTAGAAAAGTAGTTGTTAACATAACAGGGCGCCCTCCATATACCTCAAGTATCGACCATATTTTGATCAAAAAATAGAATCATAGTAAATGTGATGCTCATAATTATACCAATAGAGTTCTCATCAAAAACAAATGTTTAGTGCATTTTCACAAATGTGTAATGATTTAATCATAATTTCTTGAATTATCGAATAAAAGTTGGTTCCTCACATACCGTATATCATGAACGATATATTGATGGATATTTCAACCGTTTCTGAACCGATTTTGACCAAATAAAGTTTGTTCTATAATTAACATTACATTCTAATTCTTAGATCTACACTTAGTTTTTCATCACCTCGCAAAAATGTTATATTTTGAAGCGCCCTCTATACCAACATTGACCTACCCCTAAAAATAAAAAGGTCTACCAAGTAAAATTGTGTTGTTTTCCTTTTTTCCCTCACAATTTTCATCTGCCAGGGATTTCAGACTGCCAACATGTTTTTTATTGTTATTTGGGGTGCCCTTGAGACATTTGGATGGGTGGCTTGCTTTCATACAAAAAATCCCACAGGACTTTATTTACGTGGACATGCTCCCGGACTAAATGGGCAAAT
Source organism: Echinarachnius parma (assembly GCA_037951105.1). Taxonomy (NCBI): domain Eukaryota; kingdom Metazoa; phylum Echinodermata; class Echinoidea; order Clypeasteroida; family Echinarachniidae; genus Echinarachnius; species Echinarachnius parma. The sequence continues at coordinate 46,445 of JBAMJV010001304.1, read as the reverse complement.
TGGTTAACAGTATGTACTGATGATACATAATTGAAATCCTGCTGATTGTGCATTTCTACATCTGCGTTGATAACAATATAGACATAAGAGACGGATCGTATAATTATTGAAAATTGGTAAAACATTCCGGATGAGCTCCAGGGGAGGGTTACTCACATATATACAAAAGTGCTACACACCCGTGTCCATCAACCTCTGAAATGGACCTCTATACGTACATGGCGTATCGCACCATCGTAAGTGTGCACCCCTAAATGGTGTAATTCTTTTAAAGCCCAAGACCAGTTTCGGGAAAGTAGCCGAATGCATCTATATTGATCAATATTGTTGAATATGTATTGAAATAGGGCTTGTGTGGTAAAATCCGAACCTAAGCATCGTTAAATACAGAAATATCGGAAGAAAACCGCGTGGCCGTAATACACGTAGCGTATGGGCGAATCCTCGGTGGCGTTATCTATCACATTGGAATAGATATATAATTTTGCAAATATATCAATTAGTTGGCGGTTTCTTGGCCAAATTTTGATGATCCTATATTAGTATAATTATACTCTTTCACATAATTGGTAATAAGAGCTTTCATTTCATTTTTTTTAGAAGGGGGCGTTTCCAAAACTGGCCTTTACCTTTAAAACCTACCCTTCATGGAGCAAAATGGACCTAGAAAGGTACCCTGTTTGTGATTTTGTTTTCGATGAGTGCTGAAGAATAACCCTTTTTAAGGAAAACGTCGACGACGCCGTATATAGTTGAAAAGGATTCACCTTCGACTCTTTCTTGGACGCGGGATTAGCTCTGCATGAGACTACTTCCGTTAGCTTGGTATGCATGGCTCCGGCAGGGACCGGAGCCATGGTTTTGAAAGTGGGGGGCTGATCACATTTGAACTGTAATGTATTTCTTTATTTTATGCTTATGTATTTCTTTGTTTTTAGCCAAAAAAGTGGGTTTAGCCAAAAAAGTGGGGGGGGGGGGGGGGCTGCAGCCCCCAGCCCCCCCCCCCCCCCCCCCCCGGTTCCGCGGTCCCTGTATCTGGCTTAACAGGGGATTTGTAGACATTTTTGTAGGATTGATAGTTATGTTTCTGCCTGAACGTTGATAATAATTATAAACAATTGCTGTATGAGTTTTGCCGTCTAAAGTCAAAGATTGACATACGAGTGTAGTCGGAATCTAATAGACACTGTCAACTTAACCCTAAAAAGGCCGGGCTATTTGAGGTCTTCCTACGGCCGGGGCCAATAATGGATCCCATCCCCCCACCCCCCCCCCCCCCCCCTCCTCCCCCTAAAATCTCGTCCTATATACAGGGCAAGGCCTATCATACTGAAAACATTTATTTCTTATATTTCGTTGGCGTACTTATTGCGATCCGATTGAGATAAATAATATCTTTGCTACGAATCTGCAATAATTTCAAGATTAAAGAACGCAGATTAATCGGAAGAAGAAGAAGAAGAAAAGGAACCTCATCTTTACGCGAGCTAGTTTAGAATATAGGGCGTATTTCTTCGACAAGCTATATATAATTGTATTCGAGTGACATTAATTTGGGTGTCGTAATGTGGTTTTTTCAGATCGAATTATCATCGGAATAAAGCTGATGTGACTAGAAGCACTTTTCATTGTTTAACAAAACTGTTGGGGTTAGTGTTTAATCGGCAAAGGAATACGGACCGGCTAAAAATAAGAACCAAATCCATCCTTTGAAGGAAAGACCTTTTTGCAAGATTTGTGTTTATATTATGTTTTTATTCTGACATCAAAAGACGACGAACATTAGATTCGCGATTAGTTCGCAGATTGAAATTATTTTCTATTTGATGTTGAACCCTTCAGCCATGGATACATTTGTGTGCCGCTATTTAGTTTTCTTTACGGTTTTCATCATTTTTGCAGCTTGGATTGGTAAATAAATACGAAATAAATATATAATACTCGTAAAATGTATTGTTACCCGATAATAACTATTTCGCAATATAACGTAACTCATATTGATGTCCTCGGAGCCATTTAACACAGTGTAATTGTCAACATACACGCAGACAAATTAAAAGGGAATTAATGGCACATATTAAAAAATATAACGGGAAAATGTGTTTAGTTTATTTTCAACTAAATTTGGGTTCTCACTACAATTTGTGCAAGTGACAGATGTTGTATCTATAAAATAAAGAATACAATACGTTTATAAGTATGTTCGGAAAACTATAGATCTGCCATTAATTAATAATCGTCTATATAATATCCCATTATCTTCCAAGTTTCCAAAATATTGGTAAAACAAACTATTCACGTTGCCGATTGGTGTACAATCAAACCTGTCTTAGTATAGCAACTGTCTATATCAGCCAACTTTCCTATGACTGTATAATAGCCACTAAAAAGACCCCTGCAGATGAAAAACGATGTTGCGGACTTTGTGTATATTTACTATTTAGAGGTGACATGTCTATACAGTGACAACTTTTCTTCTTTCCCTCGGGTGGTCACTATTATACACATGTTGGACTGTATTTTGTTATTCTATGTTTATTAATTATTTAATTTTATTCTGCATATAGGCGAAGCAGATGCTGTCCAGTGCTATGGCTGTACTAATGTTAACGGCACGGGAATCCCGGATTGCGTCGAGCCGTTCCCGTTCCCAGTCCCGCTAACCAACATAACCATCATGGAATGCGAGAAATACTGTATCGTAAGTAAACGTAATAAGTTTATTTCAATTTAGTTATAATGTTATTTTAATGATTATGTAATTTGACAATTAAAGTTTAAATGCACATTAATATTATAACGCAATTGCAGAGTAAAGATAAACAAAGAAATATTTTGGGAATGGTAGCGACACGGGAATCCCGAATTACTGCGAGCCGTTCTCGCTCGCAGTCCCGCTAACCAACATTACCATGATGGAATGCGAGAAATATTATGTAATGAATCAATACGATAACGCGATTGTAGAAAGAGAGATAAACAAGAAAAGTGTCACATTTCGGTAATGGTACGGGAATTAAAGGGATCTAGTAACTTTGTTGACATGTGCAAAAAGTGATGAATGGTTAATGCAATGTATATTGTTGTTATCCCATATGTCCACAGCGTATTGTGTGAAAATTTCAAGTCAAATGGACATTGTATGGCCAAGTAATGAGCGAAAATGCAAAGTGATATTCAGTAACTCACTGCACTCACTTTGTACACGGAAGAAAAACTCGCCCGGAGTTTTTCTTATCTGAATACTTCAATCATACATATCTTTGTAACGAAAGGGAAATTTGAAAAACCAAAACCTGTCCCGCGATTGTATTGTTAATACGAATACAACAAGGTATAAGGGAACCGCTAGAATTAAAATTTTATTTTGAGGATTTGGACAATGTTACTAAGTCCCTTTAATCCCGGACTGCGTCGAGCCGTTCCGGTTCCCAGTCCCGCTAACCAACATAACTGATAACCTCATGGAATGCGTGAAATATTGCATCGTAAGCTAAGTAGATAATTTGAATTCACTATATGAAATGTTATATAATTTGAAACTTAATAAACATGTCTCGTATTTCAGCACACCTGAGACAAGAGAAACGGTCATGTATAAAATCCCGTAATTTTGTCGACTCGTTTTCCGGCGACCCGACGGTGTGTCCCGAGATCACACCATAACTGGATCACACCACCAAAGAATCCCGATATTAACCCGTTGGTGTTCGATCCGTTGTCGCTTCAAAATGTCACATTCATGACAATCTTAGTCTGAGTTGTTCCTGTATCACACCGACGAATGAATTAAACCCATCTTATCTCTTCGAAAACTCCGTGCATTTTGCTTATGTTGTATCATCTATACACCAACATTGACAAAGATCGGGAGAAGATACCAAAAACATTGACCTACATGCAATGGTCTATATCACAAACATAATTATGTTCAATGTATATTATGCTTCAGAATGTCATCTGCCTTAACCCTCTCGATGCATCATTTTTTGTATTATTTTATGATCTGTCACAGAAATCGATCACGCTGATGACCGTGGTCAACGAAGCCGGTGTCGAGATGGACGAGTTCTACGCGACGTCGAGGTATTGCGGGTCGCAGTGCATCGAGGAGTGCTACAGCCACGGGCCCTACTCGGCGCTCAAGACTTGCACATACTGTTGCCAGGGGCCATTGTGCAACGGTGCTACGTCAGTTATTCCTCTCACCAAAATGATGATGATTACGATGATTGTCGTGACAATTGTTTGTGTTAATTATATCGTTCTCCTTTAATAATTTGACATTATAATGTACAGTCATGTTTTAAGGTATTGTACGTATATTAGATTAACTTACTTGGGGCTTGAGACTTGCACGTACGGTTGCCAGGGAGATTTATGCAACGGTGCTATGTCGGGTTTTGCTCGCCCCAAAATGATAATGATAGTGATTGTCGCGACAGCTTGTAGTGTATACTACAACGTTCATCTTCATGAAGTTGACACTTTAAGGCTATATAAGTATGTACATCAAATATCGCAGTTAAAGCCGATGCCTAATCGCCACTGGATACCCGCACGTGTGCTGCGAATAGATTTGTGCAACGCTGCTATGTCGGTTTTCGATCGACATCCAATTATGATTGTATTTATACTTGTTGCTACAGTTCTTACTGATTATTACAACGTTTTCCTTTAATAATTCAATGTTTCAACGATTTGAAAATCACATTGTAAGTAACAAAGTTTCTAGCACATACTGTGTGCCCTATAATTGGCATTTTAATCGTGCACGTGATGTTGCAAGGGGAACCTTCATCGGCTTTCGCTCGATCTAAAAATGTTAACTGATACAGGTATGAATGTTTATTTCAACATTCTCATTTAATAAAATATAAACCGTTGTCAACTAATGCTAAGTTGTCACAATTTACTATAATAGAGCAGGGTCGCACAGAACGAAATACAATCGATTGTAACTTTCACTATTGATTGTAATTAGTTAGAAACTTTGCGCGTTTCAACCAATCATATTATTCGCGCATGTAAAACACAAGATCTGATTTACAATGATTTGTTTGGACTGGCAACATATATCTTCGCCGTTTATGCTGTGATTAATTAGCGTGGCGCCCTCTGCAGTTGACGAACTATTTACTTATTTTATCTTTGTGTTACGTACGTATTAGCAAAATTGTATTATTATGCTGATAAAATATTAATTCATAAGCGTGACTGACCGTCACTTTTACTTCCAATTCTAAAAAGTGTATGTTTTGCAACACTCTTGTAAATTGTGTTCCTTGATTAAACTTTGATTTAACTTTCTCAGTATGACGAAACCTATTATACAGACGCCCAAAAATAAAGTGATCTTCTTTCTGAACACGTATTCATATTGGCCAAATGAAATGAATAACGTGCAATTTCTATTTATGATTCATTTTGTTTTTATAGTACATGTATAGCACATAATAATGATCTTATGTACGGAACGATATGACGAAAAATATAGATTAAATCTGAATAAAATATACTTTTAAAAATCGTCAGTGTGTAAGCAAATGAGCGTCAGTACAATGCAGTATGAGCTTTTTATGAGCACTTTAGGATCGAAATAATATTTTCTATCCCATATTATTATTGCATATTATTATCATTGAGAAATAGTGATTAATATTAATATAAATACAACTATACTAAATATAACAACAATTATTATGATGGATATATTATGTGACGAGGATTTTCACGAATTCATTGCTAATTAAGCTGAGTTTGCTTAGTACAAATTTAGTACATAATACAGTATAATATGTAAACAATAAACAATAAATGTTTGTTATGTTTGGTTACAAACACATACGAGAGTGTTTACATCATAATGTTGTTGTGTGCCTATAGTTGGTTATTATGTTAGTTTATCCAACCAGAACATTATACTACTACGTACACAAGTTTGTAAGAGTAGCGTATCGTGTCCGGACTGATTTTGGCACACACATTATTTTTTCAGTTCAGTTCAATTTATTTTCACTTCCAACAAAAGTTGCGTAATATAAATTATAATACCATACACAACAAAAGAGTTTACATGTGTAAAACTAAATTAGCTAAGCACGATGACAATGAAAAATCATACAATAAATATCATATGCAGAAATGGAGAGATAATAAGTGCGGAGGGGCGTACAATTTGTATTAATTTTGTGTTCCCCTATGTTTAATCCCCCCCCCCCCCCCCCCCCCCACAGCCTTCCGTAGCTACGCCACAACAATGACTGTTTTCTATAGCAGCTGATCAGGCCCAAAAGTTCACTCGACCCGAACCTTCTCTATACCCATTATACTACATGTATGGAATTATCATTACTTGATCATAATTGTCTATGAGACCATCATACATCGTGCATTTGTATTGGATTGTGTATGTTTGAATGTGTGTTATACTTACTGTGTATGTGTGTTTATATTGAGTAAATTTGTACTCTTTTAAAAATAATATGACAATCTTTTTCCATTATAATATTGTGCAACTATGGCCGTTTTCCCCATTATAACATTGTGATTGGTCATCATTAGGACCATTGCTCCACAGAAAAACAAGACTGTTTTATTATTACCTAAAAAGGGGACTTATTAGCATTGTCCAAATCCTCCAAATAAAATGTTAATTCTAGCGGTTCCCTCATACCTTGTTGTATTCGTATGAACAATAAAATCATGGGTCGGGTTTCGTGTTTTTTCTTCAAATTTCCCTTTCGTTACAAAAATATGTACGAGCGAAGTATTCACGTAAGTACAACTCCGTTGGATTTTGAAACCGTGTACATAGTGAGTGCAGTGAGTGCAGTGAATATCACTTTGCAGTTGTGCTCATTACTCGGCCATATTAAGTCCATTTAACTTGAAATCTTCACACAATGCCCAGTAGACATATTGAGATAAGAACAATATACATCGAATGAATCATTCATCACTTTTTGCACATGTCAACAAAGTTACTAGATGTGTCTGTTATGTAGACACTCATTATGATTGTTATCAGGTGGCGACAATCTTCAATGTTATCCTCTGCATCATCTGTCTAAAAACAGCTCAATTGAAGAACGTTGATTGCTCATCACCATCATGATCACCTCCACTAAAAAGTGAGAAAACTAACGTTGTATTCGAATAATTGTAATGGAAATCGTGTGATGGAGGAGCGTATAATCTTATGACGATAATTTCTATTACATCATCGTCTATTTTATATATCTCTGTGTAGAAATTGATTATTCATTGATTATTGACCATCAGAACCATATAACCAAAGAGAAATCAGGAATGTTTTGTTATTACTTTAATAACAGAACGCGTCTGCTGTAAATTCATTGTAACTATTGTTGCATTTCCATGATAAATACAATAGGTCAATTAAATTGTCTGGATCTAGTAAATTTGTTGACACGTTCAAAAAGTAGTGTGTGATTGAATAAGTATTTTGTGTGTTATATTTTCAGTTAAGTTATGGTTATGCGTGAACAATTCACGTAAATATGGCCAAATAATGAGCGAAAATGCAAAGTTATAATAATGATAATAAAATCCAATTTGTATATAGCGCTTATCACGATTGATAATCATCTCTAAGCGCTTTACAATTGTATTATTAGTTATACTCGCTAACTCATTGCACTGACATGTAATTATAGACAGTTATAACTTTCCGGTGGATAATAACAAATCCGAAAACGGCTATCGTAAATATATTTCTACCGAATGGGACAGATGACCAACTAAAGCCTGCTCCATCTGTCCATTCATATATTGGTAATACACATAAGAGAAACACTAAGCACACGGTTTGCGGATTTGGACAATTTTACCAGATCCCTTTAATCATCATCAGAACAGTTTCCCCATTGAAGAAAATGATGGTGTATTATCACCTTAATAACGGACATCGTCTGTATAAGTATAAAACACTTGCAGATGAGTTTCCATATGATGATATTCCATAAATATTGCTTAATTTACATGTAGATTTTGATTAATCATCGTCAAAACATCATGTATAATTATTCTGAAAAATAAAAAAAATTAGTCTTGTAAATGTTAATATATTGTAAAAATGAACATATGACGATGTTTTTCCATGATATCATTGTATAAATATAGCTAATTGTAGATTTTGATAAATAACCAACAGAACATGCATGGCCCTTATGAATACATGTATAACCATGATGTAATAGCAAAAAGAGTGTGATGTACATGTCCACATTGTAATCATTGGCATACTATTTATGACGCTGGCCGCGGCTGTGATATCCGCGTAATAAAGCAAAGCAAAACAGAATTAATTAACATGTTTGCCTTGTGGCCCAATCGGGCCAGTAAAAATAAGATTGTTCTAACTTCTAGTAGCCCGACACCTAAATCAGGTGCCCCCCCCCCCCCCCCCCGAAAAAAACATAACAAATTCTGTTACATTTGCTTGTCCAAACGGGCCAGTAGAATTTAGGATAAATGAAATTTGGTGGCCCGAAGCTAATTTTTAGTTGCCCCGGGCCAGCGGGCCTATATTAATTTTAAACACTTCATGTAAGTACATGAATAATCGGCGTCAACAGAAAATCAGACATCAGTGAGGACTATAAAAGAATTATTCACTGCATCTTCCGCGTAAACTATAGGTGAACCGGTAACTGTGACAAAATTGTTAGTAGTAATTAAGTCTTTGAATGCCAGGGATATTTCAGCTCTGTGGCCTTTGTGTGTATTGTGTGGTGCACATATGCAGCATTAGCACTCAATGAGTTAATGCATGTGAGATGGCTCCGTTGTAGAAAGGGATCATAATTGTAATTTACAATTAATTGTAAGTCAGATCTTGTATTCTAAAAACGCAAATTTGGTTGAAACCGCAAAGTTTCTGACTTATTAAAGGGGACCACCAGGCAAATAACAACACAAAATTAAATGTTTTGGTACCGTTTTGTGACATCAAATAGATATCCAACATTTCGCAAAGGGTTGTGTAACTCATAAACAAAGCAATTAACTGCCACCACTTACCATGCTTACGGAACAACTGTTATTTCCTGGTTCAATACGGGCCAAACATTTCCGAGTGCGCCAATGCTACTCACGCGTACATTTGGAGACAATAGAATCCCGGACGATTCGGTCACTCTGGACAAAGTAGTCTCGTATATGCAGACCCATGAACGCGTGCTTTAGAATGATGCATTTTCCAATTATATATTTTGTTCTTCCTGGAAACATATTTTTGTGAACTTGTTGATGGAATGGACTACTAAAGATGTTACCTTTCATTTATAAGAATACTATTTGTGGGTGATGGTACCCTTTCAGTAACTTACAATCGATTGGGGCAAAGGTGGAGGGCGAATCGGGATTTTGTATATTTTCATTCATATTAATCATGTAAACTTATTTCAATTATATATATCAGATATTTAAATGTTAGATCATGGCCCCGTTGCGGAAAGAGATACAATCGATTGTAAGTCAGCAAATGTTGGCATATCATCCAATCAGATTTGCGCATTGTCACATGATCTTACGTACGAGTATAACTAATTACACATTACAATGGATTGCATTTCTTTCTGCAACGGGGCCTTTACATTTCAATTGGTCTTCGTGTTGTTAAAATTGATTTAACTAAATTTATTTCGCGTGATATTTAGGATACCTGAATACATATTTTGATATCACACTCTCTCGATTATATGGATGTCAGTTTATTTCGTTTCCTGGATTTCCTCTCCTTATTGTTATCAAGTAATAACTATGTATACAAAAATATATATATTGATTTCACACTCTTTATCTTAATGGCTGCAAGTCTATTATTTTCATTTCCTGTACAATTGTTACAAGTGCATGCTATTGAGCCAAAATTACACGAGTTGATGAGATGTTGTTGTTGCCATTATTGTTGTTGTTGTTGTTGCTGCTGGTGTTACTGTCTTTTTTTTTGTCGTGCTGATGTTGTTTCTGCTGCCTCCGCGGTTTTGATACTGATGTTGTTCCTGTGGCACATAATAACACCAGTGGCACAAATTGTATTTGAGTGCACACTTTCCCCAAAAGAGACAATTTAATTTTCGAACACAATTATCAATGCAATCTTCAAATTCGAAGCACTAATATATATATACTTCGCACAAAAAGTTCCGCAATCAAGGTTTGCGCATTAATAACTTTTCTATTACATTATTACCATTCATAAATTTGGTATCATTGGAAAGCATAAATTCTCCCCTTTGCATTGATATAACATTTGCTATGAATATGTTATCATAGAATGTGCATTGCATCCAAATGTAGGGCAAAGCCAAAAGTGAAATGTTGCAAAATGCACTGATTTTGTCAACAGTGTGCCTTTCTTGGCTTGAATCGGGATGAGGTGGTCATGCATTCAAGCCACGTTTTAATCTTCAAACAAAAGCAAGGCACACTGTTAACAAAATCAGTGCATTTTGCAACATTTCATTTTTTACTTTGCCCTACATTCGAATGTAATGCACATTCCATGATATAGCTACTGTTATATCAATGTAAAGAGGAGGATTTACGCTTTACAAAGATACCCAATTTATGAATGGTAATAACGTAATAGGCATTCAAGCCACGTTTTAATCTTCAAACAAAAGGAAGGCCCTTTGTTGACAAAATTAGTGCATTTTGCAACATATCACTTTTGACTTTGCCCTACATTTGGATGCAATGCACATTCCATGATAAAATATTCATAGCAAATGTTATATCAATGTAAAGGGGAGAATTCACGCTTTCCACAGATACCAAATTTATGTATGGTAATAGCGTAATAGAAAAGTTATTAATGCGCAAACCTCGATTGCGGAACTTTTTGTGCGTAGTATATATTGTAAATCTTGTTCAAGCTTGTAAAGGTCAACTTCAGAAAAATAATGACATCGTTACAAATTGATGTCTCTAGGGACAACGATAATAACTTGAATGTGTATAAGTCTCATGTTTGATTATTTATCACTGCTGTACAGGGTGGCTCAAAAAACCGGAACGGGGCATTTTGGTCTAGTAGTTTTTGTTTTAGGGCGCTTTGAGTGACATCATGTCAGGTTCCCTTTTTTGTCAATTTGTACCAAGTCAGTGCTGGATAAATCGCACTTACTGCCCGTCAAAGCGTCGATCAACGAGCAATACGCGCGCCATTGTTTGTGTGCATTTAGCTGTGTACCGAGAGAATGGGCATAGTTGCTCGATGATATGACGGGCAAGAAGTGCGATTTATCAGGCAGTGACTTGGTAAAAAATTGCAAAAATGGGAACCTGGGAAACACTGATTCACAATTAACTAACATCATACGTGGGAACGGCCACGTGACCCATGATAGCTAGTGATGGAAGAGAATGGAAATGTCATCAGGAGTGCTTTCTCCAACGTTTGGATGAACTTTATAGAATCGAATAAAAAAGAAATTTAGAACTCTCAAACTGTGTGTTTCTTCTACTACAGCTCGTTATTCCGAAGGATCGTTTCTCAGAAAATTAAATCGGGTTCGATATTCCGAAGGTTCTTAATCCGAAAATAAAATGGGCCTCGTTAATCGGACATTGAAATGAGGTTCGTTAATCCGAAAATGAAATGAAGTCCGTTTATCGGAAAATGAAATGAGGTTCGTTAATCCGATAATTATATTGGGTTCGTATTGAACATTTCGGATTAACAAACCATATTGCATTTTCGGACTAACAAATCTCATTTCATTTTCGGATTACTGAACCCCATTTCGTTTTTGATTAACGAACCTTCGGAATATCGAAACCAAATTTTATTTTTGGATAAACGAGCCCTCGGAATAACGAACCTTCGGATTAATGTAACAAATGATCGGATTAACGAACCCTATTTCATTTTCTGATTAACTAACCCTCAACGAATAACGAACCTTCGGAGTAACGAACCGCACCCGTTCCTACGAGGGTTAACTATTGCATCTTTTACTATGTGTATTTTGACGAGCGATTTGGTAAGCCGGCATGCCATATAATACGGGTGAGGATTAGGGACCGACTTTGATAGGGCCTCAGGCGAGGGTGCAAGGGGCAGAGCCTCCAGGGGGTTTAAGGATTTTGCAAAATTCTTATTCTTGGTTTTCAACCAAATGATGCATAGATTAGACCAACCACATGCCGGTTATAGTCCAGAACATACTTGACCACTATAGCTCCGCCTATCCTACTTCAACATTATTGTTGAGGATAATTAGTGGATGTGGTGTGGCAAGACAGAGGGGTCCACATTTGTACAAGCACTGCTTTTTAGTGGACTCCTCTTGTTTCCAATATGTATACCTTAATCTTTGTAAATGATTATAATGGATTTGAAATGTTTTGTTGGAAACAAATAAAAATTGAAATTGAAATTAAAATTGAAGATTGGTAGAGCGCGCACTTTCCAATCGTGAGATTCTGCGTTCGAACCCAGCCCCACTGCGTTTGGCCTTTATAATAATAATAATAATATATTACATTGATATAGAGCTTAATACAATGTTTCTAAGCGCATTAGTATTACCCTTGGTCATCAGGTAGAGGTCAAACCCACATAATTATCTTGCGCACCGTCTCAACTCCCTGGGGAGCATACTAGCCCAGCTGCCCAACGGGCGCTGAAGGCTAATTAACACCCGACCAAGTACCCATTTATACTCCTGGGTAGAGAGCAGCAATGTGGATTAATTGTCTTGCGCGCTCTACCGATCTTGCCACACCACGTCCACTTTAGCAACACAATTTATCCACAATTGCTGCTCTCTATACCCAGGTGTATAAATGGGGACCATGTAGGAGATGAAAACCTTATGTGAAGGATCTTATCAATGCCCATCAGCCGCTTGGAAGGAATGCTCCCCAGGGAGTGAAGATGTGCACACAATGTGTGTTGGTTTGCATTGTATCCTATGACAGGGGTCATAGTGTTGATAGTGTTAGCGCTTAGCGATGATTATTGTATCATGTTAAGCCAGTGGCGTAACGATGGGGGACGCCACTGTTAATCGCAATATAAATTGAACCTATATATATCATTCCAATTTGCTCTGGGTTCATACCTTGTGGACAGGATTGAAAGATGTATTATTTTAGATAACCTATATTCTGTTTCGGTGTTTTATAGATGACGGTGTAGTTATAACTCCGTTTTTATCATTTGCGTTTGGGAAATTTCATTGACCAACACGTTTCGAAATTTGAGTTCCCGCAACCGAATTCGCAGATCAAATTGGAATTATGTTTCGGTTTGATTTATATCGCGCCTAGTATGATTTAACTGTATCGTGCGTGTCCTTTACAGCATAATGAATGCTATCTCTGACATACATAAGTTTGGTCATGCTGACTTTGTTTTATTAATAAATTATGCAAAAGTAAAACAAAACAAACACGCAAACATATATACAACCATTGATCATGTTAAAGACGATGGATGAACAGTCTCAATCCTTAAATGTTGCTTGTAAGTATCGGTTTCCATGGTGGTGTATATAATACGTGTGGTTTACGGGTACACCATGTGAGATGGGTGGATTGGTAAGCCCTGAAAAGGACTATGGTAGTCCTAGAAAGGACTGTTGGTGTAGTTCTGAAAAGAACTGTTGGTATTCTTTCTAGGAGAGTTCTAAAAAGAACTGTTGGTAGTCCTAGAAAGGACTGTTGATAGTCCTAGAAAGGACTGTTGGTAGTCCTATAAAAGACTGTTGGGATAGTCCTCAATCCTGCAGAAGGAGTATACAGTCCTGTAAACAAAATAGCAAAGGGTGCTCACACTCGTCGTCAGTGGCCAGGGTGTGGCAACAAGATTGAAATGAAATGCGTTTCTGAATCAGCTGTGCATGAATAAACTACCCCACAACTGATCCTGGCCATACGCATATACAAACTATGAGATGAAGATAGAGATCAAATTGAATATACGGAAGCACAAAAACATGCATATGAGCAAGTTAGTAGTTCACAGCACATCAGAGAGATTTCGGAGTGCATCATAATGGCGATAACTGGAGAGGTGTCGATGCCTGCATATCGTGAGGGATTGAACCTAAATCATCGATTAACCCAACTCTGGTCGAATTAAAGTTTCATCTCCTACCACTTAAAGGGTGACAACATTACAAATTCATGTTGACTTTTGTTGATCTATAATAATGTATACATCACATATCTTTTCACTTTTTGATGTACATTTGTGTCATATATTTTATATTATTTTTTCTATTACTTTTGTTCTACCTGCTAAGCTCTACCCCTAAAAAAAACCTCCAAAAGCAAATGACTTCTGTGACATCATCATGCCAGTCATTCATCAGTGATCAGTGATCGCAGTATGAATGAGGTTCTTGCCAGTTATATGCCAGTCGCGCGGCCGGGTGCATGTTAGGATTCGTACTAAGATCGAAGCAATGATCGTGAATCTTCAAAGCTGCTTTCGCAGCAACAACGAGCAATATTTAGGAAGAGGTAAAAGAGAAACATAAAAGACACTTGACTTGTTTTGGGGGGAATATGCTTGTATTTTCCGTGCATCGTATGAGTATGAATGCCTTGCTGAGGTGGACTTTGGTCACTTGTGAATCTTATCTCCGTGTATTAACCGCATCGTATTAATTAGGGCCCGGCGCTGGCTAGGCAATTTGCGTGTACAATTTTCCTATCTCCGTGTATTAACCGCTCCCCCCTTTTTGGAGCTTTTTTTTGAGAAAAAAGGTGCGGTTAATACACCGACAAATACGGTAGTTTCTTGACGTCGATCATCCCAACTACTATTTGATAAGTAATTCCAGACAGTTCATGAGTACGGATGAAGACCCTGACAGCCGAGTGGGTTATTGACGTTGATCAACCCATCTATTCTCTAGTTAGCTGTTCCAGACAGTCACTGTAGAACGGACCTCTGACTGGTGAGTGCGTTCCTGATGCCTATCATATCAACTCATCTCTGGTAGGCTGTTCCAGACATGCACTACGGTACGGATGAGGCCCATGACTGGAGAATGGTTTCTTGATGTTGCTTACCCCAACTCACTAACTTCTCTCGGTCAGGCTGTTCTAGACAGTGACCTCAGAATGGATGAAGCTTATGTCATTTTAGAGGGTTCTTAACGTTGATGACCCAACTACTCTCTGCATGGTTTGTTGTTCCAGACAGTGAGCGCAGTATGGATGACGTTCCTACCACTACGGTGGGTTATTGATGTTGATAACTACTCACATAATGAGGATTCTGTAAACGATATAGAAACTGAACATAACCGAGCAGATATTGTGGTGTTGGTAATGTTAATGGGCGCTGTCCCAAACAGCGATCGGAGTATGGAAGAAGCTCCTGTCAGTTGAGTGGATTCTTGATTTCGATCACCCAAATTTACTCAGTCGATTATGCTATCCTATTCCATCTGAGTGTCTGATATCCGCCTATTCAGTGCCATGAACATAGCCCACTAGGCTCTTTAAGGGCTGAAGCTGGTCCAGATAGTGATCTCAGTATGGATGAAGCTCCTACTTCTGCGTTCTTGAAGCGAGGTCGGTTGTCTAGCACAAGTGTCGGAATTAGTAGACAGATTACATTATGCATGATAGACCTGAATGCATGGGGAGACAAAATAGAAAGAAACGATTTGTATGTTAGTAAAGGGAACGTCTCTTCAAAAATGCATGAGAATCGAATGAAATAAATCCTACGTAGTTGGCTGTACCGCTTTAAAGTTCACAAGCCATGACGTCATTTCATTTTCATTTATTTTATTTCAACCAAATATCAAAATATATACATTGTAAAATACAAGAATATCAACAAATGGTTGAGGTGCCCCTTGAAAGCAAAGCTTGTGAGCGGGACACCTTAAGAACATAATCAACTATTTAACTAGATACAATTTTTACAAATAATTACTAATTAAACATAAGGCAAAAAACAACTAATACATCGCATACACACCTAAAATAGAGAAAAAAGATTAAGGATTGAAATAAAGCAGAAGATAAAAGAAGGAGTAAAGGGGTTAAGGAGAAGAAGAGTGAAGTATAAGGAAGAGGAATGGAACACAAATGCACAATAATATACAAGATAAGAACATTATAACAATTATGGAAACTTCTCATATAATTGTAATTATGATAACAAAGCTAACTCAAATTAACGTCATAGCGAACTTTTTTTAGAATGTTCAAATTTGAACTTCATTTTCATAAATAGCATGAAAAATAATGTCTAAGTACAATTGAATATGTTAATAAATTTTACTTCAATGGGCATCAGTGTTATAGTGCAATGGGCGAAAAGTTATGAACCAGTCCACAACAACACTGATTGCCTATTGGAAAAACAATCATTCGGATGGGCATATATCGTGGTGTGGCAAGATCGGTAGAGCGGGCGCTTTCTGATCTCGAGATCCCGAGTTCGAACCCTGCCCACTCCGTTTGTCCTTCAGCAAGACAATTAATCCACATTGCTGCTCTCTACCCAGGTGTGTAAATGGGGACCTGGTAGTGGGACGTGTATGACTTGTATACCGTCAAGTGCGCCATATGGCTGCCAAAATGCATTGCTCCCAAGGGAGCAGAGAGTGCACGTCATGTGCGGAATGATTGTGAATGTGTGTCCGATGACCGGGGTAATAATACTGTAAAGCGCTTAGAGATGATTATCAATCATATTATGCGCTATATAAATCGCAAATACTATTATTATTATTATTATATCAGCCAATACTTAACATATTCAATTGATTTTCAGTATTTAGACATCATATTTCATGCTCTTTCTGAAAATGAAGTTCAAATGTAAAAATTCTAAAAATAGGTGTTTATGACGTCATAGATGACGTCACACTTCATCACTCTATAACATCACAAATAAAGCAAAAGAAAAAAACAGGGCCGGATACACGAATGAACCGAAAACATAATTATTGATTTGATATCCAGCGCAATAAAAAGAAGGAAGGAAGTGAGAAAGGAAGGGAGGACGGATGGAAGGAAAGAAGGGATGGATCAAGGACGGAATGATGGGCGAAGAAAGGAAGGGAGGACGGATGGAAGGAAAGAAGGGATGGATCAAGGACGGAATGATGGGCGAAGAAAGGAAGGGAGGACGGATGGAAGGAAAAAAGGGATGGATCAAGGACGGAATGATGGGCGAAGAAAGGAAGGGAGGACGGATGGAAGAAAAGAAGGGATGGATCAAGGACGGAATGATGGGCGAAGAAAGGAAGGGAGGACGGATGAAGGAAAGAAGGGATGGATCAAGGACGGAATGATGGGCGAAGAAAAGAAGGGAGGACGGATGGAAGGAAAGAAGGGATGGATCAAGGACGGAATGATGGGCGAAGAAAGGAAGGGAGGTCGGATGGAAGGAAAGAAGGGATAGATCAAGGACGGAATGATGGGCGAAGAAAGGAAGGGAGGACGGATGGAAGGAAAGAAGGGATGGATCAAGGACGGAATGATGGGCGAAGAAAGGAAGGGAGGACGGATGGAAGGAAAGAAGGGATGGATCAAGGACGGAATGATGGGCGAAGAAAGGAAGGGAGGACGGATGGAAGGAAAGAAGGGATGGATCAAGGACGGAATGATGGGCGAAGAAAGGAAGGGAGGACGGATGGAAGGAAAGAAGGGATGGATCAAGGACGGAATGATGGGCGAAGAAAGGAAGGGAGGACGGATGGAAGGAAGGAAAGAAGAGGATGGAAGAAGGGAGGGAAGAAGAAAAGGGGGAAGAGGAGGGGAAATATAAAATGGAAGTGACCGGCATAAATATAGTTGGAAGTGAAGTTAGAGACGAGAAGGGGTGGAATGTGATGGGGAAAACATTAAATTTAAGAGGTGGGAAAGGAAAGGAATAAGAGGAAAGATGCGGGAGGGGAGGGAAGTAGAAGGGGATGGGAATCAAAGGGGATGGGAATCAAAATGAATGGAAGGCACGAAGGGAATGAAGGGAGGAAGGAACGAAGGGACGAAAGAAAGAAAAAAAGGAAGGAAGAATGGTAGGAAGGAAGCAAGCAAGGAAGGAAGGAAGGGATGAAAGGAAGAAGGAGGGAGGAATTTAACCAAACTAAATGATATATTACATATAATTCATATCAAACAAAGTATTCATAAGATAATTCATTGAAGTAAATATAAGGGAAGAGGAGGGATTGGGAAAGGAGAGAATGAATGGGGAGGGAGGGTAAGTTGAAGGAAAGGCAAGGAGAGGCTGGGAGTGGAAAGTGTTTATAGAGGGGGAGGGAAGGGGAGGGAAGAATGGAAACGATTGGGAGAAGAGCAAAGTGAAGGGAATGGAGGGAAGAGGAGTAAAGGAGATGGGAGGGAGAGGGGAGGGGTAATGGAAACGGAGGGAAAAGGAGGAGGTTACAGTTTAACCCTAAAAGGGCCGGGCTATTTGAGGTCTTCAGCAGGCCGGGGGGGGGGGGGGGGGGGGGCATTATGCCCCCCCCCCCCCCCTAAAATTGTGCACGCATGATAAGTGAAGTGTATAGAATACAATGGTAATTTTGAAAAATTTTGAAAAATTCCTTAATTTGCATATTTATGGTAATTTATGCAAATAAGTCATGACATTCATATTTTTACCCATAAATCATATATTCTTCATAATTAAACTCTGATTTTTACTACATATATTCATTAGAGCATTTGTAATGATAATACGACAAAATTGTTTGGAAGAGCCTGGTTCTTCCTTATGTTTTCTATTGTTTTGTTAATTTCTTATGTATTTTATTGTTTTTGTTGTTTATTTTATTTTATTTTATTCCCAAACCAACATATAACATGTAAACAACATCAAATAGCTAATTATACACCTCATTTTACGAAAATTGATATTTCCATATGTTTTGTACACAAATCACGAAATTGAGCGATTTTCGGGCTGACATGCATAGACAAAAGGTCACGTGACTTTGTAACGGTAGGTCCGATTTTCGAAATTTTTGTTTTAAAATGTGCGCAAGACCCGATAGAATAAAGCCACCAAGCCGTGGCGCGTCATCGTACAGCGTTTTGGACCAATAAACCAAATCGCGGAGGGGTGGGCCATTATGCCCCCCCCCCGGCCATATTAGGGTTAAATTACGAAACGTCATAATCATCAATACATTCATTTTTCGATCATGCAATAGGAAAACGAAAAAAAACACAACAATTTGTCAAGTGTCTTTATGCTCGCAGGAATAACCTGATTAATAATTGACAAACCATTTAGATTTGAGTAACATATTGTTTGTTCAAATATTGAGCACCCAAACAACTAAACAACCATAAACATGTCAGATTAAATATAATATATTTGGCAATTTTCTACTACCCTATTAAAAAAAAGGCAAATAATAGTTTGCAAGCTTAAAGGGATAGTTGAGTTCTGGTAAGGAGAGTACAGTTTTGGTGAACTTGAATTTTAGTAACCAAAACCTGCATCATTAAATTACAAACTAATAGTTATAACTAGAAAGGAACACAAAATTACAAATGACGTAGTAAAGATCATGTTATCATTCAAAAAGAGCGGTTAAAACGTAAGAGGGCGCTCTCTAAACACTCATCGGTTTCAACCCTTTTGAATAAAATATTGTGCATGTGATGTTTTCTTGAAATAGTGATTATATAGAGAAATAACCAACAACTATTTAAATACCTATTTTGTAACTTTTTGAAAAGAGGAAGCATTTTTTGGAATTTTTAACGGCTGGTTCAAAATTCTCTAATAAACCTGGGGCCCCAGCTTTATTACAAACTGTTATATTTATGGATATTTTAGCCGTCTCTTTTACCTCTTACGAGGGACTTTATTTCAGAAAACAGTATTTACATAGTTATACAATTTATTCGTCCTTTTAATTTATTTTTGTCATGCATAGATTAAAAAGAAAATGAAATAATAGAAAGTGATAACGATGATAAAAATACTACTACTAATTATAATAGTAGTCATAATAATAGCAGTAATAATCATAATAATACATTTGATTATGATAATAATAATCATTGTAATAGCAATAATGATAAAAAAAACAACAATAAACAGATATTAACAATGTAAACAAGTTATCAAGTTTAAGAAAATTTAAATAATGATTTCAGATTAATTTAGTTTATTTAAAATAGTGATTAGATATACAGATAATCAACAACCATTTAAACACCTGTCTTGTAACTTTTTGAAAAGAGGAAGCATTAAAGAAAAGAAATTTAACGGCTGGTTCAAAATTATCGAATAATTGTGGGGCTGCACATTAATTACAAATGGTTATGTTTATGGATATTTCAGTCATTTCTGAACCGATTTTATTAATACAATTATTATTAATAATTATTGTTGGAAATGGAAGATGAAATTAAGATAATACTTTAATATGAGTATCTTCTTTATTTGTAACAGTTTTTTTCTTCATTGTACTTCACCTTGCAAATGGACCAACCACATGTTGAGTCGGATCGCGATCGGATAGACATACATGATCGGATTCGAATGAAGTCTAAAATATAAGTGCACATACCCAGTATCAAACTCATGTGTTACACGTGCAATTTTATTTTAACATCACGTAGAATAAGTAAAACAAAAGTTGAAGACCTTCCCGTGCCAATGTTGGCACATAAGGCGGCGCCTATCTCCGATTCATTAGCCCTAGGCCACACGTCTACTAAATGTAGCCAAAGCTATAGAAGAAGGCCAGTCCTCTGGTCACTCGTGTGATTAACTTTCCCTTCTCCATTATATAAATGCCGAGCGCCTGGCTAGAAGGCAGAAGGTACCATTAAAAAAAAAATATTTGGTATGACCCGGTCTGGGTTTAAACCCCGGACCTCCCGTGCATGAGGCGGACACTCTAACCGCTAAGTCACCATGCTCGGTTACGTAGAATAAAAGAGTAGTAAAAATCCGATGCACGGCGGCCGATATTAACAAAGATTGTATCATTTTTTTAAATCTTAAAGTTTGAACAATAAAACACCCGAAAACATGTAATTTAACAAGTTATAAAATAACATTGCACGGAAGTTTGAGGTCAGAATAATTAAATAAACTCGAGTTTTTCCACAAAACTAACTACTCACGGCTGTGATGATCATAGTGATGAAAGTTATAATGAACAATAATTGTACATCCCGGTATTCAGAGACAAGAGTCTTATTTGTTGTGAATGGTTGTTTTATTTTGTATTCCTTAATGATATTCATACAAAAGCATTTTCAAACTTAATTCCACATACTGTGGCTGAGACTGACATTGAACATGATTCATGAAACATGGTTCTTCAAAAGTGTAGGCAGAGAAATACATTTCGATATTTATGTATAGGTAGGCATGCATGCATACTAATGATAAGGAGCTAGTGTATTTCATTATGCCAGTAATAAGGCCACGTCGCCACTATATTATCAAATGTAAAATTATAACTTGATTTTGAAAACTGAAGTCAGGAATTTTGTAAAAAGAATTAAAAATAAAATGCCGGTACGTAGAAGAAAAATAAACATACACACCCGGCCGATAGATCGCTGGTCGGTCAGCCGACGCCATGGCCGACGGCGAACGCTAGCTAGCAGTTAAGCCATTGTTAGCAACGGGCGCTCGTGGATTTTCGTGCCTGTAGCTCGAGGTAAACGCTCAGGAAAGTGGTATCTTTGTGTCGATAATATTTCAAAACTAGTTTTTAGTCAAACAGGGATTTGGGGGATGTAATTTTGAACTCAAATGAATCGAGTCGATTCCGAGGAGTTTTTCCTAGGCTATGTTAAGTACGTACACATGCTGGTCGGACCTACGAGCTGCGCAGCGCATGCGCGAGGTCGAGGTCATACCCACTTTACCCAATGACCCAAGTTCTGCATAGCGAAGTAAACAAAGAATACTTTTGTCGAAACCGGACGGCGACATGATTTCAAGCTCTCCCAAAAAAGATTTCAGTTTGCATTTGTTGGCACTTTCCATTTGAGCTATATCAAAAATGCACAAAGGGGCTGTTTTTACGCAATATTGCTGAACATGTTGCTTATTAGGTCCTCTCGGCATATACAGCCGTTACAAATCTATATTGATACATGCTATAACCATGCGCTGGATAGACTACAATATGTTTATTTGGATGATACTAGTTCTGATATGAAAAGGGTTTATTAGGTGTTCCACAGTGTTCAGTATTAGGGCAATACTTTTTCTTTTAAACTTCAATGACTTTTAGTTTGTGGGTAATAAATTACATGCAATAATTTATACTGACGTTACTTTTGCATTTGTATCAAGAGACAATGTAATTACTTTTTGTAGTACTCTGAATGTTCTCCGAACTAAAGAATGCATCTAGCAGGTTTGCACCTAATATAAGTTGAAATTAAACCTTACAAAAACATCATGAATAAAAATGAAAATATTACAGAAATTAGTATATTTATTGATGATGTTCTAAGTCCTTTAGTTAATTCCACAAATTTGTTAGGGTTGAAATTAAATTGGAAAGAACATTGGAAAGAACATGTAAAAATGAGCCTGTAAAATGTATCAAGTCATTGGTGCATTAAATAGATTAAAGAAGGATTTGCCTCACAATATACTTGTCAACATTCACCAGTCAATGATCATACCTCACCTGTCATACTGTAATATAGTTTTGGGAAGCTGCGCTGTCACTCATTTAAAAGGATAGTTGAGTTTTAGTATGGACGGCGAGTCACACATTTTTGTTGTGAGATAATGAAAAACTGAGTGGCAAATTTGAAAGAGCATAACATTTGAATGACATAATACATTGTATTTGATCAACATTTGTTTAGAAATTGCTAAAAATTGATTTTCCTTTAGTTATCCAGTTTATCACGTGAGTTTTAATTATAGACATCACATCAGGACAAGTGGCCCTTTGAAATGCAGTCAAATTGTAAGTATAATTGTTCTCCCTCCACAATTATGAGCCTCAAATACAAAATTACCCCTCACATAGAAATGTTAAAAAGAAATATCAAAAATTGCATATTACTTGAGTATAAGAAAGTTTCACAATTTGCCATTTCCCAGTTGTGTACGTTGCAGTTTGTCTTGTTTGTCATTGTTTGTCTCTTTTTTTTGGCGGGGGGGGGGGGGGAATTTTGGTCCTTGCAATCAATTTTGATATAATTATGTTTATAGCATTGAAGTAGTACTTGTTTATATTAAAGGAAATTTTTATTAGGATAAACCTTTGTTTTCTGTATTTCTCTGCTTTACCTTCTTTTGTACATTTAATATTGTTGAGTATTGTCGTTCGTGTTTCTTTTATTAAATATCAATGGAAAATAAATACATTTAATCGAATTTAATAATAGTATTCTTGATTTACATACCGCCTAATATGATTGAGTATCACCTCTAAGCGCTTTACAATGATATTATTACCTCGGTCATCGGATACACTGCAATCAATCCAGCACACACAGTGCACGTTTTCCACTCCTGCTTTCTTGCTGAAGGAGAAACGCGGTGGGCATACTCTGGGTTTGAACGCGGGACCTTACGTTTGGAAGGCACTCGTTCTGCCAATTTTGTCACGCCACGTCCACGTTTTAGTCCTGTAGATGGTCCTATATGTTATGTATTAGACCTAGAGACGTTCTTTAGTCCAACGTGTTTCTATTGATTCATATTCTAGAAGGGTTAAGAAGAAATTTCAGCTTTGTTACCACCTTGGCAACCTTGGACAACTCTTTGTATAAGCATGATAAAGTTAATTAGCTTATTTGCATATTTGTGAAATAAGGTCAGGGCTCATTTTCTATCTAGGAATAGTACAATATTGATAAAAAAAACAAGTATTCTGGAGTATTTTGGGGCAAGGATTCAATTTCCGGTGCTCGTTTGTAAGTGCCATATAGGCAACACCCTGAAATCTAAAATAGCTGCCCTTAAATTGCATATTTATGAATAGTATTGATTTTCAGTGGCTACAGCCTCTAATAAGCAATAATTCCAGGTTATTATTTGTCAGTTATGTTTTAAGTATGTATTTGAGATATCAAAGATTAGTTGCCATCATGGCATCCTCTAGCAATGCATATTATTTGCATAATTAGGTATTTTACCCTAATTTGCATATTCTCGAGTATATTGGGAACCCGGAAAGTAAACATTAAAAGTAATACCACTTTTTCAAGGTTTTAGGGGGCAACAGATCCATTGTTGATACTTATTTCCCTGTATCACCATGGCAAACATCTCAAATCCAAGATGGCTGCTCCCCAAATTACACATGTTATGATACACGACTTCATTCTTTTGGTTATATTAGATCGATATTATAATGTTTGACGTTTAATTATTGGAATAAGAAACTAGAATACTTGAATCGCAATGTATTTGGTTGCTTACTGTAAAACAAATCATACTTTTATAAAAAAAAAATTAAAATGCCATTAAAGTGGCAAATAGCATTATTTCCTTTAAAATGACAAAGGCGACATCTTGAATTAATGTGGGTTGCCCAAGGTGATACGTCAAATTAAGTATCATGAATGGATTTGCTGCCCCCTAAAACCTGGGAAAGTGATATTTCTTGTCTTTTTAATCTTCTGGGTTCACAATATCAACGATTTTACCTGATTTCTGGGAATATGCAAATTAGGTTAAAAATGTAATTATGCAAATTGTATGTTTTGCTAGAGGTTGCCGGGGTGGCAACCAACCTAAATTATCTTTATCACACATTTAGAACATGATTGAGGAAAAATAATCTGTAATTATGGCTTATTAGAGGCTGTAGCCACTGAAAATCAATAATATTCATAAATATGCAAATTAGGGGCAGCCATCTTAGACTACAGGGTGTAGCTCCTATGGCAATTACAAACGAGCACCGGAAATGGAATCATTGCCCCAAAATACTTGTTTTTATCAATATTATTGTACTATTCCTAGATAGAAAATGACCCCTGACTTATTTCACAAATATGCAAATTAGCTATTTAACTGTATAATGCTTATAAAAAAAGTTGCCCAAGGTTGCCAAGGTGGCAACAAAGCTGAAATTTCTTCTTAACCCTTCTAGAATATGAATCAATAAAAAAACGTTGGACTAAAGAACGTGTCCAGGTCCTAGAAACATCTACAGGACTATTTTGACCCCCGTGCGAATCAGTCAACGCCATAGCTATACGTAAGCGCTGTGTTACAAAGATAGTAGAATGTTATGTGTCCTTTTTCACTTCCTTCTCATCACGCATTTAGATTTACGCCTGGTCTGAGATTTTGTTGATGTAACGCTTATTTGGTAAGTTCATAATTCATATCAAACACAATTGGTGCATGTATTTCGTATAATTCTCGTGCAAATATTTAAGAGAAAATAGTCATTAAAAATAGAGCACTTAACGATATGATTGATACATATTGCATGTTTGTTAATGACCTGCTGTTATATACGTGAATCAATCCAAAATGGCGTCCAAATAATAACAAAAAACAGCGGTTTTGACTCGGTAAAGATAATTGGCGAAATTTACCGAACCTTAAATGAGGCCCATATCTTGTTAATATTACATAATACTGATTGTGTATTCCCAGCTGAAAATTTGGGGAAATTATTTCATTTGAATAAAAGAACATCTGCAACTTGGCTTGATTTAGGTATACGTAGTCGCATGCAACTAACATTGAACATTATCATGTTGAGAGAAAACTAAAATAAAGATGTATACATTAAGGTATAAACACGAAATATAATATTTAGAAGGTATGTAGCTTGAATTGAAACACAAAGGCTGCCGCCCAAGAAAAAAACAGAGATCTACACAGTCTTATCTTCGGTTTTCACATACTGAAATATTCAATTGATGAGTGTGTGTTTTTACGACAGCCACTCGGAAGAATAAATTGTTTAAGCTAACTTTCTCATGTAATTATAATGTATGTACATTGTAAATGTCTATTTCCTGCAAACGTGAAAATTAAATTTTTCTTTTATTTAGAAGATTTTCATAAAAATTAACATACTTTGGGGATCACTTCTAATAAGACCCATGTTAGTGAATGGTTCATTCAGATATATATACATGTGTTTACCTTTTGATACGTTACACAATGCTCGAAATTAGCATGGGCCCGATGGCCCGGCGCCACTAAAAATTGCCGTCGGGCCAGTAAAAAAAAAATTTGGTGGCCCGACTGGGCCAGCAATTTTTTTTTTTTTTTTTTTTTATTTTTATTTTTTTTTTTATTTATTTTTTTTTTTTTTTTGCAGATACCCAGTTGTCATGTTTAGTCCTGTCTAGGGCATGACAAGTACTTGCTTTTAAATGTAGCATTCAGCAACTTATACCCTTTTCTCACATACAAAATATTGGTTAGTTAAAAAGTTGCTTTTAATTGAGCAAGTAATACTGCTGCTAATGAATATTCATACATTCTTGAGCAGCCGTACTCATTTTCTAACCAGTTGTTGTAAACAAAAATTTCATATTAAAAATCTTTATTAGTACTTTCAGTTTGCGTATTTTGCATATCTAATGAGCATCATAAATATTCATATATGCTGCTCATGAATATTCATATTACTACTCAATGTACATCTACCCAATAAATGTGCAATTTTTGTACTAACCACTAATTTTTTACGTGAGAAAATGTATATGTTGATGAACGCTAGACCAGTGGTATAAGCATTCCAACAGCACTACACGGTGTTTAAAAAAAAACACAGGGTGTCTAAAAAATATTTTTTTGTTTTCTCTTCAAATTTTGTATGAGTCCCGTAAATTCAAAATCATGTTTGAACAGTGTGTTGTGAGTTGTCTCACTTGTCTGCAATACTGTTTACGAAGAATCCAAATATGTCATTTGTCTAAGGTGTTCAGACAACACTGCACAGAATTTTGAGGTCAAATTGAATGTTCTTCTTTTCTACCATTTTTGTTTTGTCATCTAGACCCTGGCTATGTATGACTGGAAGTGTAATTGTCACTCGTGTGTATTCAATCGCTGTGATTTTTGATGAAGACAATGAATAAAAAGACATGACACACACACATTCATCCTAATTAATGCTTATTTAATGATCTTACAATGAAACAAAGGGGAATGAAAAATATAAAGTATTGCCTAGTACCCTAAAATTATCATATGGTTATTGTATTAATTTTACTTTTGTTTTTCCTTATTTTTTTCGGGCCAGTAGATTTTGGTTTCGGGCCACCAAATTTGGAAAAATACTAATTTTACTGGCCCGACCGGGCCACCAGCAAAAACAGTTAATTTCGAGCACTGCGTTACATTATGCAGCCTGCTCTATTCTATAATTTCTGTAGCTTGTGAAGATTTTTCTTGAATGATGAGCCATAAGGCCATGAAAAATAAATTGTTGGATTGGCGTAACCCGCCCGACCCTAAAAATCCCGCCGACCCTAAAGGTTTTTTCTGATTTTTTTTTTTTTTTTATTAAAAAAAAAAAAAAAAAAAAATGATTAGTATTTTTTTGTTTCCAATTGCGATATGTGTTATGTGTGTGTTATATGTGTGTTTTTGTGTATTTGTGCGAATCCTGAAAAAAAAAAAAAAAAAAAAAAAAAAAAACCCTACCTACCTACCCACCCTAATTTTTGGTTGCCCGTTACTCCAATCCAACAATTTTCTTTTTTGGGCCTAAATAACACATTCAGCATTATACCCAGGGAGCAAACACCCCCTTTTAGGCCGTGGGACGGACCCGTTTTTCGTGCAGTTTTGACAACGTGGTAAAGGGTATTACACACATTTCATTTCAAAAGATGCATTACTTGATCAATATCACTAATATAGATGTTCAACGTTGCAAAGCTTGCACATTAATTAACAATTAGCAAAAATATGAAATCAAAAATATGTTTTGATTATCGACGTGGGATATTACAGCGCTACTGATTAGTCATAATCTCTCTGGTTGAACGAATCTGACCAATCACGACGTACATACGAAACGGAACCGAACGCTGTTTTGAGTGTTTTCATCGAATTCGTGGCTGAAATGTGCAGGAAGATGGAAGGATTTTTGCAGAGAAAGCTTCTGTTGCTTCAATATATTTTGCTTTGGGTGACAATTTAACATTGAAAGATGATTGTGATCTCCGAGACCGAGGCCCAGATGAGGGCAAATGCAGCGACACACCGCCGGCCAGCACCGCCAGAGATTCCCTCACGCGATGGCACAGCAAGACCGGGGTCAGTAGAGAAACGACATGACTTGATCAAGACGCGACAAATCGACAAGCACAAGAAAAATTTCGAAGCACCAGTATATGAAGGTAAGAGCCTAATCCTGGGCTAAGTAACATGGCAACTAATAAGTAATATGTATTGTATTTTAATCACATGCATTATTAATCAAAAATATTATGAATGACTGACTGACTGAGTGAAAAAATATTTAAAAAATCAACAGATCAGTGCCAGTGGAACTGGAGCAAAGCCCTGGACTGGAGGCTGAAATTAAATGGAAGTAAAACTTAAAGTCTATTTCCATTGACAATGCACGTAACTCACAATTTCTAGTTTGATGTTGGTTTCATTTCACAAATGTACTCGTCGCCAAGATTAAATAATGAATCACTTCTGAGTTCTGTGAATAGTGATACACTCATAAAAATATCACTTCTGAGTTATGTGAATAGTGATACACAAACAAATAAACATAAAAATATACATAACATTTGTAATGTTGGGCATTGTTGACAAAAGTGTCACAACTTTTTATTGACATAGTCAATGTACATAAATACAATTATTATGTGTTCAATGTTGTTATTGCAAATAAAAATCCACGTCTCATTGTGATTGTAAATGATTCTCTCCAGTATAGCTTCCTGGTTAACCTGGTTTATGGATTGACACATCAAGGATCAATAATTGAATTGTAATTCTAAATGCCCATGGGTTGGAGTTTATTTGTTATTACGTTTTATCTTTATATAGGAGATGATCAAAGGCACCAGAGTTCTCCCAGAAGGAGCGACCACATATATCCCACGGGCATGTGCCACTGGAACTGATACTACCGGGAGAGGAATTGGGCAAGAGATTGATACAGTGCCTGGTTGCCCACTACTGGAAGCCTACAGGGTATTAGAAAACGCAGCATAGATGACAGGTATCTATCTTTATTATTTACAGACATTATTTCATATGAGATGTTATAGTTGTCTACATGTGTCATGTGAAAGAAGTTCGCAATATGCTTACTTTTCTGATCTTATAGTACAAAAGTCAGACAAATATTAAATAAGAAATTGACATAGTTCATATTTGTCTGACTTTTTCATTAAGTTATTTGCATTTCCTGAATATAATTATTACAAGAAAGATGTTTTCATTTTAATAAAAGACTGATGAAAGTATCGCAACCCTTTTTAAGGACCTTTCATTATATTATATAGTTACTCTCACCATAAATTTAGTGGCTATTTTTATGATACTGCATAGCTGTTTAGAATTTGTAAGATTATCATCTGTTTTTTTCATTTCCACTAGTTTAGTAATCCGATGTACTTGTATGTTCAACTTGAATTTGTATTTAATAGCTACATATGGTCTTCATTTATTTTGAAGTATTAATTAAAGGATCAGCAAAATTATTCAAACTTTACTGTGCAGTGATTTTGGATTTTGAAGTAATTTCCCTTTTCTGTTTTCTCTCTTTGTTTGTCTTCCCAAACGTAGGTAATCATGCATTGCTCCTTAAGATCCAAGGCAGGGACTGCATCCGAGGCTCACTACCATTCCAGATGCTACGATGTTGAGACCAGAAGGGTATCCAAGCAGACTGAGATAGCAGAATAAGAGCCAGTAGACAGGGCTCCACACTCACCTTTTTTTTATCAGTGGCCCGATCAGGCCCCTATTCTGGTGGCCCGAAATACAAATTTACTGGCCAAAATTTTTTATTTTATGAGTAAGCTTTTTACTATTCAAAATATCACTCTTTCCTAAACAAACCTTTGATTACAGATGAAGTATGACATGAAAGAAAACAAGATTCTTTTCATTTTTATCAATGTTGGATTGAAAATCTGCATGCCCGATCGGCCACCAAAATACATGAGACTTGTATACATTTGTGCTGTACATTAATCTCAAAACATTAGCTTTTTGTAGGGATGTATTTAAATAATTGAAAAGAAAGTGATATTTGGAATGTCATCATTAACATACAGGTTAGTTAGAACATTACAATTATAAGATGCTTCTGACAAAACAAGAAAATAATTTATCTCTAAATGTAATGTATTGATGGGCATGAAATGTATAGTGTAAGTCTACATGTGTAAAGTCATTTGATGTTTTGTGACATCATAATTTGTATTTAGACACCAGGGCCCCATTGCAGAAAGAGATACAATAGATTGTAAGTTACGATTGATCATAAGTCAGAAAATGTACGTGTTTCAACCAATCAGATTTGCGCATCTGGAACACGTGATCTGACTTACGATTAATTGCAACTTACAATCGATTGTATCTCTTTCTGCAACGGGGCCCTGAATGCTGAGGGGTCTTTTATTGGCACAAAAATTACTGTGTGTTTATCTAATGACATATAAAAGTGTAAGTTCGGTTCTGTAAGATCTCTGATTTGACTTAGTCATTAACTCATTCAATGTTCAATCACCTAATTAAATTATTCCAGAATGATTTGAGGTAGTAACGATTAACATAATGTACAGTTTATGTTTTGAAAGTCAATATCAAAAAAAATAATAGAACAGATATAATGTGTAGGCCTACATGTATGCAATGACATGATTCAGGTCAGATTATCTACAAGCTTTAGTATTGTCTAGTCTAATATTAGTTCATGTATTGGAAGGTCAATCATTATCATAAATATTAATTCATCTAGGTCAAAATTCAGAATTATGATGGTTTACTTTACAGAGAGAAATGTTTTGCTTTTAACAAATTAACACATGGAATTATATCATTTGTATGTGAAGTCTTTAGACAATACTTTCTGGAATTACACTATTGTTTGTCCCTGGTTTGTCCACATAATTAAATGCACTGAACATGTAAAGCACTCATACTAAATTCGTATGTTAAAGTTGTACTTTCTGATTTCTCATGTATGTAAATTTTCTTCTTGTCATGCAATGGATACCAATTAGTATTCATGATATTCAATAATGTGTCAATTGCAGAACGATGATGAAAACATAGTCATGTAGTAAATTCATGATATGGTATTTCATTTGTTATGCAATAAATGTAGATATTAATGATATGCTCGACTGGATGTTTATTGTGAGATGGAGATGTATGTGTGTATGAACAGCGTGTGAAATCTTTATTGTTAGATGGAGATGTATGTATCATGAACAGCGTGTGAAATGTTTGTGAGATGGAGATGTATGAACAGCGTGTGAAATTGCAACTGAAATGTGTTAATAGCTGTGATGTGAACAATTTTTTTTTTACAAAAACTAGTTATTAAATAAATTATCACAATTTGTTGAGGGGGGGGGGGGGGGGGGGGCTGGCAGTGGCGTAGCTTATAGTTGGCATGTGCCCTCATTAAATTTACAAATAAAATATAACAAATAATAGTGACATCTATCCCAGGAATTCATTTCAATATTTTATTGTTAACCTACATGTGTTGTTTTATTCTATAATGATTTCCCCATTATCTTTTGATTTTTGTCAGATTAATGGGTTCTATATATGATATCTTACGAGCCACCACCCCACCCCTCGCTAGCTATGCTACTGACCCATACAGGGCTGGGAAATCGACGAATGTTCATAACTATTGTATAGTACTGCATGCCTGCACTCAGACGGCAATGTAATGTACTGTGCGTGTTAATAGTATGCTCAGCGTACAATGCATGTCTGCTATACATGACAGCGCCGTTCGGTGCCGTTTCGTATGTCGTGATTGGTCAGATTCGTTCAACCAGAAAAATTATGACCAATCAGTAGCGCTATACTATTTCAGGTCAAGACTTACGGCATATTTCTAAATTGATGTTCTTGGTAATATTGTAATGAACAATGAAACAATTGAAAAAGTTCCTTATACTTCATTTGTTGGAGTCAATATTGATGAAAATGTAACATGGAAGAAACAAGTGGATTCTGTTTGTGTCTCCTTGATAAAGAACATAGGTGTATTATATAGAATACGAAATGTTGTGCCTAAAAGAATTTTAAAATTGTTGTACTTTACATTTGTTGAACCACACATTTCATATGGCCTAGAAGTCTGGGGTGGAACTTATCCGTCGTATTTAATGAAAATATGTTTGCTTCAAAAGAGAGCCATGCGTGCAATATGTTTCAAGAGTCCAAGGGAGCACACAGCGCCATTATTTATGGAATTATCTGTTCTTAATATTTTTGATTTATACATATATGTCATAGGAACAGTGCTGTTTGATTTGATAAACGATAAATTCTCACAAAGCTTAGTTACTTACTGTACTCGCATTGATCATTGTTATGATACTAGAAGTAGAAATGACGATAAATTCAAAATAGATCCAGTAAAATTAGAATTAGCAAAACAATCAATTTCATATATCGGACCAAAAATATGGAATGAACTTCCAAATAATTGAAAAAGTAAAATGTCAAGACATACGTTTCGTAAATTGTTGAAAGGTTATTTGTTAGATTCGAAATGATTATTTTCCATTTGTATATATGTTCGGCATTCTTGATTCTGTATTTTGCATGAGCACGTACATTATGTCTATATGACAACTGCGTTTTCTATTGTGCTTATAATTTCAATACTTATTTAATGCATATTTTTTAAGGGCTAGACCAACTAGCATTTTGTGCTATAACTAGTTCCCTTTTTACCAAGAAGATTTAATTTTGTGGAATCTTTGTATTATATTGTAAATGTTTTTCAATTGGTAAATAAATTATTTTCATTTAATTTCATTTCAAATTTCATATTTTTGCTAATTGTTAATTAATGTGCAAGCTTTGCAACGTTCAACATCTATATTAGTGATAATGATCAAATAATGTATCTTTTAACATTAAATGTGTGTAATACCCTTTACCACGTTGTCAAAAAGTGAGAAGCAGAGCGTTTTCCGGCGCTCGTCCCACGGCCTATTTTTGGGGATATCAAACATGGAATGTTATGAAAGGTTGTGCACCAGAAAAGTCTTCTATAGGACCTTCTAGGATCACAACCTATTGGTTCACAACCTCGCGATCTAGCTACTGGAAGTCCACAAAACGCGTATGAATGATTTAACCCCTAATGCACGTAAATATCACCTTAAATCCTTAGGGTTCACGAAGGTTTGTCTCTGCTATTTTCACAATAACACTCACATGCACAAAGATTCCATCATATTGCTTCAGATTCGTAATCTGTTAGGTCTTGTGCATCGTTTGATATCAAATTTGACCGCATCATATCTTTGTTTAATGTGTCACGTGTCATTTTTAAATCACGTGTTATACAAACAACATGTAATTGCATGTTCAGTTGTGTAAAAAAAACGCATTGAAATGTTTAGACTATTCAAAACGTTACACACTTTTTATTTGTAAGTCTTCAAATGGCATTCAGTGTTATTTTGGTGTTATTAAGTTTTTCAAATGATATAAAAGTATACAAATAATAAAAACAATAGAACACATAACGCATTAAAGACAATAATAAGAATATGAGTTCTTGATAGTGTATCTTTGGAAAATGTTTTTAGTAAATCATTATAATAGAAGTAAACTCAGTTATTTATTTCACATCTTGATAATGAAATGCCCAGAATGTAGATATATATAGCAAATATATATAGACTATGAAAGGCAAATATATAATAGGCCTATAGATATATAATATTATTATCATGAAAGAACCCTTACGATTTAGAACAACATAATTATACTGTTTGAATCCGTGACAGATATGTACGATTGAAGTATTCAGATAAGAAAAACTCCGGTGGAGTTTTTCTTACCGTGTACATAGTGAGTGCAGTGAGTTAGTGAATATCACTTTGCATTTTCGCCCATTACTTGGCTATGCAATGTCCATTTGACTTAAAATGTTCACACAATACCCTGTGGACATATGAGATAACAACAATATACATTGCATCAACCCTTCATCACTTTTTGCACATGTCAACAAAGTTACTAGATGCCTTTAACATTTGACCAGCTCGCCTTTTTAATAAGCTATTTATGTGTACTCCAGTTAAAATTTTCATCACAAGTAACACCTACATTTTTAACGTTATGAACTTGTTAAATGAGACAATCATTCAAAGAAACCTCTAATACACTGTGTTTTGAAAACATATGTTTGCTTCAAAGCACTGGCGTACTGGTGGGCCCCCCCCCCCCCAAAAAAAAAAAAAAATTTAAAAAAAAATAAATAAAATAAATAAATAAATAAATCATGGCTTTTATCTAATTCGATAACAGTGATTGAAAGAAAAGAGTATTTCTTTAGACAAGAAAACTCAGATTTTACTTCATGTCAAGTCAGATTTCCTTCCCAAGAGTGCACCAGATTTCATAATTTCAACTAAAACATTGCAAAAGCAGATTTACCGTGCACCCACCTTCCATCATACCCTCCCATCACCCTTCCCCCTCTCGGTTATCGTTTCGCTCCCTCGGGAATCGGTCTTGTATACGTCTGGAATACATTGTTTATGTTGTTTTGTCATAAAATAATGCTTTTGATGCACTGTTTGAACTGAATATGTCACTTTGCATTTTTGTTTTTCTTCATGAATCAATCATAACCTCTTCTGGTTAAGAATCATGACGCACTAACGCACATTATAGTACATGTCGTCAAGTCAGAATTTTCTTTCCAGGTATGCACCGGATTGCACAGTTTCAAGTCCAAAAATGCAAAAGCTCCCTACCAGGAAAAGGGGGGTCACCCCCCTCCCACACCCTCCCCCCGCTCAGTCGCTTCGCCGCCTTCGGGCTTGGTCGCTTCGCTCCCTCGCAATATCCGGTGGTGATGCGGATTTGGTTGAGGCCCCCAAAAAAAGTGTTTGCTAATTACGCCACTGCTTCAAATTAACAAACAGACCGTTTTATCATAATCAATACAAAATTTATCTTGACATAAACATCTATATAAACTTCCAAGATCATCATTTAAAGCATGTTCAATTTCAGAAACAGAAATGTGAGGATAATATCAAATTGGCATCTTGTTTAGGAATTTGACAAGTCATATTGTATATAATAATCAGTACAGGTCTTAATAAATAACCTTGTGGTACACCACACGAGATATTGCATTCATCTGATATTTCATTATCAACAATAGTCTTACAAACCCGACTTCCAGTCAAATTACTACTCATCAAATTAGAGACGGGCTCATTTAGACTAATACGTTTCAGTTCTTTACCAATATTTCAAAATTCACGGTGTCAAAAGCTCTTCTCACATCATCCAATACTGCTCCAGTTTCGTCGTTATTATTCATTGCATAAAACAAATCGTTAGTGACGAAAATCATAATTAATGTTGTGACAGTGGAATGTTCAGGTCTGAAACCTGATTGTACGGGAGTGGGTTCTTCATTATTATGCATAATAAAGTAGTATTTGTTGTTCGGCTTCTTTCTTTTTCATTACTTGAGAAATGCTAGACAAAATTGATATAGGTCTAAAGTTTCTCCCTGTGTGTACAGGAGTTATTCACTTTTCCATTGTTTAGGGAAAGTACCACATTCAAAAGAAACATTTATCAAATATTTTATACTCTAAATACTTTCAGGGGCACATATTTTTAAACATGGCCACAGAAATATCATCAAGTCCTGTCGATTTCGTAATTTTCAAATTATTTACAACACGTTAAACGTCATGTTGATCAATAGGGGTAAATTAAAATGTATCATCTACATAACGTACACTGTCTTCTTGATAATATTGCACATTTGGTATATATTCAGCCAATTTGCTTCCCACAGTAACAAAGAATTAATTAAATGAGATTGCAACCTGGACATTATCATCAGAGTCAATATGGATACACGAATCACCACCTTTATCAGGGATCAAAGATGTCAAGATTGTCGAAGTCTTTTGAGGATTACAATGATAATATTATGACAACTTGCTACGTACATCCACATTCTAGATATGATTGTTGTATGAATATTTTGAGTAATGTTTATAATAAATGTTTTCCATTGTAAATGTAAAAAAGTAAACATAGTTTAAAAGTTTGGTTTACACAGGAACTGTAACAACTTATGTAAAAAGAAATATTGAATGTATCGAAATAACATTAAATATCTCTCTATATATCGGGAGTCTGCAAGTCCCCCTCCAAACCCCACCCATCCACATTCAATGAGGTCAAGTTAATGGCTTGAACTATATAAGCATTGTTTGGCTAATCGTCAATTTGTTCATGCTTTATGCATTTAAAATGTTCTAATCAGACATAAACAATGACAATCTATCACTTACATACCGCGTTGATGAGATATGACAAACAAAGCACGCCCAGACAACATTGCTTATTTGAACCATCGAAATACAGGCTATAGTTATAAATAGTTATACACCCATGCACTTGGGAGTGTTTTTCTTTGCTTTATCAATATTCGGCCTTTAATGATTATTGAACACAATTACTGAACTTGTAAATATGCAGTAGTAAGGCGCAAAGATTGAAACCACTTACTTCAACAATGATTACCATCAGTGGCGTAGCCAGATTCAATTCATACGAGGGGCAGGAACCAATGTTAGTATTTTGTATTTGCAAAAGGAGGGGGCAGTAACATAGCTACGTGGAAGGGGGGGGGGGGGAGGGGGAGGGGAATAATTTGTCAATGATTTAGATAATTCATTTACAAAAGATTTTTGTACAATTTGTGCACAAATAAAGAATACCTAAGGTGTGCCCCCTCCCTAAATCATTCGCAAATATGTTGATCACCTTTCTTGAATGAAAGTTTTTTGTTTATCACATGGGGACTGGCTGCAGCCCGCCGATAATTTTGAAAATTTGGCCAAAAAGCACCTCAATTTCGGACAAAGGTATGAACATTCAGGGTAAACTCATACCATATCCAGAAGAGCTTATTTCACATTCGGGGAAACTCTTGTCATATTCTGGCAACATGTCCTTGGTGCAAAATATTGTCTAATTTGGGCAAAACACTTACCCGAAATCTTATTTTTGAACAGCTAGATTTCGGGGACAACTTTTTTGGCTTGCTGTGTGAACAAAGGGAGAATGATGTTCGTGTAAAAGAAACTATCCACTTCCTGGCGAAAAAATAAAGGTCGAGTCTAGTCGGCTCTGTCTGCGCCGGGCATAACTCAATTTACGTTCAATTCACATCCGATCCTACACACGCAGTAAATGCCGACGACAAGCGCCGAGATGTCCATAAACAGGACAGAAAATAAGAATGAAATTTGTATCATTTAGCAAAATAATGTTACTAATAAATTGACCAATAATATGAACATCTGCAAAAATATGAATGCAGAACGGTAAAACAGTCATTCATTCTTTTATTATGAGCGTTTTTCTGGGCGCATGTCACGCGTTGTTGAGTTTGACATTTGACGTGACTCTGCACTTGCAGGCATACTGCGCAGAGCGCGCGCCGTACGTTGCGGCGTCGAAAGTCACTGCGTACAGCCTCGCATCAACTGCTGCATTTCGGCTCGAAATTTATAACTTTACCGTGCGTCTGCCCATATTCGCCAGACAGATTTGTTAAAGCCAATTATTTGTCGCAATATTGATTTTCGAACCCCAGTATAACTGTACACATGGAAGAAGCAAACTATTGTCATTTAAAGTCTATTATAGAAATGACGTTGATTTATTCAAAATCTAAGCCCGATTTTGTTTGGAAAAATCGCGGTGGCAAATTAAACTAGATTTGAGTGATTGAAGTTAGCAACTAAATCGGCCATAGAGCATTAACTTTTAACGGGTATGACATTAAAATAGTTGCTAACCTCAAATACTCAGGATTAAGAGCTTGAGGTTCGAGGGTGCCCCCGATGCAGATGAGCCCATATAAGACAAATTAGCTTTAAAAACAAAAACAAAAACATATTCGTTACGCTTTAAATCACACAACTTAAGATTTGTCTATATCATTCGTCGCCAAATGATTTTTATGAGCAAATAATCCACATCGGAAATCGATTCACACGATGGACCCTAATTCCTGGGCAAGGACAATTATCCCTAAAGGTGCACCAGGGATAATTGTCCAACGGAGCGTTGTGGACAGATATCCCTAGGGATAATTGGTACTGGACACCTGGACAATTATCACTGCCACATCGGCAAAAATTGTTTTAATTATGTGGTAATATGCAAAAATCATTATTATAGATTCGATGCATGTTTTTCATATAACTTTCATTTATTCGTTTGAAAGAAATGTGTCTTCATTTTCAACCGAAAAACAGATGATGTACGTATATTATACATTGCGAGTCTAGGGAGGAAGAATGAACTTCATCGGCCACTAAATAAAATATCTTAGAAATTCGTATTTTATTAGATAACGATGTCCAGTATATATTTTGCAATAATTACCTTTGTATGATGTGGAAAGAACGATTTACAACCATCTTTGATAAATCAGGCCCATATCCCCACCCGAAAAAAAAAAAAGTAAAATTATCATCGGTCTCGGCTAAATTCATCTGTTGAAAATCATTATAATTTTAACTATAATATTACACAAAATAATGACTTTGTATTCCGAGCTGGAATCGGGGTGAAGTTAGTTAATTTGAATAAGAGAACAAACTAGAGGTGCATGCTTTTAAAACAAAATGCATTGAGTTTATCTGAAACTTAGCTTGATGAAGGTATACTCAGTCGACTGCAATGAATATGGAACATTATCTTAAAAACGGCTCCTGCAGAGATGTTGAACTGTTTGGAAGAACACTTAACTCTCACCTGAAAATGCAATTTCCAAGAGATGAAAATGTGTATTAGCTTGTAAATTCCGATTTCGTTTTTTTTTTTACACACACTATATTGGCCATGATAGTCATTCTTACGTTATTCGAGATCCATCTTAAGAATAACCTGCTCGTCACAATATATTTTTGTGGAAAATGGCTAAGATGGGCACACTATTGTAACTACTTGTACAACGTGTCTGCTGAAAATCCTCACTATATGATTTTTTTATTTGTTTTAACTTACATACAGTTGCTCCTTAACTATATCACCCGGGTCCCGTTGCAGGAAGAGATACGATCGATTGAAGTTATTATTAATTGTAAGTCAGAACATTAATGCATTTTAACCAATCAGATTTGCGCATTTAGAACACATGATCTGACTTACAATTAATTTAACTTAAAATAATGATTGTATCTCTTTCTGCAACGGGGCCCAGATAACATACTTCATCTTATTGAAGTTGTCTGTCCACAGGCAGGTTTAAATTCATCATAATCAAACTTAGGTGATCTTTCTTTAAAATGTAAATATGGCCCATGTGTCATCGAGTTAAGGAGCATTTCACGCTTCCCTCTTCTTGGTCTTTTCCCCTGAAGTCTACCTTCTAGCAGTTTTTGAAAGGTTATCATGTCTAAGTATGTGTGCAGGCCATGTTTACTTTCTCTAACTTATGATGCTAATTATACATTTTTATTCTCCTTTTTTTCTGACCTTATCTGTCCAACTAATCTTCAGCATTCTTCTCCAGCACTATATTTCACATGTTTCCAATCTTTAAACATCTGCCTTCATTAGGGTCCATGTCTCTGCTCCGTATAGGAGTACACTCCGAACTAGCGCCTTGACCATACTTTTCTTTACACTTAAGCTGAGACCTCTTGTGAGGAGTTATTTCATTGTACTGAATGCAGCTTTAGCCAGTGCTATTCTGGTTTGAACTTCAACGGAGCATCTTCCATCTTTTTGACTTCGGATTTTGTAGAGTCCTTGGTCATGTTCTATGATCCTTTCTGCTAGAACTCTCAGTAAAGTAATATCCTCTCGTGTTCCTTTAGCTCTTCGGAAGCCGAACTGATCATCACCTAGGTAGTCTTCTGCTTTTTTTTTCTATCCGCCTAGTCAAAATTTTGAGCATGACTTTTGCTGCATGAGATATCAGGCTGATTGCACTAATGCTCCTCACATTTAAACGTGTTTGCTTTTTCTATAAAGGTATCAAAACAGATCTTGTCCATAGTCCATAGGCCACACTCCATCATTTTCTATTTGTATACATAGTTATTTTGGCCAAAAGAAATTGTAGTGGTGTCTCCAAGGTTTTTAAACATTTCTTCTGGGATGCCATCAGCTCCTTCAGTCTTTTGATATTCCTTGAGTGCCGCTTCAATTTCTGCCATTAATAAATCTGGCCCTACATTGTCATCCGAGATAGATTCTCTGTATTCATTATATTTTATCTTCCCTTGCATTGAGTGTTTCAATGTAGCTCAGCCACATCTGGTCAATTTCATCTGATTCGGTGAGTAGGTCTATCGTCTCACTTAGGATCCCTTTCTGGTGTTTTCCAAGCTTCCTTAAATTACAAAGTGCTTTGACTCTCTCTTGCAGCTTTGCCAGTCCTTCACATTGCACCATCCACCACCAATTTATGGTTGATCTAAATTTGTTAATTGCCATCATCACATACAGTACATGGCGTTTCCAAATGTTCGCTAAATTCTATTAAACGGTTTACGCGAACATGTAAACTAACAGAACACAGAGAAAATTAAAGTGAGTTGAAGACAATATAAACGCATGTAAATTAAAAAAAGAGACATCTACAAAATCCTTCCATCTCTTTAACATTGTTTAATAATTTTGTTGTTTCATTTTAAATATATTCATCCAGATGGGTTTTTCGAAGTTTTCCCGAGTGCCATCCGACGGAAGTGCAGATTCTTTCATAAAGAGACATTTAGGCTTGCTATCTACAGGGCAAGAAATATCTCTTATCTTTTGCCCAAGAGGGAATGGGATCGGCCGTAATACGCATATATCGGTGTTTATCCTGATGGCGGGGAAACTCGAGAGAAGGGAAACACAGACAGGCCCAAACCAATCTAATCAGCTGTTCCGGGTATCTATAGCACTCAGATCTAGATTATGTGCGATACCCGATGTCATCGGTGACTTCCGCCTTTCCAGTAAAGACACGACTCCAACTGGGCTGCCTTGCTTTGCTCGCATTGAGGACGTCCTAAACGTGGAGAGGGGCTTTTTGGACCCGGAAGGACGTGTCGTATTGAAAGTCAATATTGTCGACGAGAACGATATCCCCTGCGGTGTACCTATAGTGGGTGATGGATGGGATGTCCTCCCATTTACTGTCGAAGTCAGTGATGGTGGTCTTCATCCCGATGAAAGAGATATCCTTCCAATTAGTGTCCAAGTTAGTGATGACTCCACGTAAATGTCCTTGCCATATTTGTTCATCTCCTCCTACTCTCTTTTATTCAATTTGCTTCACAGTCATACTGTTTCATTCCTCAAACTCACCATATGTTGTAAAAAAAAAATGTTTAATACAAAATATGTAATGAAAATGAGCAAAGAAATGGTTTACGACCTCTGGATTGCCAAACAGGTACTCAACCATCGAGCCCGAAAGACCCTTGTATTGGAGATCTTCAAATAAATTCCTTTGCAGTAGTCAACATCTATTTAAACCTGACACTAACTAATGGATAATAACATCCATTTTGAAAGAAAGTGCGAGGGATCACGCGACGTGATGCAGCTATTTTACGAAATAAAAAGGAAACTGACCAGAACAAAACTGAATAAATGAAAATGACCCAAAAGAGGCGAACAGTAGACCTTCGGATTGATAGATTGGTGTTCAACCATCGAGCCACAAAGTCCCTTGACTGAGGGAATTTTGCAATAGTCAGAAACTGTATCAACTTTACACCTTCCTATAGGGATAATGAAATCAACTTTTATAATCGAAATGCGAGGGATATACAGAATGCTTAAAGGGATAGTTGAGTTTCGGCCAAACTGAATTTTAGTAACCAAAACATGTGTCACGTAAAAAATATGCTCAGAATCTGAGATGTTTTGTTAATATAATGATTACATAGAGATATCATCAACAACTATTGTATAACCTATTTTGAACTTTGTGAAATAAGTGAGACATTAACGGGACATCCCTCCACTCTGCCATCAACACTGAAATGATACATTTTATAATCCAGCAGCCAGTGTTTTTTCTTAAATCGCGAACCAAGACATGACACGATGTGATAGTAATAAATATGCATGATGAATGATAAATAACAATGTCAGTTTGTACGTGTATATATTAACCGTGTTGCACCTTGAAGGTGCAATATTGCACATTTAGGAAAGGTGCAACACTGCAGCACTTAAAATGAGATGGGCACAATTGCATCCTCAATGTGCATTTTTGACCACCGTGAGTTAAAGGAGCACAGTTGCACATTTTGGAAAAGGTGCTAATATGCCATTTCATTGTGCCACATTGCACCATTGAGTTACGTGCAAATATGTACATATACGTAAATATGTAAATATAAACATATTAACAACAGTTTGAGAACAGCAAATCAAATGCATCATGATACCCAATTTGAAAGGGTAAAAAATAACTCGAAAAAAACTTTGAAACAAATTAATGAGTTATTAAACAACAAAAGTATTTTGAAAAATGATACTAAAATTCAAAACACTTGTAAGTAAAGAAATGGATGGTATGAGCATGGAGTATAGAAGTAACTACTTAAATGGGAATAGCTAATAGTTTTAATGATTTCTTTGCTAATGTTGGTACAAATCTTGCAAGTAAAATTGTTGATGCGAATCTAAATACAATGACTGTTTAGGTCCTCGTCATCAAAACTCATTCTTTTTCCTTCCAGTCACAAGTCTAGAAGATTAGAAAGTCTAGAATAAGTACAGTATTTATATGAAAAAATGTAAATGCTTATTTATTTAAATTCTTGGAAGATAATGATATATTCTATGGACATCATAATGGATTTCGACATGGATATAGTACTAAACTGTCACTGATAAATTTGATCAATCAAATACAAAATATACTGATGAAGAGCGTATGAGAGTTGGTGTATTTATTAACTTTGCCAAAGCATTTGACACCGTTGATAATTCTATTTTTAAAATTAAATTAGAGCACTATCGAATTCGAGTCGTGACACTTGAATGGTTTACAATTACCTAACCAATAGACAACAGTATGATCATTATGATGATGTACAGTTTGTTAATGAATCACTGTCATATGGTGTTCATCAGGGGTCTGTTCTGGGACCGACTTTATTTCTTACTTATATAAAAGATTTGCCTAACTCGTCAAAATATTCTAATTTTAGATTACTTGCAGATGGCTGTAATGTATTACATACTTTTAAACCAGAGGAACGGCACGTTGGTTTGACAGAAGTATAAGCATGAATCTGAAGAATATTATGAAATTAGAGAATGCCAATAAACTTACGATCAAATATAAAAATATAAAAACATAAAAACATAAAAACATAAAAATATAAAAACATTCTTTTTTTTTTAAAAAACGGAAAAGTTTTGCAACTTCAGGTCTGTTCTTAA
Organism: Echinarachnius parma; assembly: GCA_037951105.1. Taxonomy (NCBI): domain Eukaryota; kingdom Metazoa; phylum Echinodermata; class Echinoidea; order Clypeasteroida; family Echinarachniidae; genus Echinarachnius; species Echinarachnius parma. Next base: position 2,857 of record JBAMJV010001304.1, on the reverse strand, counting down.
TTAATAAAAATATTGTTTTGGCATTCTTAATGACAACTTATTGATAACTTGTTAATTATATGTGCACTACAATCAGTAAAAAAAAATGAATTTTATATAGGATAAGACATTTTGTTTCAAGAAATATTTTGGTTATGCTTTATAGTACATTTATTATATCCCATATAACTTATGGTTACACGTTTGGGGTGCTGCAAACAAAGCTAATCTAAATTCTGTTTTGATTCTTCAGAAATGAATCGCACGAGTGCTAGCATTCAAAGGTTTCAGACATCCCTTCATGTCCACTTTTTTTGTAATCAAAATGTTTAGACGTCTTTAGAGGTATTTAAGTAATTATACCGTTATATGATTGGTATATTCATGCATGATTTCACAAATAATTATTCATCTGATAAATGTACTGGTTACTTTTCATTTCTTGCTCATCCGGATGAAACACGGAATAAAGAGAAATGTAATACATGTATAAGCGTTAAGAAAATTAAATAAACGTTGGCAAACAATCAATATCATGTTCAGGGCCACATTTGTGGAACAATCTTCCGATGGATTTAAGAGAAAAGGGATAAACGGAAAAGCTTCTGCCAATCACTAAAACAATATACCTTTGCAGCGAGCACGATGATTAGAACAACATTAATTAATGACACATAATTCATAATGTTAGGTTGTGATAGATACTATTGTATTGTTTGTACATAGTGTAAGTAAGTAAATTCAGCGGAAAATTAATTTCTTTTTTTTCGGATAATTTATTATTATCGTGGCTAACTTCGACTAGTATTGGGTTATTTTGTTAGCACCTTTTGTCAATTTTTCCATTGCACTATTAATTTCAAGATGCATTATTTATCTGTAATATGAATATGTATATTCGTTATTTGTAATATTGAACTAATTATTATTGACAATAAACTCATTTAATTTCATTTCATTTGTAATGACGTTGCACCATTGTACATTAGGCTTAAAGTCCAATGAGAAATATGTGAAATGCATGTTATAGGGCCAGCAAATGGCCAGTAATGAGCAAAAATGCAAAGTGGCATGTGTTTACCCATCGCACTGACTTTGTACAGAGTGATGATTATCCAGTTGATCTTTCAAGATGATGCAAGAAAGATACAAGATGGCCGAAAAAGGGAATTCCCCATATTTGATGGATGATGTACTTCCTGTTGGCTACACATGATCACTTTCGTAATGTTAGCGTATTATTCCGGTTTTTATTAGTATTAATTTCTAAGTTCAAACAAATTGCGTCACTTACACAAAATATATTATCAGGATAAAATTAAAATGTTAATGTTACAAATAGAATTGAATTAAAGGTAGTGTATTATAATAAACATGTATGTATAATTCAATTCAATTTCAATTCAATTAACATTTATTCGCCATCATAAAATATAATACATATACAATAATGGTGAGTCATACAATTATACATGTACATACATATGCCGGGGTAGCTATAAAGTAGAAACTTGTTTATCAGCAGCCCCTTAATTAAGCTAAAAACTAAAACAATAACAACTAAAAAACTAAAAACTAAAAACCAAAAACTAAAACAATACTTTGAATAACTTACATTCTAACTTCAACAGCTATCCTATAGCTAAAAGTGTCTATCTAGATACACTTAAAAAGAACATCATTTTAATTAATATATAATTCATATTTTTACAAGAATGCTAATTTTGTGAATTCAATAAGTCTCGAGTATCGCTTGTTTATGTCTATTTTTAAAAAGGTTGTAGCTCTTTTCACCCTTTAATACATCATTTAGTGTGTTCCAAATTACATGTCCCTGAAATCTAATTGATTTATGTTGCATAAAAGAAGAACGGAATCTTGGTAAATAAAAATTATCTCTATTCCGGGTATTCAATAAATGTACATCAGAATTTAAACAAAAGTGATCATTAAAGATGGGTGGTAACATGGCATGCTTAGACTTATACATAAATAACGAGGTATTGTGGGAAATAACATCTGGCAGTTTGAGTGATTTTAAAGATTTAAACAAATGAAAGGTATGCGCCCTGTATTGTGCGTTACAGCATAACCGTATGGCACGTTTCTGTAATATAAATAATGGCTTCAAAACTAATCGTTCATAATATAAAGAGAATGTGGACATGGTGAAGTAGTGACTAGTCATACAAAACCTAGTTGGTCCTATTCAAACTGAACAAGTTATATACATTATTATGATAAATAGGACTTTCAATGTAAAAAAACATAGTCGCGGGAGGCGGGGGGGGGGGGGGGCTGGTTAGGGGCTGCAACCCCTCACCTCCCCCCCCCCCCCCCCCCCCCCCCCAACCATATTCTTGAAAACACCAATATTTCGGCAAAAAGCAAATGAAATTCGGGCAATGGCATGCCAATTTCGGGCAAACTCAAGATACAATCCGGCAAATACCATCTCATTTTCGAGCAAAGGCGATTTTTCTTTCGCCATCGAAGCCATCAAAATGGCGAGGGCGTTTTTTGTTGTTTTGCTTGTCAGGCGTAAAGTCGTGAGGAGAAATTATTCGGGGGAAATACCTCAGCCCCCCCCCCCCCCCCCCCCCCGAGAAAAATTGCCTCTTACGCCCATGGTGATAACATGCTATTTAAATATACGGCCATTTGCTATACAGGGTGGCCCAAAAAAACGGAACGGGGCACTTCCCAAATTATAGTAACAAATGTATTGTGTCCATCGGTTAGGGTGTCTTTTCAAATGAACAACGATACCAAGAACAGTCAATTTGGTCGTGTAGTTTTTGTTTTAGGGCGCTGTGAGTGACACCATGTCAGGTTCTCTTTTTTGTGATTTTTTACCGAGACAGTGCTTGCTAGATCG
>JBAMJV010001303.1:0-115750 GCA_037951105.1 Echinarachnius parma | reverse complement strand
AAATGTGGGTCAACAGGGGGAAAATATATGATCGCAATATTTTTCCGAGAAATTAACCAACTTACAAGTTTAAAGGGATCTTGTATCGATGAAGTCATGTATGTATTCACTAACTGACAACGAGTTGATAAACAGCACTTGTATTTCTGGGATATGATACATTCATGTCCACTGATTAAAGTACACATATTCAATGTCAAATGACTGCCATGGCCGAGTCATGAGCTCAAATATAAAGTAATATTTGCTAACCCATTGCCATAAGTATGTACCCCGAGTTGAAACAATCCCAGATAGATTTTCATATTCAATCATAAATAACAACAACAAAAAATTGAAAATTGAAGAGAAAAAAATCTGGTTTCATACTTCTTATCTACATGTATCAGTAAAAACTCGACTAGGAATGTAAGAACCACTAGAGATATGCAAGTGAGTTTGGTCGATTCAGACAAAGGTACTAGATCCCTTTAATAAAGACTGCCGAAAGTCACAGTACTTGGAAGGATTCGGAAGAGACGTTTCTAAAGGCGGGTAGTTAAACATGTAATTAGGACAAACAGGATAGAGAAATATGAGACGGCTACGACCAAATTAATGACGCTAATTGTATCAAAGTCATGGGAATTTCCCGGAAAATTGCGGCAATTGTTGAATAACGCCACCCCAGGTAAAACGATAATGGATCAAGTTTCATTGGCAATTTAATTACCGAAACACGCCTTCCTCCAATTTGTTGCTAAATGACCCAGTTCCATACACATGTACGTAGACAGAACTACACACCTCCTAATTTTTCTTCAAGAAAGGAACGATTCTTTGAAAAATAATGTGGGATAAGCTTTAACCCACAGCCTGCGAATTATTGTTATGTGAGTACACTTTAATACAAGTCACCCCTGATTCACGGAGGGAATGCGTTCTATTTCCAAAAGTCAGAAATTGTAAAACAAAACAATAAAATAGAAAAGCCTGCAGGGCCTTACTCAAACAAATACAGCAAATTTGACCATGAACATGGAATACAAATATTGTTAGCATCATGTTTTCTAGTTGTGTATAACAAAGTTTTTAGAATTCTTCCAAAAAATAATACAAAGTTAGTTTCAACATCCTTTGAAGTCAAGTAAAAGAGGTATGTCAGTGAAACCTGCTCTAGCAATCACCTGTTGATAATGATAATAATAATTATACTCGGTATCAGTCAAAATAAACTAACCACTTTACTGCAGTAATCCCTATTGATGTGTACAAATCAATAGGGATTACTGCACACAAACGTTAGGGGGTGTTACTTTATTTTGACCAATACTGTACATATATAGCACCTATCATGATTGATAATCATCTCTAAGTGCTTTACAATGATATTATTACCCGGGTCATCGAATGCATTGTGCCATCAATCCAGCACACAAAGTGCATGTTTTCCACTCCCTGGGGAGCATTCCAGCCAAGGACAACCTTGTTTGCGCACACAATGCTAAGGAACTACCTTCTATTCTTCCGGGTACCCATTTATACACCTGGGTGGAGAGCAGCAAATGTGGATAAATGTTCTTGCTGAAGGAAAATCGTGATGGTCATATATACTCTGGGTTCGAACTCAGGACCTCACGATTGGAAGGCACACGCTCTACTAATCTTGCCACACCACGTCCACAAAGACCACTTATCTTGATTCCCTGGGAAGTAGTCTACATGCTGTCTCTCTTGGGAGGTCTTTATAAACCAGATTGATTTATGTACTAACATTATTATTATCTATATTATAATAGGAGGACGGTGTTTTTGTCGGTCGCCAAGATTTGTCCAGAATTGGCTGTTTTTAAGCCATGTATTTGCAATAAATCGCGATGCAGCTTCTACCGTTGTGTTACGTGCGTGCGAAAACCAAGCCGATAGCGCGATGCAGCTTCTACCGTTATGTTACGTGCGTGCGAAAAGCAAGCCGATAGTGCGTTTTATCAACCAAAGTTATACCTCAAACATAGAACGAATTTGACAGCATTATCTTACCCTACGTACCCTTATGCACTGTACCATGGTACCATACGTGCATCTGTATGTATTGTGTACGACGAGTACGGTATTATACGGAGAGCGAAAGCCTCGCGATCGCAATGTAATATTCTAATTTTGAAGCAGAACATGACTGATATTCATTGTGGACTTGAGCGAATATAATGTTGAATTTAGATAGTTCTTTGGTGTACTTAAAAATAGCTGTTAAATATTCGTTGTTTACTTGCGGAATGCTTCGAGCCTTCGACTCGATGTACATTACAATACCTAATGCACGGCGTACGCTTATTACTGTGTTGCATGATCTGATCGGAGCAATTGTGTCGAGTGTAATTGTTTAAACTCGCAAAATTTGAAGAAGAAAAAACAATTTCGTGAATGGCTACCACAACGATGTTCATGCACTCACATTTGAAATATGTATAAAGGAAATTGTAAATGTTTACTCAAAGTGCATAATTTGTTGTACTCAAGTATAAAAAAATGTGTGTTTTTGGTAAATAATGTGAAAACAAGAAGAGCAAGGAATTAGGGTTATTGATCTACTTGCCAATGATTTAATTAATACTCTTTATTGTTTCACATGTGATCGCTGGCATACCTAGGGTTTTTACAAGTGGGGGGGGGGGGGGGGGGTGGGGGCGTTATTTCGTCAACCAAAATTTTCCAGCTGGGTGTCGGTCAAGTATTTCGAGGGGGTGTCGGTCAAGTATTTCGAGGGGGGTGTCGGTGAAGAATTTTCTAGGGGGGTGTCGGTCAAGTATTTCGAGGGGGGTGTCGGTGAAGAATTTTCGAGGGGGGTGTCGGTCAAGTATTTCGTGGGGGGTGTCGGTGAAGAATTTTCGAAGGGGGTGTCGATGAAGATTTTTTCAAGAGGGGGTACCGGTGAAGACTCTTTCGAAGGGGGTGGGGGGGGGGGAGGGATGTTGGTGAAGAATCTCGAAGGGGGGGGGGGGTGTCTGTGAAGATTTTTTTGAGAGGGGGTACCAGTGAAGATTTTTTCGGTGTCGGTGAAGAATTTGTGAGGGGAGTGGGTGTCCATGAATATTTTTTTAGGGGGGGGGGGGTAGTTATTTCCTCAACCAACATTTTTGAGGGGTCGGGTTGTCGGTCAAGTATTTCGAGTGGGGGGGGGGGGGGGGGGGTTGTCGGTGAATAATTTTCGAGGGAGAGTGTCGGTGAAGAATTTGTAAGGGGGTGGGTGTCCGTGAATATTTTTTGAGTGGGGGGGGGGGGTTTGAACTCCCGAAACAACCCTTTTTCATCAAAGGGGGATTTGAACTATCCCCCCCCCCCCCGGGTACGCATATGCCTGTGAATATGAGATTGAATCAACACCGGGGAGGGGGCGGGGGTGTCGATGAAGAATCTTGAAGGGGGCTGTCAGTGAAGATTTGTCGAGAGGGTGTACCAGTGAAGATTCAGGGATGCCAGTGGCAAATGGCTCCAGGGCCTGAAAATTTGTGGAGACTCAAAATAATGCGCGCGAAGCGCACATCACGAGCGCGAAGCGCGAAGTCTCTTTAGCCGGGGTCCAGGGCCCGCTTTAGGGCCCTGGAGGCTCTGGGGTTCCAGATGCTGTATGGTGCAATCTGAGCCTATTTTGGGGATCACATCCCCTAAAAAAATATAATGAAACAAATACAAAAAATTATTTAAAATAAATAAAAAAATAAATAAATAAATAAAAAATAAATAAATTTTTAAAAAAATATATATTTTTGTAAAAAAACCGGAAAAGCCGGAATTCCGGCTATAGCCGGAACTCTGGCATCCCTGAAGATTCTTTCGAAGGGGGGGGGGGGGGGGGTTTCCGTTAATATTTTTTTTTTTTTTTATATATATATTTTTTTTTTGGGGGGAGGGGGGGGGGGGTTATTTCGTCAAACAACATTTTTGAGGGGCCGGGTGTCGGTCAAGTGTTTCAACGGGTTCCAACGTGTAGGAGTAGATTTTGAGGGGGGGGGGGGGGGAATGTCGGTGAAAATTGTTTGCGGGGAGGGGGTTTCGGTGAAGATTTTTTCGAGAGGGGGTACTGGTGAAGATTCTTTCAAAGCGGGGGGGGGGGTGTCCGTGAATATGTCTTTGAGGGGGGGAACCCCCAAAACAGCCCTTTTTCATCAAAGTGGGATTTGAACCCCCCCCCCCTCCCATCGTGTACGCATATGCCTGTGAACATGAGATTGTATTTTTAATTATACAAGTTAAATCATATTATAACCATACAAACAGAGATTCCATTAATTGACCAAATGTTTTTTACAGGACAGATAAAAAAAAATTACGAAATACAATAATACAACATACAACTTTATCTTACTCAAAGATCTGGTGACGGGTAATTTGCTAGTTATTATTATTCATGGTTTTTATTGTGAACACGTAATATGGCAATAAACATGCTGAATTGCACGTTTTCCCAAGTACTAATGTAGATTGAATGAAAGGAGAACAATTTTAGAAGCCCAATAGTTTTGTTGTACAGTTCCAATGGGAGTTGTTCTTCTGTGACTTCAAAGATTTAGCAAAGAGCCGACTAAGAGGGCAGCAAACAAGATTTTGATCAAAACTTTGAAAAATCATAATTCTTTATTGGATCATCAAAATCTGCTCAAGCTTTCGCTATGAGGTATCTAAATATGTTCCCTTTCCACCCAATCTGCTTAAAAGCTTGAAGAAACTTCCCCTTTAATCATTCAATTTAATCAAGACAAACAATGTAATTCATACAAACACAAACCATAATTGTGAAATTTAAATTACATGTACATGTACCAATCTTTAGAATCAACATTTGGGAACTGGGATAATATAATTATCATTATAATAACATTTACATTGAGGACTAATATAACTATTAATAATTAGATAACATGCATATATTTGAACTAGTAGATCAACCTATTATGTAGATATATTTACTTGCATATATATATCATATTATAATAATAATAATAATATATTACATTTATATAGCGCTTAATACAATGTTTCTATTCGCATTATTATTACCCTTGGTCATCAAGTACAGGTCAAACACGCACAATTAATCTTTTACACCGTCTCAACTCCCTGGGGAGCATACTAGCCCAGCTACCCAATGGGCGCTGAAGGCTAATTAACACCCGATCAAGTACCCATTTATACTCCTGGGTAGAGAGCAGCAATGTGGATTAATTGTCTTGCTCAAGGACAAACAGAGTGGGCTAGGTTCGAAATCGGGATCTCTAGATCGGAAAGCGCGCGCTCTACCAATCTTGCCACACCACGTCCACAATATATCATCTATCTTCAGATGAGGAAAAGAAGGGCGCTTCGTCACTTGTCCTGCTTTGTAGGTAATCATGTTTAAAGTTTGAGAGTTCTGAACAAACAAAAACTTAGCTCTCTTTTATGTGTGATAAATATTCACCTATACAGGGTGGCCCAAAAAAAAAACAGAACAGGGCCCTTCCCAAAATATAGTAACAAAACAATTATGTCCATCGTATAGTGTCCTTTCCAATGAAAAACGATACCAAGAACAGTAATTTTGGACGAGTAGTTTTAAGTGAGACCATGTCAGGTTCCCATTTTTGCCATTTTTGCCATTTTTTACCGAGTCACTGCCTGATAAATCGCACGTCATGCCCCTTATAGCATTGGACAACTATGCCCATTCTATCAGGACACAGCTGAATGCACACTGACAATGGCGCATGTTGCCGCTCGTTCTTTAATGCTATGGCGGGCAGTAAGTGCAATTTATCTAGTACCGACTTGGTAAAAATTGACAAAAAAGGGAACCTGACATGGTGTCACTCACAGCGCCCTAAAACAAAAACTACACGACCGAATTGACTATTTTTGGTATCGTTCTTCATTGGAAAAGACATCCTAGCTGATGGACATAATCATTTTATTATTTTATTTTGGGAAGTGCCCCGTTCTGTTTTTTGGGGCCACCCTGTAGAGAAATGATTATTATCTTTAAATTTGGCATCACACAGAAAAGGCTCCAACCCATAAGATGGCATGCACAACTTAATTGAGCCCGAAATCTGATTTTAAAAGGCCCTTCTCTTTTTCACCTCACGATATGACAAATGTGCTTTTCTAACATTTGTTCATGTTTCATGTGTGATCGAATGAGTAAACTAGGATCTAACTTGTAAAAAAATGTATGCAGTCATTGGCCGTTTGTATTTTTGAATTTAGTCTCAAGATTTATGTACAGCACTCACGCCCTTGGTCTTGCCCTGCAAGGCCATGAATGAATACATGTACATACATGAACAAGCATATTGTATGATGTGAATAGAGAAAATGGCGATTTTGGTTTGTTTAAAAATGTCTTGAGAGTTGTTGCGAACACTTGAGCTAGATATCCATTTTAAAACTTTAGATCACAATACAAATATTTACCTCCAAAATGTTTGGCTGTCATGTCATCTATGGCCGACAAAGGTCAGCGATGTGACCCGACTTGACCTTCGTGATGTAATGATACCCTTTGCACCGAACGCGCACCCCTCTCTCAAGAGGTAAATATTTGTATTGTGATCTAAAGTTTTAAAATGGATATCTTATGAATTACCAATACAGATGAACTTTCATACTAATACTTGAGCTAGAGTCGATGAGAGAGGCAAACGCATGCAGTTTGAGAAAAGGTAAATGGTGCAGATAGAGGAAAACAGAAAAAATTGTGAGGAAATGAGGAGGAAGGGCAGGAAATATATGATGGTATTAGATGGTGAATGTATACATGGCGGAGGAAAATAGAATAAAAGTCATAGAAAGAGAAGAAACTAAAAGATTTGAAGAAGAAACAGGTAAACTTTGGTAAAACCATTTGAGACTGATGTATTTTGGTTTAACATGCATTCTCCATAGACCCCAGCCAGAGTATTTTTGGGACCCTTCCTGAAAGTGAGTGATGGAGGCTGGTAATAAAAGAAGATCGAAAGAGAGATAGAGGAAAGGAAAAGGAGAGGGAGAGAGAGAATTAAAGACAGGGAGAGAGAGGGAAAGAGGGGATAAGAGATACAAAATTATAAGGCCGAGGAGGTTGTGAACTTTCACTATACTAAAGACTGAGCGCAAGGGTTTGTTACTACCACGGTCAATGTTTCTTCGCGCCCCCGGGGCATTTCAATTGCCTAATCCAAGGGTTCAATTCAATATATGGATTATAAACCTGAGCCGGGATTCAAAGGAGAGAGCGCCCCGGCTACGCTTTCAGAGCTCATGAATGACACGACGGGGGCATTGACCTTCGTGGTTGAACGTGGCCCTCGGGGGGGCGCATAGCCATAACCCTTTGCACCGAACGAGCACCCCTCTCTCAACCCCCTAGAAGCCCAAGGCGCCCCTCTCGCTCACTCACACTCACACGGCCTGCTGCCACCATGCCTTGCCGTTCGTTGTCTAAGAAAACATTCGGTGGCATAACATTGAGCAAAATCAATTTCAATTTCACATCAGTCAGTCATTTTAAGCTGCTCAACCGGATGTGTTGACATTGGGGCCAGGGTTCTTTTCATTGCTTTTTTTTTTCTGCGAAGGACGAAAGACGACAGGGTATCAATTGGGAAAGAAGGAGAGGCGGTGGGGGGGGGGGGGGGGGGGGAGAAAGAGGGGGAGAGAGGAGGAGAGAGATGGGAGACAGAAGGAGAGAAGGCAGGGCTCGACACTACACTCTTTTTCTTAGTGGCCCAGTCGGGCAAGTCAAATAATTTTCTCTCAATTTTTGGTGGCCCTAAATGAAAATCTACTGGCCCCAAAATAAAATTTCACTTGCATAATCTTTACTACTCATAATCCCACTTCCTTTATGGATCAAACCTGCAATCAGGGATGAGGTTTTGCATAAAAATACAAGATTTTATAATTCTATAAATTGTAATATTGTAAGTTTGGTCAGAAGGGGAGAAGTTAAGAGTGAAAGGGAAATAAACAAAGGAGATGGTGAGAAGAAGATGTAAGGAGAGGGGGATAGGCAGAGAATGGGGGACGAAAGGTAAAGAAGATAGGGGAGAAAAGCAGAGAGAGAGGTGGAAAGAGAGAAGAAAATGAAATATAAGAAAGAGAATGAAGAGAGAGGGAATAAGAGAGAGAGGAATGAAGGAAGAGATATGTAGAGGGGGGTGAGGTGCCACGACTATGAGTTGTACCCTTACACCATCTATAACAGAATGGAAATTTGTTGGCAGGCAGGCTGGCGGACGGGCGAGCATACAAGAGCCGCAAAGGTTACGGCTGGGCATCGTCGTCTCAACCCCGTCTCATGATGATGTCAATGCCTTCTTGGAGTTTGCGCTCCGCAGTGTTATCGCGAAAGGGAGATGATGAAGAAAAACGCAGGTGAAACTCTCTCCCGATTTCTGCCGCGAGCTCTACTTATCGTTTTTCTCTCCGTTGCGTATACATTCGCCTCGATCCCCCGGGTACATGCTTTTCAAAAATTCTCTGTAATTTCTGTGTGTTTTTTTCCCACTTTCATACTTCTTGTTACTCTTTATTCTCCATCAGCAGAACTCTTGAACCAGTCTCTATTACTCCTGGATGAATTATGATAGGTTCAGGGTCACCATATGTCCCCGTATTGTTGAAAAGGCATTTATAAATTTACTTCGTAGCTCATACAACGATAATTATGATTAATGCTTCTATTTATGTTCAGGCTTACATTTTACACGAGCATGGTGTACATGTAATTTTTTTTCTGACCAAAGAAGTAATAAAAAGTCTTCCTCACAAAGCAAACAGATCCCATTTTGGTAAGACATGTGTATGGGATGACAGCTCAGTCCTGAAGGGGTTGAAAAACTTACCAATCAATTTTCAAAGAACTTCATATTGATACCCCCCCCCCCCCCCCCCTAGAGTATGTTTACAGGTAAAATAACTTTGTTTTAATGAGTAATCTTAAATGTACAATGAAAAGGGTGCCAACTTGTTAGCAAGCTAGCATGACCAGCCCATCAAAGCATAACTATGTCCCCCCCCCCCCCACACCAAAAAAGAAAAAAGGTTCTAATGCCATAATGTGAATTTGTGCCATTTGCCAAACGAAGCACATGAGCGACATGGCAGATTGGCAAACAAAGCAAAGAAAGAGTTGAAGTATGCTTATTTAATCCATTTAAATTATAGAAAAAAGTATGCTTATTTAATCAATTTCAATTCCAAAGGACAAAAGATCAAATTGAGTAACATTCAACCATATCAATGTTTTATCATCATTAGATATGAAACTCTCAAAACTGATCACAATAAGTAACACAATAGAGTACCGAAGTGTGACGTCAGAGCTATTCATTGCCATGGGTGATGGTTCTAAACAATGTCAGGCAAGTAATGAATTGGTGATCTAGCGGTTGCTAAGAAGGCAATTGTCCGGCTCCGACCCACTACTAAATGCCAGTATGAAAGGAAAAGTTGTTTAGAACCATTACTATGCCATAACAAAAGCATGTGACGTCACTACTTCGGTACTCTATACAGTCAAACCTGTCGTAAACCCCGTCTTAACTGGGAGAAATAGACCTTACCTCGATGTCACCCGAGCGATATCTGAATAAGAAACAGTTGGGGGTCTGATCATAAAACATGGGGTGAGCCTTCGTCAGGCTCATGGCCGCTGTCTTAACCAGCCATCCGCAAAATCCTCACTCGGGTAGGTTACCATAACAACCGCACCTCCCTCATCATGATCAGCTGGCGCGACGCGGGAGTATCGGCGCGCGCTGTGTACGTCATTTACCTGGGTAACGCTCCGCGGGCGTCTTAACTGGCCGTTATCAGGATGTCGTCCGGACGTTACCGCGATATCACCCTGGCCCGACTAGGGTGAAACTCACCCCGATGTCGTCCTGATGTCGTCCCGATTGGAGCGTCTTAACTGGAACGGTGTAGGATCTCAACCGGATAACATCAGGATGTTACCTCGACTATTTCTCCCAGATAAGATGGGGTTTTAGCAGCCACAAGTCTAAGCTCATCACACTTGCCTATAGTAGCCAACAAAAGTAATCCCCTTCAGAAAAAAACAGTGTTATGGAACCTGTCTATAGAGGTCCCCTGTCAAAATGCTCACTACAGGTTTAAAAAAGAAAGGGGTAAGTGGTATTTGACAAAAAGGAAGATAAAGAAAATTAGATGGTATTGTAAGAAAAAGATGAATTAAGAAAGATAGAGAAGAAGAAATAAAGATAGGGTAAGAGAGGGAGGGAGGGGGGAGTAAAGGAAGGGAGGGGGCAGTAGAGGGAGGGAGGGGATAAGAGGGGGAATGATAGAAATAAGCTTAATAGAGAGGGAAAAGAAGAGTGGGAGATATTATACAAATGATGCGCAGGCTTGAGTGGATCGGTAAGAATTGGATGCACGAGTTTAACGGGGACCACCGGGCAAATAACAACACATTACTACATGTTTTGGTACTGTTTTGTGATATCAAATAGATACCTAACATTTTGCAAAGGGTTGAGTAATTCATAAACAAAGCAATTAATTTCCACCACTTACAGAACCACTACTATTTCCTGGTTCCTGGTTTGCGAGTGCGTCAATTCTACTCACGCGTACGTTTGTAGGCAATATAATTCCGAGCGATTCGCTTGCTGCACCCGCGGTAGTCTACACAATTCAGACTGCATAAACACATGCTTTAGAATGGTGATGCGGTTTCCAATTATATATTTTTTTCTGCAAGCATATTTTTGTGAACTTGTTGATGGAATGGAATACTAAAGATGTTACCTTTCTATTATACAAATATTAGTTTTGGGTGGTGGTACCCTTTAACTTTGGAATGGTTTAAACCCACGAGCACAACGAGTGGGTTTTAGACAATTTCCAAAGCTAAAAGAGTGCAGACAATTCTTACCGATCCACGAAATATGCCTGTGCAGCATTTGTTTTATAAAATGGGCGCAAAAAAATGCAAAAATCAAACTAAAGTGAGCCATGCATCAGTAAAATGCATAAGTAAAATGCATCAGTAAAAACTTTTACATGCTAATTGACCAATCAGAATGCAGGGATTCTTCTACCCATTTTATAAGTATAGATGAAGAAGTGGATTAAAAAATAAAGAGAAGAGGGTAAAATAGAGATATAGATAGAAAGAGCGAAAGAGAGAGAGAGACCGATCGACAGAGGGAGACTGATTAAAAGAAAGAGAAGAGGGTAAAATAGAGATAAAGATAGAAAGAGCGAAAGAGATAGACCGATCGACAGAGGGAGACTGATTAAAAGAAAGAGAAGAGGGTAAAATAGAGATATAGATAGAAAGAGCGAAAGAGAGAGAGACCGATCGACAGAGGGAGACTGATTAAAAGAAAGAGAAGAGGGTCAAATAGAGATATAGATAGACAGAGCGAAAGAGAGAGACCGATCGACAGAGGGAGACTGATTAAAAGAAAGAGAAGAGGGTAAAATAGAGATATAGATAGAAAGAGCGAAAGAGAGAGACCGATCGACAGAGGGAGACTGATTAAAAGAAAGAGAAGAGGGTAAAATAGAGATATAGATAGAAAGAGCGAAAGAGAGAGACCGATCGACAGAGGAAGACTGATTAAAAGAAAGAGAAGAGGGTAAAATAGAGATATAGATAGAAAGAGCGAAAGAGAGAGACCGATCGACAGAGGGAGACTGATTAAAAGAAAGAGAAGAGGGTAAAATAGAGATATAGATAGAAAGAGCGAAAGAGAGAGACCGATCGACAGAGGGAGACTGATTTTAGAAAGAGAAAGTGATAAAAAGAGGGACAGAGAAAAAGAGAGAAAGAAAGGAAAGGGATTAAGGAGAGAGGGGAGAGTAAGAAAATTAAGAGAAAGATCGTAACTAAGGACAGAGAGAGACGACGACCGAATGCAGCATGTGACAAGGTGGGGTCACCCAAGGTCATGCACGACAGTCAAGGCTGCCTGATCAATAGCCCCGGAGCACCGCACTCCTTCAAATTTCTCGGGGTGACGCATTGTTCACTCCGCCGGGCGCAACACGAGGCGCGAGATGGGAGAGAGAGAAAAGGCCGACCTATCGCGTTGCACACGCTGGTTTGTTACGGCCGCGGGCGCGATACATCAGGCGGCACTCTGGTCGCATGAATGGAGAGACAGGGAGAAACGGGATGAGATAGAGAGAGGGAACGACAGAGGGGGAGAGTGACAGCGAGAGGAGGGTCTCGTGGCTAAATTGACGCTAGTTTACGGGTGTAGTTGTCACGGCGATGCGTTGTCTTACTCGATGTGGAATTCAATGCGGCTCGGCGACACTGGCTCAGGGTTCGAGAACCGTGCATGCAATGCCACGCAATGCACTACCCCCCTCTAACGGCGTAGCCATAGTTGAGCCTGGAGGGGAAATATTTACCCCCACAGGAGTCCCTCATGAAAAATAATTCTTACAATGGTGCCTAACATACCGACCCCCAACATCTAAAATATCTACGTAACTTGTGTCCCCTCATCCAAAATACAAGACTCACCAATGCCCCTATCTCGTTTGAAACAATCCTCTTGCCGATGCTAGTGTCTCCAACATATAGATAAGTGGCATAGCTACAGGAAGGGGGGCATAAGGGGTACATGCCCGCTCTATAATTTGACAAAAATCAATAAAAGAGGAAATAATGTAATAAAGAAATACATACAGAAAGCGCCCCCCCCTCCAAATCAGGCAGACCATGCTACACCACTGATATGAATGACCGAACACCTGAAATTACCCTTCCACAGGGATCGCTGCCCAAATTACCATTTTTCCTGGACAGTGAGTTGGCGTGTGATGTTGCCAACCAGCCATGTTGAGAATGATCAAGTGTAACCGAAGAATGCGAATGTAACACAGAATTCCCGCCTTCGAAAAAAAAATACTCCCCCTCTAGATTACAATTCATTAGTTCCCGGCCGACAGATTAGTCATTTTGATTAAAACGAAGCTCTCAATACCAATTAAAATTGAAACGGGCAAGGTAGCCGTGCAACGCATGCCACTGGGAGTGGGAGATGGTAAATAAAGACATAAACAGTTCCATGAAATTATATATTTTCCTCATCATCTTATCTTGTCTTGTCTTATGTAAAGTTGTATTAATCTCCACTGCACCATATTCTTGTAGAAATGCAATTATGACATTTATTGCTGAAGGAAAAAAATATTGCAATACTCGTAGCGGTGCTATTGTAATTTATTTTGTTAATATATGACTTCTTTTTTTTTTTAATAATGAAGAGATATTTAATTGGCAACAATAGTAACCTTTGACTGATTGCCATAAAAGAACAATAACAACACACTTAGCAAGCTTACATCCATACAATTATATCAAAGAGTATTTGTACTCTTTACAGGCATGTCAGTAGTACTGAATTTCCATTGAAAAGGCATGAACAGTACGCACCTCACTCCGTGAAAGAGTTAACAAACTTCAGTGCAATACAATGTTCATCGCAGTGTCTACTTTATGCTGTAGCTCACTATACCAAAACTAGAGGTAGGAAATATTGAGATTAGAAACAGAGAAGTTGAAACACCAACAAACGATGATTTAAATGTACACATCTTGTATGCTGTACTGAGTAATTCAGAGTGGACATGATACCACGATTAAGCAGAAATCATTCAACGCTTCATTCACAGCTTACCACAAAACAAGAAACATTGTTGACAGAAGAAACAAACAACACTTCCTTGAAGCATAAAGCATGAACAATGTTGAAAGAAACTATACACAACACTTCTTTCACACATTATACTGAAGAAAACAAGAAACTATATTGCAAAGCAAGAAAAATAAAATAAACACCACTTCCTTCACAACTCTAAAATCATAAAACAAGATACCATGTTAAGAGAAAAACGCAAACAGCACTCCAATCCCACTCCATCTAGTCCGACAGGAGTTCTTAACCCCTCGCCTACAAGATTTTGTTGCATTTCCCATAGAG
The DNA here is from genome assembly GCA_037951105.1 of Echinarachnius parma. NCBI lineage: Eukaryota > Metazoa > Echinodermata > Echinoidea > Clypeasteroida > Echinarachniidae > Echinarachnius > Echinarachnius parma. The sequence continues at coordinate 101,789 of JBAMJV010001303.1, read as the reverse complement.
TTTATTAATACACGGTACACCACATTTTCAATGGGTTTAAGGCGAATCAAAGAGTTGCCAATTTGATGACTAATTCTGAGGTGGTGGAATCGATACAGCGTCTTAATCTCTTGAAGGCTGTATCTCTCACCTAGTAGCGGAGATTATGAGATGGAGATGGTGATGGTGATGGATGTCGAGGTGTAGAAATGAGAGACAAAGTGAATACATGTAAATAAACGTGACAGGGTTGAGAAAAATTAAAGAAAGGTTGGAGAATAACGAAGAAAGGTTTGAGAAAAAAGGGCAGTTTATAAAAAATTAAGATAAAGCCTAGATTTTATTTTAATTTTATTTATCTGTTTATTTATTTCCACAAATGGATGGGATAGCCCTTTCAGCAAAAGCTGATTTTCAAAAAGTTATAGACAAGACAGGAAAAATACATACCGTAAAAATCCGTGTATAAGACGCACTCGTTTTTTTTTTTTTTTTTTTTTTTTAGAATATTTTTTTTTCATGAATATTCATATATTCATGAGGTAGCAATGCTCATTAAATATGCAAAATACTAAATTCATTAATTCATTAATAACTTTTTTGTTGAGAAAAATGTATAACCACTGTTTAGAAAATTGAATATTAAATGAGTGCTGCTACTCATGAATATCTGAATATTCAATTAGTAGCAGTGTTACTGCTTAAAAACTTGCTTTTTGTTTTGCTAACCACTATAATTTATGTAGGAAAAAGGTATATTTTGATAAATGTTCCCCCTTATATCAAGCTCTTGTCATGCCCTAGACCAGTTTAATATGCATTAAACATGACTACCGGGTGTCCCAAAAAAAAAATGTCTTTTTTGGGCTGTACCTGTGTATAAGACGCACCCCCACTTTGAAAATTTTCCGACGAAAAAAAAGTGGGTCTTATACACGGAGTTTTACGGTACTTACAAGAAAAGAAACAGATGGGAAAATGAAAAATATGTTGGACATACATAATTAAAGATGGATGAAAGTTGGATGAAATAATAGAAAGGTTGGACAAAGTAAGAAAAAGGTTGGACGAAATAAGAAAAAAAGTTGGATGAAATAAGAAAAGGTTGGACGAAAGAAGAAACAATGATAAAGACTGGAAAAGGACAAGTTAGTCAACAAAGAGATCTATAGATTGGAGGAAATGAGAGATATTTTGAAAAAAATAGTAAAACATTGGACAAAATATTAGACAAATGGATAAAATAAAGATAAAGATTGGACAATATATATGTAAGAGACAAGTCGGACAAAATAAGAAAATGGTTGGACAAAGTATGAGGCAAGTTGGATACAGTCAGTAAAAAAGGAGAAGAAAATAAGATTCAAATGAAGAACACATAGTATACAGACAGAAGAAAGGGATGAAGAACATAATTCAACAACCTTGGAGAAAAAAATAATTAAGGTGGTAAAAATATTGACATAACGTTGAAAAGAGCTAGAGGGTGGATAATAATATAAGCGATAGGATGACGGTAGGAGGGGGGAGCTACAGGTACCGGTAGGTTGAATTAAGTTGGCTCTTAAACAACCCTATATGGTCAATATCATATTATACATAACTGATCGAGTGTGATCATGATCAACGTTTCAATCATTGAATAAAAAAAGAGGAGATATATTGCGATCCCCAAGCTCAGCCGGCTAGCAGACTGTGCAAATCTGATTACGAGCTCATTACGGCGTGTAAACACTGTCACCGCCCATTTCTTGTGAACAGTTTACGGCGGGGCATTAAAGGTGTCATTGAAGACAACTCTAATTTGATTTGTCTGGATAATACGGGTTCCACAACTTCTACTAAATACAAGGCAATAGCCGTAAAGTGTCTTGCCCACTTGCGCGCAATTGACCCTCATTTGACCGTTGACCTACTCATGTGACCTTTGACCCCAGTATATCATGGAGGCCAATATAGGGCACCTACCGATCAAGTTTGGTTACAAACGGATGCAGGGTTGGAAAGTTATCAACCCTAATAGACTCTTGCAGGTAAAATTTCACATTGACCCTCATTTGACCTTTGACCTACTTATGTGACCTTTGACCCCAGAATATCACGGAGGCCAATGTAGGGCATCTACCAATCAAGACGGACAGACGGACGGACACATTTTGGATCCCTTAGTCTCCCTTCACCTACGGTGGCTGGACAAAAATTAAAGGGATCTAGAATCATTGTCAAACTCCACACAATTTACTTTAAACCGAACCCTCGTTGACTTTCAAATTGGCAACATTTGGTATGTTTGTGAAGGAAATTTTATTTTTTCTAAGGATATTAACTTAATCCGCGATAAAAATGTTGAAATTTGACTAAAAAGGTCTTCGAAAATGGGGCAAAAGTGAGCAGTCTCTGAGACTGAAATTCGCTCAACGATCGGCCTGAAAATCGTGACGTCATCGGTAGAACGGGCCCGGCCGATCAGCTGATCAAGCAAAGCAATGCGCGTGCATTATACGGCGTTGTGTATTGCTTTTTGATAATGTATGATCGAGCTGGACAGTTTTATTTCGAGGAAAATGGAGGAAAATACTCTCGAACTGAGTTTCGCAATGGATTTTCCGAAGAAGATGAAGAAGAGGACAGGAATGATTAATCAGACAGCGACAATGATGACGGGATTTGGGAGATTTTTGGCGCTAGCTCACTATTGTACCCGCACGGTGTCGGCACGCTACGCCGCTAGCTGCCCGTGACGCGCTCGTGAAGAGTACCATACAAAACACAAATGTAACGTACCCAAAATCAACTAAATCTTCGACCATTGCTCAAATTATGGTCATGATTTCAAAGAAGTTACACAGAACAGGTAAAAAAAAGATAACTACTTTGAAATCATGACCATAATTTGAGCAATTTTCGAAGATTTAGTTGATTTTGGGTACGTTACATCTGTGTTTCGTAGGATACTCTTCACGAGCGCGGCACGGCCAGCTAGCGGGCCAGCGTGCCGACAACGGAGTGCGGGTTTCAATGCGCCCTTTCCCCCAGCATCTTCCCCGACAAACTGTGCATGGACATGGTGCAATTCGCTATACAATTGCCGCAGTCATACGCCAGATCGACAAATCTATCACTTTCATGGCCTCTTTGACATTATTATAGTTATATTTCACTGTCGGCTTAGAATGCCGACAGAGAAAAATACAATATAATGTCAAAGTCAAAGAGGGCATGAAAGTGATAGATTTGTCGATCTACCATACGCCATGTACCTTTTCCCGACTTTGCGACTCGAATTCAACTTTGTCGATACTGGCGAACTCGCGATTTCCACCTCAAAACCATGCCTGAAATCTTCACTTCCTTCAGACATTTCCACCATTCTCCGATTTTGCAGATTTCAGGTCGAATCTAACAAGAAAAATGATATTGACAAGGTCGGCGTTCTATTAATTGAGCAAGGCAGCATAACTCGCGCTCGCTGGACTGGGGGATCGTTGGGGGAGGCAACGGGTACCGCTCTACCGTCGGCGGCCGTGGTTTGGGCCTATTCTACCTGTGACGTCATCAAATTTCTCTGCACCAAATCGCCGTCAAACGGCGAAAATCGGGGTTTAGAATAAGAGTTTACATTTGCTTTTAATTGTTTTCTGGGTGGTGTTAGGGCTTCAAAATTAACTTTTTCATGCTCGGTATGTTCTCAGCTTTCAGAAGAGGTACAATATGCATATTATAGGATCTTCATTGAGTTTTCGGTTTAATAGAACTCTAGCATGCAGTTCTCTCACATACCTTGATGTACATGTACATGTATCTGTATTACCAATAGAAGTATGGAATAGGTTTGCATTTCCGAGTTTCTTTTTCGTTACAAAGATATTTATGATTGAAGTGAGCAGATTTGAAAATCTCCCTGGGAGTCTTTCAGCTGTCTACAAAGTTAGTGAAATGAGTACGCAAAATTCACTTTGCATTTTAGCTAATTACGGGGGTAAATAACATTCATTTACTGTAGAATTTTCACACATCTATCAGTGGACATATCATATCACAGAAATACACTTTTTATAGATAACCCTTTGTCAATTTTTGCACATACCGTGGGTGCTGGAGAACCCGGACAGTCACACACAACACAGTGCGTCATTGACTTTGTACACGCACCGTGCGCGGTGTCCGGGTTCTCCTGCACTGCGATAAATTGAACCTTCGTGCATGAAATCGCGCCGTGCGGAAACCCGCTTTGCCGTTGAGCGATAATTTTTTATCAGCGAAGGCAACGCGATATTACGGTCCAATTGGTGTAAGTTTCTACCGAAATGAACTACTGAGCGTAGATTTACAAAAGCGAGAATAAAGATTATAAAAATTGTAATCTCAAATTATCGTGAATAAAATAAAAAATAACAAATTTTGGAGTTTAAAGACTGACTTTCAAGCGATTTTCTGGATAACCAGGAGGACTACAGAACAGCAATATACATGTATTTTATGAGCAATATGCAGATAAATCGTTTGATATAAGTTTCGAGTCGCATGTTCAGTGCATTCTCGGCAAATCTAATTTCAAAGGTAGCCCTGTCCATTTTTTGGCCGGGTTCTCCCCCCGTCCGGGTTCTCCAGCAACTACGGTATATGTCAACAAAGTTCCTAGATCCCTTTAAAAACTGTCTTGCATATATTTGCATGCAATGTCTTCCTCCATTTCCAGTTCAGAGCATAAATGAATCAATACCGTGGATGGAACGTCACATATACTCGCAATCCCACCCCTGTATCCAATTCAAATAGAATTATTGGAACAATGTCGTTTTGGCACCCAAGGATCGATAGTGGCAGAATTAATGCTGACGATAATTTGCTTTGCATTCCAAGTCTGTTACATGAGAAAAGCATTATCTCTTTAAACCTATAAGGATGTGGTACTTTTTCCGTTCACCGACGGACGGTAGGATACGATTAGGCGTGATCTTCTGTGGCAACCTAAATGAACTAATCAAACAACTTGGTTAGAGCCCGTTAGCTGAAATTAGAGCACTTTATACCTGAGCCGGAATGAGTGTGTTACGGGGAGTTTCACTAGAACGAAAGAGACGGGCGAGTGTGAAAAATGGAGATTAAATCACGAGGAACATTATTGACTCCTGATTAGAGTTGATAGCCGGCCAGAAAAAATTGACTGATATAGACACAACGCTGGACTGAAATGTCGAGGGAGACTGTATATTACTATTCGTTATTATTCAAACTATAAAATGAATTAGAGTCTTTTCTGTGCTGATTAGTTTAATAAGTTACTGTTGTTTGCAACCAATCGGTTTTATTTAATATTTGCGTAAATCTAGTGTAATTCTATTGTGTAATTATGCAAATTTCTATGAAAATACATGACACGAAACAAATTTCTACAAGGACAATAACGTTCACTTGAAATTGCACTTTGATTTGGTAAGAGAAAATAAATGATCGTATTTATTCTTGAGATCTAATAATTACAACTTTGCCATTTACAAAACTACCATGGTGAAGTAGCATGAAGAATCTAAGTGATGATTGACTATCATCTTTTATATTTACAATATAATTATCACAGCAGTACAAACAAAACATGTAATTTGAAAAGTTTGATAAAAACAGGTCCCTGATGCAGAAATACACTGAGAAACGCAAAACTAGTCCTCTTGTTTTCAATTGTTTACAATTACAAGCCAGCAATGGTAAGGACATTTGTTCATCTCTCATACATGTAAGAAAAAATCACCTGAAACCATATACAATATAACAACCCTCTCTGTTCAATTTCATGCAATCTCAAACCAAAATTGATAACCTGGCATTTTACCATCTTTCACGTATTGTCCATCTCCATATTCATGTTTTGTACCTTTATACTATTATTCTTTGTAATGTATAATTCTATCACATTTGAAATGCTGTTATTTTTCACCCGTATGCTTTCATGTTTATTCACCTTAAGTAGTGTTTTTATGGAATGGAAAAATCAAGTTAATTTAAATTTAAACTAATTCTATCAATCTCAATAATCCAGCACATTCAGAATGATGCCCTCTGTGTTCAATATCTTATAGTTATCACTCATGGTTTGTTGGTTGGTTATTTGGTTTTCACAGAAGCGTTCAATCAATTATGATTATTTACGTCTTGGAGCGTCATTCATAGCCACATTTCGAAAGACGCAGCCAAGGTTTTAACCCAGGCCGATTAGTGCAAAGATAATGTAGGTTACCACTAGACCAGGAGGGTTTTTCACAAAGATCCTAAGTTGAACTTAACTCTAAGTTGGACTTAGTAACTATGGAAAGCCGTTAGTTTCTATGAAACAATTTTGTAAAATTTATTTTAAAAGGCATTAAATGTTGATTCAAATCATTGATATTCTCTATTATCAAGAGAATTTCATGAGCTTGATGTAAAATTTATGAAAAGTAGAAAATACTTGCATTTTTTATTTTTAATATATTTAAAAAGGCTGCAAATGGCTGTCCATACTTTTTAAGTCCAACTTAGAGTTAAGTTCAACCCTGACTAAATCAGAAATTCATGCCCTCACCAATGAAACAATCTGATGATGCGATAACATTGCTACAAAAAAAATCAAGATTCAGACCATATTATTAAAAGGTGTTACAAAACTTTTTTTCTACCACTGGTCCATTTTAAAAAGTTAACCCATTCAAGACTGGTCCCACAAATACATAGGCAGGGGCACTAGGAGAATGCAAGTTATACCAAAAGCAATCAGTCTTGGATACATTTAAAAAAAAAAGTATTTTGGGGAGGGGGGAGAGAGCCAAGGAGAGGTGAATTAACCAGCCGGCCAATGACCTTCGTTCCTTCTATTCATGAGTTAATGTCCCCGTAACATGATCTGTGAGGATTTATTTCATGATAATATCAAATCAATGCACTTACATGAATATAGTGCATATTATTGCATCGTAAAAATTCAAAAGCGCTGTAGGTTCAATGATGTGGGAATAAGTGCATTTTCAGTTCCTCTCTAATCCTTTCACGATAAATTGTATTTTTGGTTTGCAATGCGTGCCCATCAATCTCTATAGACTGCAGCCCGAGTATTTTGGGGGTCCTGTCTTGAACGGGTTAAAAATATTGTACGACTGTTGATTGTAGAGGTGGATTATTCCAAACCTATAGAGGTAGGGGTGGGGAGAGTCAGTGCTTAGAAGGGGGAGGTGAGTGGAGCAATAGAAGGAAAGTTAACTCATTCAAAATAATTTTGGATGCCAAACCCCAATAATTTGTTGGTGACGAGTAACGAATGTGTTAAGAGGTCGGTGTTTGGGGAAAGAAAAGTTGATTTAGGACCTTCCCCCTCCCCCACCCCCCACCCTGAGAATTGTTCTTGTCAAGTCCCGAACGGGTCAAAAGTTTGGTGTTTGGTGGAAAGAGAAATTGTCTGGTGACCCCCCAACCCGAGAATTTTCTGGATGAGTCCCGAACGGGTTAAGATTTTGCTGTTTGGGGGGAAAGTTGACTAATAGGACCCCCTAACCCGAGTAATTTTGTGACCAGTCCCGAACGGGTTAAGAGTCTGGTGTTTGGTGGAAACAGAAGTTAATTTTGGAACCCCAACCCGAGAATTTTCATTACGCGTCCCGAACGGGTTAAGATTTTGCCGTTTGGGGGGAGGGGGGGGAAGAGAAGCGGTTTGTCGAGAGGTGAATAGAACGGTTGGCCATTGAACTTCCTTCCTTCCCCGCGGCGCAATGTCAATAACATTTCTGAGTGGCGGCAGATCCGGTTTCTCGGCGTGGGCGCGAGAACACGAATGTCTCAACATGAATGGGGCTGAATGCGTTGCATCATGTTCGCCTGCCTGTCTAAGAGGTGATCGACGCATTATCAATCACATAAATACATACATGGAAATGTAGAGAGTGGCGAACAAAGAATGACCGCACAAGAAATTGAATTGCCAATTTCACAATTCTTAATAAGTAAATTAGATTAGTTTGTTGAATAAAATAACATTGTGCCCCAGACTCGGTACAGTCTAACTACGTAAATTGATGGTTAACAATTATTTTTTTGTGTTATCATTTTCATCAAGGTCTTCATACGCTGAGTAATGTATACTGAAGTTAACCCTTCCGCTTGTGAAACTTAAAGGGCAATGCAACTCAAGAATAGAACTATCCTACTTTATAGTACATCGTAATATGCCTGTTTATTATATGTAACATTAACCCGACTCAGATTTCTGCTTTGGAAGAAATATGTGAAAACTCTATCGGGTATACCACTATTCACGCGAACACTGGAGGCCGCCATTATTAGGTTTGTGCGGACTACGGTCAATGATATGCACCATTTGCATTTCAATAGCACCAATTCAAACCATTGTCTGAATACTTGTAGATGCTTTGAAATCAGTGAAAAGTTTTTTGTTCGGCCCTAAGCACATACGTCAGAGTTTGCAAAGCATGTCGGGTAATTACAAGAACATGGCCGCTCCCATCATCTTTTGCCGCTGTAAGAATTAGTAAAATGTGGGTATGTTCACGTAAGGATTTCATGGGATCCAGGAGGCCAAAATTGCCAAGTTATGTATCAAATCAAATGTCTGTTCACCCTCTAAACGATAATAATAACCGAAAGCCATAGTATCATTGCCCTTTAAGTCCTAAAGTCAGTTTATAAACTATAACATTGGTGCAAAATAAAGAGCTTATTTTATGTCATTATGATTTTCTTATTATCATTTATCAAATTGAATTCAATGGGTATATTTGATTCATGAACAAAAATGACCTCAAAGCAATTGCAATTCTTTCTGCAACGGGGCCCTGCTCATGCAACAAACTGTGTACACACATTTAAATACCACCAACAATGACCATTATTCTGGTTTCCCTGCATGGGAAGCTGTTTACATGCACATGTAAATGAACTGCCTATAAAGACCACCTGCTTTAAAGGGTACCACCACCCAAAAATAATATTCTTATTAAAGAAAGGTAACATCTTTAGTATTCCATTCCATCAACAAGTTCTCAAAAATATGTGTCCAGAAAAAAAATATATAATTGGAAAACGCATCACCATTCTAAAGCATGCGTTCATGCGGTCTGAATTGCGAAGACTAATGTGTGCAGAGCGAACGAATCGCCCGGGATTCTATTGTCTACAAACGTACGCGTGAATCGCATGCATTGACGCACTCGCAGATGTTTGGCCCGTACGAACCAGGAAATAGTAGTGGTTCCATAAGTGGTGGAAATTAATTGCTTTGTTTATGAATTACACAACCTTTTCCAAAATGTTGGTTATCTATTTGATACTCACAAAACGGTACAAAAACATAAAATAATGTGTTGTTCTTTGCCTGGTGGTCCCCTTTAACATCATGTCTTACTTGTTTATAAATGTCCCCATAGAATAGTCTTTATGGACAGGTTTGACTGTCGAAAACCGTTGCAGCCTACTATCCAGTCCCCTTCGAGATTCCGAAATCCCCATACACTTTGTACATTGCATTGCCCACCCGATTCCCATAAGCAACAGGTTAATAACCCGTTGCTTATGGGAACCGGGTGGGCTATGTACAAAGTCTATGGGGATTTTCGAATCTCTAAGTGTACGGATTAAAGGAGTGCAATATTCCCAAATGTTCATATAACGTAGTATAACATGACTCCTCACATCCTCATTTAACCAGCTGGAATTTATCCCACAAGGATAAGAATTTCCTGGAAAATTGGTTTTGATATCATATTTTCTCCAGGGGGGGGTTATCTTAATCCATTCAGGACTGCATGTACTGAAATTACTCAGGCTGTAGTCTATGGAGGATGCATGATATACCAAGATCAAATAGTCTTAAAGGGATCTAGTAACTTTGTTGGCAAGTGCAAAAATTGATGAGTAGTTGATACAATGTATATTGTTGTTATTTCATATGTACACTGGGTGTTGTGGGAAAATTTCAAGTTAAATGGACGTTATATGGCCAAGAAATGAGCGAAAATGTAAAGTGATATTTACTATTCTTATTGCACTCACTTTGAACACGGTTTTGACGGTCCAGTGAATAATTTAACAGCTGAACACTTCAATCGTAAATATCTTTTCAATGAAAGGGAAATTTGAAAAACCGAAACACGTCCCATGCTTTTATTGTTAATACGAATACAACAAGGTATGAGGGAACCGCTAGAATTCCAATTGGATTTCAGGATTTGGACAATGTTACTAAGTCCCTTTAAATGAGTTTATCCACAGGGTAACCTGACCACTTTTTACTCAAACACGAAAAGGCGCAACACAGCACACGCATGTACAGATGATTGCTGTATTTGTTTTTAACCCACTGCATTCGAGACCATCAAGTGTTGGTGCAACATGCATTCCCCATACACCACAGCCCATGTATTTTCAAGAACAGTATGGATAGGGTTAAAGAAATTAAAGAGAAAAACATCGCGATAGCAAGTATTGATTTGGGATGATCCAAAGAAGTTCATTCCCCAAGCCCACTACATGATCTGAAAATGAGAATGTAATCCAATATGTCTTATAAATCTTAGCAGAACTCCAAGATAGTAAGTATGTACATTGATTTGGGATAATCCATAGAAATTCATTCCCCAAGCCCACCACATGATCAGAAATGAGATGGTAAACTTAGATGCCGGATAATTCTTAGCTTAATACTGTCATAATATCGCAATCCTGTTCATGTACCTTCCAGGACTATTCCTGGAAAAAAGAAAGAAAAAAGGAGGAACATCGATCGAGATATAAAAGTATTGATTTGGGATGGTCCTTAGAAATATTGTCCCCACCAAGCCCACTACATAATCTGAAAATAAGATGGTAAACCTAGATGTCTGATAACTCTTAGCTTAATGCTGTCACAATATCGTAAGACTATTTTTTTGTCATTATAACCTGTAGCCCATTTCATAAAACACTTGCAATTGTTGTAAGTGTCCAACTATTGTATAAACTACCGTGGCAACAGCTTTAATGCTCCATGCTGATTGGCTGATGACCAAATAGTTACAATAATTGAACACTTACAACAATTGTGATCATAGTTAACCCATTGACTACGGGAACTGGGTTGGTTGTGTACAAAGTCTATGGAGATTTCAGAATTTCGTAGTTAAAGGTACCGTTGAGTATTGGTATTTCCCGAAGTGCCCCCCGATATTTGTTTGTGAGATAATGAAAAACTGACTGTCAAATTTGAAAGAACATACAATTTTAATGACAGAATAAACTTTATTTGATCAAAATCAGTTCAGAAATGGCTGAAATATCCATAAGTATATTTTTATTAAAAAGATTCTTCACCGGCAATCACCGGGGGATATTTAGACTTTTTAGAAGAAAAAAATTAAAATGCTTAAAGACTACTTGGAAAAAAAATCTGAATAGGTTTTTAAAAAGTCGTTGATGACATCTCTATTGAATCATTATTTTAACAAAACATTAAATGCACTATTTTGTATGAAAAATGGCTAAAACCAGTGATTTTTTTTAATAGCGCCCTCTTTGAGTTGTAACGGCTCTTTTTGACCAATACTTAACTATCCCTAACTTAAAGGGTTAAGTATTGATTCAGGGTGATCCTGAGAAATTCATTCCCCAAGCACACTACATGATCTGAAAAAAAAGAATGTAATCCAAGATGTCATATAATTCTTAGCTTATAATTCTGTCATATCACAAATACTGGTTTTCTTTCATGAACCCGTCGAGGACTACTCCTGAAAAGTACTTGGGCTGATCGAGATCCATAGAGAGTGCATGTTATACCAAAATTATTAGTCTTGAATGGGTTAACCCTTTAATTGAAGACTAGTATCAGATTTGGGTATGCCGTTCATTTTCAATGGACCATATAGCCAGAGTACTTTTAGGGTATTCATCCTAAATGGGTTAACACATTGCCAATGGGAAACCTTGTCGGTCAGGTAACAAACTCTATTGGGGTTTGCAAAATTAAGTAGGGAATAGGTTAACATACATGTACATTGGTTTTAATGTCATATCGTGCAATGGAGGTGATCATATCTACGACACCTGTCACTATTATACCACTTGACCCTGTCATGGCAGAAAATGTGAAACCTAAAACGCATTTTCTCAATTCATAAGGGGACATGGCCATTGCACGTACATGTATGATGTACAATTTTTTATTTTGTTTTATTTGATGCCACTTGACCCCATCATGGCCGTAAATGTGAGACCTGAAAGAGCATTTTTCTAGCTAATAAGGGGGCAGGCATCCGATGCATGCACAAATAAAAACACATATATTGTTTTCTTTGTTTTTAAACCTAACCCTAACTCTAGATTTTCTTTATAAAAGATTAAGTGTTAGCCACCACTAGCCTTACAATAAATAATACAAACTATTTATGTTAGGAGATGCAAAGGGAACTACCGTAAAACTCCGTGTATAAGACGCACTCGTGTATAAAACGCACCCCCAACTTTCACAGCCAAAAACATTTTTTTTGGGGGGGGGGGGGGACACCCTGTATTTTTTTTTTAAACCCTGAAGTGCTGTTGGAATGCTTATACCACTGGTCTAGGTAGGGCATGAAAAAAGCTTAATGTTGAATGTAGCATTCATCAACATCATTTTCTCACATAAAAATAGTTTTTAGTACACAAATTGCACATTTATTTTGCAGTAACACTGGTTCTCATAAATATTAATATTCATATTCATGAATATTCATGAGCACCAATACTCACTAAATATAATGCAATTTTCTAAATTTAATACTAACTAATTTTAATTATAAGCAAAATTTATAACCACTGGTTAGAAAATTGCATATTTAATTAGTACTGCTGCTCACGAATGTATGAATATTCATTAGCAGCAGTATTACTGCTCAATAAACTTGCAATTTTTACATCTGTAACCAATATTTTTTGTGTGAGAAAAGGGTATATTTAGCTTAATGCTACAACTGACAGTAAGTTCTTGTCATACCCTAAACCATGTGTTATACACATTCAACAATTTTTTTTTTTGGGGGGGGGGGGCTGTACCTGTGTATAAAACGCACCCCCCACTTTGAAAATTTTCCGACGGAAAAAAAGTGCGTCTTATACACGGAGTTTTACGGTACAGTTAAAACCTGTTTTAGTGGCCATCTGGCTATAGCTTTTTTACATCTTTTTGCATGATCGGAAAGCGCCAGAAACGTACCAGACATGGCATAATCGGATAGATCACATCATGATAATCATTTATTAGACCCTTGAGCAGTGAAAACGATGTAAAAAAAAAAAAGAGCCCCCGTGAGCCCCAAAATAGCCCTCGTGACTAATTTCACGAGGGCGTTTTTCTCCCTCAAAATTTTCAAAATCGCCCTCGTGAAAAAAAAAGTTTTTTTTTGGTTGCTGCCAACCTGTCTATAGTGACCATAAAAAATGATCCCTTACAGAAAAAACAGTGTTATGGAACCTGTCTTTAGAGGTCAACTGTCTACAGTGGCCACTTTTATGGTTTCCCTTAGGTGGTGACTATATATACACAGGTTTGACTGTACTAAACTATAAATCTTCTTCTTTAAGTGCCACTAGTTGATGCTGGCTTTATGTGGAGCACTATACAAATATTTTATATGTCAAAATCCAAGATTTTTCATAGGGGAGCAAGGGGACACATCGTCCTACGCACCTAAGTCAAGTTAAGTAAGTCAAGTCAAAATCCAGAAGAGGTTCTGTGTTGGCATCCATAACAAATGAAATATAAAAGAGCAAAGAAAAATGGGCTTCTACAGGAATCAAACCCAAGACCTCCAGGGGGTGTTTCACAAAGATTCTAAGTTGAACTTAACTCTAAGTTGGACCTAACTATTATGGAAAGCCAATAGTAGCCTAAGAATAAAAACATATTCAAAAGCAAGAATGCCAGTATTTTAGACTTTCACAAATTTTAAATCAAGAACATGGAATCTCCTTGATAACAAAAATTATTATCATGATTTTAATCAACATTTTATTCCTTTTAAAAGAACATTTTCAATGATTTTTCAAAGAAACTAATGGCTTTCCATAATATTTAAGTCCAACTTAGAGCTAAGTTCAATCTTTGTGATACACGCACCTGATTGCCAGGCCAGTGCTCTGACAACTATAGCTAGAACCTCATACAAGTCAGAGGCTAGATAAATCAGACACAAACCCTGAGGGATAAGAATCAACTTAGGTATCAAGAAAAACAAATGAACGCAGTTTGGAAATGGGACATCCTCCAAGCAAGACAAAACTAAAGATTATTCTGTATGCCTAATTTTATTGATGTAACTGAAATATCTTAGAAAACCGCATGGCCAACAATAAAATAGTAAGTGACATAACAATCAGATGAATCCGTTTCCAGTTCTGTAAACCTACACGCAACACACAATCAAACTTACATATTGTACAGACAATTACACACTCGCATTAAAAATACAAACAAACACATTCTTACACATACAGGCTTGCTCACTATACATGTATATGCTAATCAGAAAATTGTTAAGTAATTAAAAGGTTTATTGATGAATCTTAATCTTATAAGATCATACTTTTAAAGCTAATCTGACAAGTGGTTTGCTTAAATAAAGTGGTCATGCCATCAATAATTCTGCTTTATGTGACATTCTCAGCAATCATATATAATTCAGTCTTCTACAATATTACAGTCCTCTAAATAAATTCCCTTTTTCTGAATTAATTTGCTTTAATATATTCATTCTTTATGACCAATTATCGTTCAATGTGAATGCAAAGCAAAAATTTCCTCTGCATATTATATTATTACGTAAATCACTGAAAACTGGCAAATAGATGAAATAAAACAAAAGAAAATACCTGTTAAAGCTAGGGAGTGGCTACTTCCACCTGCCACACCAACAACGTTGCTATGTCGGGTTGTCTTGCGTTGTGGCGTCAACACGTCGTCACGGCGACTTCCGCAAGCCCTACCGAGACCCCAAACATACAGCTCGCCCGATGCTAGAGATTTAAAAATGTGTAAATTATTTAGTATAGTCCAACCTGTATATAGTGACCATCTAGAGGGTAAACAAGAAAAGTGGGCACTATAGACAGGTGACATCTATAGACATGTTCCATTAAAGTGATCTAGTAACTTTGTTGACATGTGCAAAAAGTGATGAAGGGTTGATGCAATGTATATTGTTGTTATCTCACATGTCCACAGGGTATTCTGTGAAAATTTTAAGTCAAATGGACATTGCATGGCCAAGTAATGAGCGAAAATGCAAAGTGATATTCACTAACTCACTGCACTCACTTTGTACACGGTTTCAAAACTCCACCTGAGTTTTTCTTATCTGAATACTTCAATCGTACATATCTTTGTAACGAAAGGGAAATTTGAAAAACCGAAACCGGTCCCATGATTGTATTGTTAATACGAATACAACAAGGTATGAGGGAACCGCTAGAATTAAATTTTTATTTTGAGGATTTGGACAATGTTCCCTTTAAATTGTTGTTGTTTTTCTGTGCAGGGAATCACTTTCAGTAGTCACTACATGCAGGTTGGCTGCTATATAGACAGGTGGCCTCTAAGATGTAGGTTTGACAACTAAAATGACATCAAAATGATTATGTGTCTTATTAGGCATGTATATTATATACAGGGTGGCCCAGAAATAACGGAACGGGGCACTTCCCAAAATAAAGTAACGAAATGACTGAGTCCATCGGATAGTATGTCTTTTCAAATGAAAATTGATACCAAGAACATTAATTTTGGTCGTGTAGTTTTTGTTTTAGAGCGCTGTGAGTGACACCATGTCAGGGTTCATTTTTCTTCAATTTTGACTGACCTATTGGCTAAAGAATGACCCGAACGGCTCGTCATAGAATTACGATGCACAATGATGCGGACACCTTTGTTAGTGTGCATTCGACTGAATAGCCACAGCACCGTAATTCTATGACGAGCCGTTCGGGTCATTCTTTAGCCAATAGGTCAGTCAAAATTGAAGAAAAATGAACCCTGACATAGTGTCACTCACAGCGCTCTAAAGCAAAAACTACACGACCAAAATTAATGTTCTTGGTATCAATTTTCATTTGAAAAGACACACTATCCGATGGACCCAGTCATTTCGTTGATTTATTTTGGGAAGTGCCCCGTTCCGTTATTTCTGGGCCACCCTGTATAGACAAACAAAACATTAATTAAAAATACTGTATGAAAACATAGTTTTGAAAACATAGTTTTCATAACTATGTTTTCATACAGTGTTTTTTATTAACGTTTTGTTTGTCTATTTCACCACACCGACGCAGACCAACTTATTGAACATATTATAATTATGAAACTAAGTTTCACCAAAAAAAAGAAAGAAGGATAATTAAACTGTTCAGGACAATTCATGGGAACACTCAGGCTTGGCAAACGGAATGGTATGATTATTATCATTCACTTCAAAACTTTGACAATCATAATCCAAGATCACCCAGACAGATTACAAATCCTGATTATTTATACGAAAATTACATTTCACTATTTCTATTAAAAAGATAATAAATGTCAAAAGAATGCTGAAAACTGCTTATCCGCTATGAAGTCAATTAGTGTAATAAAAATGAGTCAAAGTAATAGCCCGGTCACATATCAACGGATTGCGCAAACGGATGTCAAACGGAGAACTAAATTTTCCATCCGTTCTATACGATTCTTGTCCGTTCCTTGTCCGGTGATGTACGTTGTGCTATGTTTTGTACATGAAGCAATGGAGACGACTTTCATCACCGGATAATTTAATTTTGCCAATTGTCTATTCGTTGGGCATACGTTTCCGATATCCGTTGATATCTGACCGGGCCATAAGCAGCCGAGCTATCGAATCTAGCAGATTCTTCGTCTGGGCTGGAAATGACAAGTATATTAAAAAGACAATATTTTGTTTTGCAATAAGTATTAACCCACCGGGACCCCAATTGGAAAACAACACCAGATCACAGATGGGTCGACCCTGTTTAAAAAAGACTAAATAAATAAATCAATCAGCAAAATCAATTCAGAACCCGTCCCAAAGATACCTTGGCATTAGAGTGATATCAAGTAGTCTTGTATGGGTTAATATATATGTATATGTATTTCTGGTGCATGACATGTTGTTGGTGAGATGATACAAGAAACCCTTCTCAATGCCCATGAGCCGCTTGGAAGGAATGCTCCCCAGTAAGGGAGTGGAGATGGTGCACACAATGTGTGCTGGTTTGCATTGTATCCTATGACCGGGGTAATACTATATCATTGTAAAGCGCTTAGAGATGATTATCAATCATATAAGGCGATATATGAATCAAGTATATTATTTTTAAATTATTGTAAGATCTACTCGCCAATGACTTAAGAATGCATGTTCTTCCAAAACCCAAATGGTTTGAAAGAGTTAATATGAACATGAGTACATGGCATGTTATTGCAAGCTGATACATTGCATGAAAAGCACTTCTCATAAGATCTACATATATCTAAAATAACCCATTCATGACTGGTCCCGAAGAAACTCTCGCCAATGACTTAAGAATGCATGTTCTTCCACAAACAAAGTTTTTGAAAGAGTTAATATGAACACGAGTACATGGCATGTTGTTGCAAGACGATACATTGCATGAACAGCCCTTCTCATTAGATCTACCACATTTACCAATGTAGCTAAAGTAATTATTTTCATCAGTTTTTTATGGTAATTGGGTGTCTGTCGAGAGGGTATTCACCTCGAGCCAACGCGCATCGAGTGTATATAATGTATATCCCTCGGTGTCTGCCTCATTCTAAAAGCCCTTGAATGTTCCTGACTCATAATGTATGCATTAATGTTGTCGCTTAATAACGATTATGAATTCTCTTCCGCAATAATAGCCGGGCCACGTACTTCAGAATGCAAGACTCGCGGGCAGTAACGTCTGCGGTATGGAGTTGTCGCAAGTAAAGCATTAGAGAGGAGAGAAGAAGATTAGAAAAATACTCCACAAATATGGCATTTGAAGAAAAAAAATACTGCATACATGTACATGTATGTACATACAGCATCAATTAGAAGGGGGAAAAAAATTCCTGACAGGCCAGAGAGTAGTTTTTGTCTCGATTTGTCAGGGGTTAACCGAGGTTGGACAGACGTGGTAATAGGGGTCCCCCAGGCCGTACTTGATATGGCATAATCACCCGTGCATTATGGAAAATATCTCCGGGCCAAGGTTAATAACCTGCCGCCAAGGTCAAATCCTCCTAAGGTTGTGGAATACGGACGAGGAGATGTTTTTTTGCCTAACTCTATGACAGTGTGCAAGTTCAATACTGAATTAGAATGCAGCAATATTGCCTAACTATTGGACATTATAACTTTGTTTTTCTCCAGGTGCCTGCTTCTCTGTATAATTAATAACTAATCATACATTACGCAAATCCTCGCATAATCTAAAACTGAATTAATCAGTCACAATATTGCATAACTTTTTTACATCATCCATCATGACCATCCAAAAACTCCAAATTTAAATATCAGTCTAAAATCAAATCCCAATGTCAATAGTCAATAGTAATCCCAGAACTACCTATTTTAATAACAGACTAATTTTATAAGTGTATAAACCTGTGACTGAGTAAGTGACAAGATTTGCAGACAATGCTTACAATGTCTTCAGCATCTTCAGGAGGTTTGGGTGATATCACCTCATCAGCTCATAATTATGGAAATTTAATCTGTTCCAAAATTAAATATCAATCTGAAATTAATTTAGCTATCTTAACGTAATCCCCAAACCATCTATTTAAAGGGACTTAGTAACATTGTTCAAATCCTAAAAATAAACTTTTAATTCTAGCGGTTCCATTATACCTTGTTGTATTCGTACTAACAATAAAATCATGGGACAGGTTTCGGTTTTTCAAATTTCCCTTTCGTTACAAAGATATGTATGATTGAAGTATTCAGATAAGAAAAACTCCGGGCGAGTTTTTCTTCCATGTACAAAGTGAGTGCAGTGAGTTACTGAATATCACTTTGCATTTTCGCTCATTACTTGGCCATACAATGTCCATTTGACTTGAAATTTTCACACAATACCCTGTGCACATATGAGATAACAACAATATACATTGCATCAACCATCCACCACTTTTTGCACATGTCAACAAAGTTACTAGATCCCTTTAATAACGGACTAGTTTTATAAGTGTAAATACCTGTGACTGCGAGAGAGTGACAAGATCCGCACTCGATGCTGTCAATGTCTTTGGAGGACACCACCACAACTCTAAATGAAATTTTAATCTATTCCAAATTTAAACACATGTGTCAATCTGAAATAAAACTACCTCATAACAATTATTAGTGTATATACCTGTGACTGCGAGTGAGTGACAAGATCCACACGCGATGCTGACAACGTCTTCGGGATCTTCCAGAGGATTGGGGGACACCACCTCAGCTCTTGTCCCGTTGCCCAGCTGCCCAAAATTGTTAGCCCTAGTAGAGGAATAGCATTTCATATTATGTAAAAGTGTTAAATTTCTTTCCAATAGGCAATGAAATTAAAAACATCTATATCATAATTAAAAGACTTGTTTTCAATGATTTGTAATGGGTACGGCATCTCCAATAAGTTTTGAGAAGAAAAAAACAGCTCTTGCACCATTGCCCAGCTGTCTAAAGTTGTTAGCCCTAGTAGAAGAAGAATACAATGCTTATGAAACTGCAATTAGCAATTAAATTAAAAAACTGTCCATCAGTCAAACATTTCTTATCAATAACTTGTTATGTATCTGCAAACTTCCAGAAGTTTGGTGGGAACAGTACATCAGCTCTTGCACCATTGCCCAGCTGCCTAAAGTTGTTAGACCTAGTAGACGAATAATCAAAGACATCTACCTTAAATGAGGAGAATGTTTTTAATAACTTGTAATGTGCTCAAGATGTTCTAGAGTTTTTGGGATTACCACCTCAGTTCTCGCTCTGTTGCCCAGGTGCCCAAAATTGTTAGCCCTAGAAGAAGAATTATTACACTTGTCTAATGAAACTATCAGTAAGTTTGCTGTAATAGACAAAAAAATTAAAAACATATTTCATTAATAAAGAGATTCCTTATCCATATCCAAATCCATATCCAAAATTGTTCTTCTTCTTCTTTGTATTGAACTACCTCCTTCAATTCTGTAGATTCTAGCAGTATTTCAGGGGTGATGTGCGGGGTTACTAGTCAATCGGGTTAACACTACTCTTTTTGAGAAGTAGACTAGGTTCTTAGCGTACATGAGGTCTGACTGTCTCATACACAGGACTTCCATTTATCGGTCCTATCAGAGTCCTTTCCTGCATAGGAAGCACGGAGAAGGCCGAAAACACACAAGAGTAAGCTCAAATTGATTGCGTAATAAAAGACACATTGTCCGATGGTTGGATTCGAACCGGGATCCCCCGTGTCTAAGTCAGTCACGCTCCCAACTGAGCTTACTCACCTTCCTTATATTCACTTGCTATATGTTCTGATAGTATTGATACATATTTTAAAGGCATATTTTATGTTATATCTAAGCTCAGAAATATAAAAACCTGGGTTTATAATAGCTTCTTACCAACACGAGCAACCAAGGGATTTCAGGGACAAACACGGCGTCAGGGGTTTCTATAGCTCAGCTGGTAGAGCACCGTTCTAGCAATCAGGTCTCGGGTTCAAATCCAGAAGAAACCCCATTTTCTTTGCTATTGTTCATGTACATTATGTACTTCTGGTCAGTTTCCCTATGCATACTTTTTAAAAACTGACTAGAAACATTTTAAAAGATTGAAAATGAGCAAAGAAAAATTGGCTTCGCCGGGAATCGAACCCGAGACCTCTGGATTGCTAGAATGGTGCTCTACCAGCTGAGCTATAATAGAAAACTCTGACGAAGCCTATTTTTCTATATAAAATACATTTAAACAGATCATGCATCTTACCCGCAGCCTGCAACATGACCAGAGTCGAAGAGGAAGAGGGAGAACTTCTCTCCACACGCCACCTGGGTGACCTTCCGCTGCATTATGGGTCGCAGTAAATGTGGAAGTACCTGGTCAGAAAGAAAAAAATTAATATAATTTCATATTTAACTAAATTTTTGCCATGGTTGCCATGTCGGGCAAGATATACAGTATCATGAGTCTTACTGACTCAAAATAGGAATTGATGGCAGAGATCAAAGAAAAAGTTAACATAGAACATTGTTTAGTTTATTTGCCCAAGCAAAATTTGGCATGAAAACATTGTACAGTCCTATAGAGCTCATTTTGGTGTCCTGTGGCCGAGAGCACGATCATGACCAAGCCCTAGTTCCACTGATCTCTAGATATGCTTGTGTAATCCTTTACTGTTGAATGAGTAAAGGCGTTAGTGTGCTATATGCTACGGTCTGTTGATTTGTATGTTATTCTAGAAGATTGACATCGATGAGTTAGAGCCAATGACGCTAATTACCATGGTAAATATTGCTGGTCCGTAATCGGGCCCTTAGCTGCCCCCTTGTCTCAGCAGGCCAGTGCAAACTTTGAGCCCGGAAATAATACAATTTCTATACACTTTACTCATGCCACATCTGGTTCATTGAGGCAAAGGGTAAACAAAAACAAATCATGATATCAAAGTCATTACAATTACTGACTTTTCAAATTATTTACACGTCATTGATATATATACAAATCATAACATTGATTGGCTTTTCAAGGTATATCAACATGAAAGACATACAAATTATTGGCTTTGAACATTTATTACATTATATAATAACAACACCTTGCTCCTTGTTACATAACATCCTCTTTGTGTGCATTTCCTCCAATCCCAGCCTAGTCTGATTGGCCACTCACAGCCCTTTCATTGTTCCATGTCTCCACCCCCTTCCTCAGTTTCTTAGCATGTGTACCTACATGTATATTTGTATATACATGTTGTTTCTGTTTGTATTATCGTCACTTTATAGCCTCTGAAGAAGATTCTGCTAGGATCGAAAATTTAGGCCCTATATTGACTCTCATTTTATTACCCGGCATTATTATAGTAGATAAGCAGTTTGCAGCAGTATTTTTGCATCATTATATAATAAAAACTAATTACAACTATTTACTTTTGAAATTATTAAGAGACTGCAACATATATAGATGTTTAAACTTTTCAAGTTATATCAACATAAAAGACATACAAATTATTAGCTTTGAAAATTTATTATATTATATAAAAACTAATTACAACTATTTACTTTGGAACAACTATTTACTTTGGAACAACTAATTACAATTTGAACACTGTTTAAGAGACTGCAATATCTCTAGATGTTTAAACTTTGATTGAAAGGAGCACTACTTCATGTACATTGAGACCTTCAATATTATGCATCAATTGTTCAGATAAGCGGTTTATAATTACTAACCATTGAAAACTACAATGAAAATTATGACCAGATTGATAGATAAGGGGTTCAGCTAAATCATTACGAGGCTGATAACATTATTTATTGAAGTGCATTGCTAAGCTAAGGTTTATTACAAACGACATACATTTTGCAATGTAAATTATGACCATGCAGACTTGTAGATAAGGGGTTCAATTAAATGATTATATGAGACACTCAACTATGAAGACTACATGTATTTGCAGAACAATTCAACTCTGACACTTCAATAAATAACAATTTTCTTTCAATTAAGAGCAAGGGAAATTAGCAGAATGCTGATAACATTGGTGATATGGAAGCTTTTGGCGGCAGGATTTATTAAAGGGGACCACCAGGCAAAGAACAACACATTATTATATGTTTTGGTACCGTTTTGTGATATCAAATAGATACCCAACATTTTGCAAAGGGTTGTGTAATTCATAAAGAAAGCAATTAATTTCCACCACTTACGGAACCACTACTATTTCCTGGTTCCATACGGGCCAACCATTTGCGAGTGGGCCAATGCTATTCACGCGTACGTTTGTAGACAATAGATTCCCGGGCTATTCGTTCGCTCTGCGTACATCGCAATTCACGCGCACACATCGCAGTCTTCGCAATTCAGACCGCATGAACGCATGCTTTAGAATGGTGATGCGTTTCCAATTTTTTTTCTTCTTTTTCTGGAAACATATTTTTGTGAACTTGTTGATGGAATGGAATACTAAAGATGTTACCTTTCTTTAATAAGAATATTATATTTGGGTGGTGGTACCCTTTAAGGTGTGCTTCTCTTCCGTTTCCTTCTTTATCCGTCATGAATTTGCACATTTGGAAGACTGGAGGGGATGCAAGGGAATTACTGTCTGTCACATATATGCTACAATAACTATAGTGGATGATTAAAGATTGCTACATGAATATTAACAATGTCCTTTAATGTTAAAGCATAATAACAGCAATAATAATAATAATGGAAATAGATAACATTAAATGCAGTACATGTAGCGCTTTATAGTAACAAACTCCCATAATAATAACATTGAAAAATATCCAGTCGTTAATAGTGTGAGTGAACCTGAAACAACCATTCATTTATAAGAGCTTTTTATAGGATAAATACTGGAATTATGGATGGCTTTTACATAAAGTTGTGTCATTCATTTTAATAAAGTTACATTATGAGTCATCCTTTATAACAAAGGTTATTTGTTATTTTACTTTCCACCAAATTCACAAAGTTTGTATTGTTATATAACTGATGCAATCATCAATGTATAAGGCACACAAAGTGCACTTTTTCATTCCACAGATCATTATTCCACAGAGAGCATCCCCAACCAGATGCCTGCACCAGTAGAAGCAATAATTGGCGCATAACCTTGTTCGTTTCTTGCTACATGGTTGAAAGGGTTACAATATGGTTTAATTGCGGGGTTGGGTTGGGATTTTGGGCAAAGGGAGTACAAGGGGTTTACTTCTAAAGGGCTAAGTCTAATTAGACTCTAATGCATTCTATAATAAGTATTTCATTCCAAGGGGGTTAATAATCTTTTTATTACATTCCAACAGGGTATATATTGAGCGCATTGGGGTACCTTATACCGTAAAACTTCGCCTATAGGCGGTACTGGTTCAATAGGGTTGTCTCAACTTTACATGATTATGCTATCATGAATATTCATTAAGACCTGCTCGAAGATCGTTGACAAAGGGCTAGATACATATTCATTATACTAGATCCTTGTGGACGCGGCTGGGGCTGTTGATTAATACCTGCTAATACTGTGAGATAGTAGCGCCTATAGGCGAAGTTTTACGGTATACTGAGCGCATTAGGTTCTATAGGCCAGGGGTTAACAGTTACATATTTGGGGTCAGGTTAGAATGGATTTTTCCCCCTTATGGTGGAGGGAGGTGGGAGGGGGGGGGGGGGGTAGTTGGAACATATGTGAGCTTGTTTTCACAGGATAATTCAGATATAATCACAAACCATATAAATTGGGAGTGGTTGGGTAGAGCTACATGTAGGTAACAAGAGGAGGGATGGGGCCTATTTACAAAGGATTATATAAACAAAATAATATATATAAATGAAAATGAGCAAAAAAAATAGGATATCTCTGGGATATTTCTTTGCTCATTTTCATTTATAAAATACTGTATATATTCCTGGTCAGTTTCCCCTATGTTTGAAACAAAATAATATATTATGTTAGATTTAGTCAGTCCCTCACTAACATACACAAGTATATATATACATATACTCCATCTAATTTAAGGTTTAAAGCATGGGGATGGCGGGCGGGAGGGGGAGGGGAGGGGCAGGGCTGCATATAAGGAGAATGAAGACATCATCTGTACCTCGATGGAACCCTCACGGCCGGTCAGTTGGTCTATGAGACGCTCCTTCCACACCTGTTCAAAATCTGAATCCTTAGAGTGAAACACCCAAAATATTACATGGAAATTAATTCTTGTGAAAATAATATTGGCTAGGCCAATGCCTATAAATGACAACAGTTTATGCATATAATGTCAGTGGCAGTTCATTTGATCATGATGAAATTAACTTGTTTAACCCATTCCCTTTGAGTTTCTGAAATCCCCATAGAGTTTGTACACAGCCCACCCTGTTCCCGTAGTCAATGGGTTATAAGACCAAATGATTTGGGTATATTAACATGCCATTCTTTCATATAACGAACAAGAGATTTGTAGTGCGGACTTCCCCTTTAAAGAGGATCATATATCAAAGGGTATTGATTAAATCTTTATCAGTATTTACTCAAGATTGTAATACTATTCTTGTATTTATAGTCAAATCCAGGCAGGTAATTCTAATCGCAAGAACAAGTTTGTTTACAAGAGCAAAGGTGCCATTGGTTGTGATATACAATGTAAACCCGAGCTGATCCTCAAAGATGTTGATTTAACTCATTCGAGACTAGCTGATTTTGGGTTCAACATGCATCCTCAATTGACCTTAGCCCGAGTATATATTCTAAACCAGTTTTGAATGGGTGAATGATTAAACCGTTACAGGTGACCTGGTTTTCAGGAGTACAAGTACCTCCAAGAAGTACAATACAATCATATACCTGGTTAATTTCTTTATGGTTAAATAATTTGCAAGAAAACTTTTGACATTATAATATATTTGAATGAAAACAAATTATGGCATTTGGAGTGAAGATAATAAGTGTAAGATAACACTTAGGCTATATCCTCCAGTTTGATTCATCCAAAATAGCAACGTGCATAGTCCTGTATTTGTTAAGCCAGATGCTCAATATTGTATTATAAAGTTGGATAATAATTGTTTGTAATACATTTTTTAAAGAGCTTTTAAACAAAAAGTATTGAGATAATACAAACAAATACAGACATTGTTTAAATACAAATCAGACGAGCAGAATAGTTTTTTTTTTTTTTGTCTCGACTTTGAAGTGGCAAAGTACAACATAGTCACAAGAGAATCTCAATAATGCCCGGTGAGTCAGTAAGTCATCGATATGTTGAACTTTGCACATAAATCATGATCAACTTACAATGTACTTTGTATGAGTATCTGGTGACCAAATGTGATTGGATATAGCAAAACCCTGCACTTGTCAGTAATTCATGTTTTTAAGAAATTGGCATTTTAAGTCAGTTCACATGATGTGTGTTAAAGACTTATGTTTTCAACATTGAAACAAACATATGTTTGTCAATTATTGACCTAATTTTGTTTTTTGACCGACAAGTGCAGGGTTTTGCTATATCCAGTCACAAATGTTGACGGCATATATTGGATGAAAGAGAGATGAATCACTTCAGAACACAATACTACAGGAGGAAGTTTAACCCATTGAAGTCTATATGTCACAGGGCTCGACACTTGCACTGGCCCACTGGCCCAGGGCCAGTACAATTGCACTTCAGGCCAGCAAAAATGTATAAAAGCCATATTTTGGTGGCCCGATTGGGCAAGCATATTTTCAACCCGACATCGACAAAATTAGAAAAATCTGGTTTCTTCCATGTCATGCTTCATCTATAATCACAGGTTTGATCAGGAAAGAGAATAAGAATTTTGAATAGTAAAAAGTTTACTTTTCGGGCCAGTAAATTTTTCTTTCGGGCCACCAGAAAAAGGGAAGAAATTATTTCACTCGGCCCGACTGGGCCACTGACAAAAAAGGTTGGTGTGGAGCCCTGTATGTGATGTTGGTATGACAGGCTTTCTCCATAGACCTGGCCAAGTTTCTTGGCAGAGTAGTGGTCCTAAAGAGGATAAACCACTCACTCACTGCACAATGTATTGATCAGTATGTTCTGTCCAACATATGGGACAATATCTGGTGTATGTCAGTAAACTCCCTCTTCAAGTAATGTACATCGCCATGGAAACCTTCGAAGACAAACATCATACTTCTTGGCACAAAAAGTCATAGCCAGTGGTGTAGATAGAAGAGGACTCCTGGGCCCTGGGCCCCGAGCCCCCGAGCCACAACTTTACCAGACATCACTTGTCCCACAAGATGGTGGAGTATCTACCTCCAATTAGGAACCCCATCAGCAGCAAGATATAGTTGGGTTTTTTCAACAATATTTCAACGATCATAGAGCACAATATTATGTAAAAAGTGTTTTGATCAGTATGTTTGAACTGTCATTCATTAGGAAAATATTACAAACCTGATTTTCCTTGTAGTTCTTAATCCGGAAGTCGTAGCCGAGTTGAGCGTAGAAGTTATTCCCGCAGCTGAATGCGCGTCCATTCTCAAGCCAGACGACCGTGTGTCTGCTCCCGCATACGACACCAGCCACTCGTGAGTCGTGGGGGCCTATTTGCAGCTTCTGTGGGGAGGCGTGCGTCAATTTGTCTCCACATCCAAGTCTGAGATACAACAAATTATACAATTTAACAATTCAAATATGAGAAACTAAATAAAAACAAGCAACAAAAAATGGAAATTGAAATTAGAACCCAAGACTTCCGAATTGCTAGACCGGTGCTGGTGATGTACATCCCAAAATATAACTCAGGCAAATAACATGGATGATTGTTAACTTTCAAATGCTTGCCCTTTTAATTCTAACCTCAATTTGAAAATGGAAAAAAATACATGTATGATAAACAAGTGAAGGCAAATATGAAAACCCTTATTTGGGTGATTTGGGTGCTACACATACATGTACTGTAGTTACTCCAAATGTTCACAAAACAAACATTAGCAACTAAAATTATACAAACATGTGCTACTGATGAGAATTTAGGGCGTGTATGGAAAAAAACATTATTTCTGTTAGTTACGAAGTTTTTAAAGTGTAATTATTGATGCTGCAATCTTGATGAGACAAGTAGCCAGTTGAGAGAAGGGCGCTAATTAATTCACTTTTTGACCTCATCAAGTTTAAATCACGTATACAATTTGAAAGCCATGTAGAAACCAATGAAGCTCTCTCACATATCTGTGGAATGTTCTTTAAATAATTATGATCTGAACATGTATCATGTAGTCCTAGGAGGCTCCGGCTTCCAAGATTGTATGTGTAACTCAATTAACCCAAATATTGACTTAATGCCCTTCTCACTCTTACCCGACGAAGTGTGGATATACTTACTGGCCACTGTTGCCATTACCCCATGTCCAGACCTCATCTTTATCTGAAAGAGAAACAAATATATTAAGAGCATGGTAATCTACTAAACTACATTTATACATTTCATAGTGCTCATCAAAGAAAGAGCTCAATTCACATCGTTTTTCACCCATGGTAGTGAAAAGTGTAATGAAAAGTTCAGTATTGGTAGCATCACACACCAATATGTCACCATCAAAGTCAACACAGCAACTAAGTTATCATTACCACCCCTACCACCGCTGTCACTTTGATTATCCTCCCACAACTAATATCATACCATTATCACTAACACTACAACTATCGCTATCAACACCAGCATTATTACCATTAACACCGCCATCACCACACTTACCACTATCACTAGTACTACCACTATCACAACTACCACCACAAACACTAACACCACCACTACCAACACAACCTATCATCAATAATCTACCACCACCACCACCACCACCACCACCACAAATACCACTACCTCAATCACCACTATCACCACCGTCTCCACCAACCTCACCACTACCACCATCACCAACCATCATTGCCCCCAACAATTACAGCAACCATCACCACTGCAACCACCACCATCACCAACAACAAAATTAAACCAAGATTTGAAACATCATTCTATTCTATTATCACAACCACTACCACCATTACTACCTACACCACCATCACCATCACCATCACCATCTCCATCACCGCCACCGCCACCGCCACCGCCACCGCCACCGCCACCGCCACCGCCACCGCCACCGCCACCGCCACCGCCACCATCACCACCACCATCATCATTATCATCATATAATCATTGTCACTTAAACAACAGAACCACCACAACCATCAACACCACAGTCACCACCCCCATGATTACGAGCACCGCCAGCAAACATAATGATTACCTGTTACCACTGCAGTATGGCTAGCTCCGCAGGCCACAAATCTGATATGGTGGGTACCCAAGTCCGTATCTGGGATCTTGGACAATGAATTAGCCTGGCCCTGACCCTGGTATAGTCCAATGAGGCCTTCCAGAGACAAAGCTGCCTTGTCTGGACCCACATCGTCCCCGCTCCCGCCGTGTCCATGCTGGCCAAACTCGCCGCAGCCCCAGGACAGCAGATGACCGCCGGGCTCTGGAACAGAGTCGGAGATGGCATCATCTGCTTCCGAGAGTGCCGAGTTTTCACCAACTTCCATTTCAGATGGTCCAAAGGTGATGACGACTAATTCTCTCCTGACGGATCTGGGTAAGATATAGGAAAGTGAACAATTTCAATTAAGATGACCGCCAGGCTCTTTAACAGAGTCGTAGTCAACAGCATCTGCTTCCAAGGGTGCAGAGTTTTCACATACAGTCAAACCTGTACTAGCGGCCACCTGTCTATAACGGCCACCTGCCCTTAGCGGCCACATAGAATTCCCCCCGAGGAAAATACAGTGTTATAAACACTGTCTATAGAGGCCACCTGCCTAACGCGGCCAGCGGCCACGGATTTGGATTCCCAAACTCATTTTTTTACCGGCAATACCGGCCATCAATTTTCGGTTTGCCCGTAACTGCGGGCGTGCAAGTTTGTTATTTTCCGATGCATAGCCATGGAGATTATCATGTGGCTGGTATACTTTGCCGTGAAAGCGAGCTTGCAGCGCAGCCAAGCTTATCGAACAATATACCCATAGTCTAGGGCTGTAGATCTACCCTTTTATAGCTTTGGAAAAGTGCCGCCTAAATAATGAATGTCAAGTTTAAAAGCCTAAAATGGCCGTTTGTTTTGTTTACCTCGTCCGCTGACTGCTCCATTTTTACTCACGCATTGTTTCCGTGATGCGAGCTTTTCTTGAGATTAGCGGGTATCCAAGATTAGCGCGCTGGCTGAACATCCGTGTTATTGTTCATGCATGCATTGTTAGCTCCGTGGTTTATCGATCGCTGAGCGCTGGTAGCTGGCATGGCCGCTGGCCGCTAGACTGCAGCGGCAGCGCAGGGGCTTTGATCATGCAACACAATTCACGCACTTTCGCCGTATTGGGGATCGGACCGGATCGGATTTAAACCAGTTTGTATAGCCTCGTACATTTAAATGTTTATTTTTCTTTGCGAAACATTTTTAACTAGATGGATCTTCGATTGCGCGCAATCGAAAATTATGCCTCCGCTATCACGCGATTTTAATATCAAGCCCAAATTAACATGCACTGATTTAATTTTTAAAAATATTTTTTATACATTTTGAGTCCTGTGACCTTGACCATATATGGCTCCCTAAAAAAAATTCAGGTACCAAGTTTGATTGAAATCTGACATTTAGTTCTTGAGATTTTGGCATTACAAGCTTTTTTGCATGTATAATGAGTCCCGTGACCTTGACCTCAACCTCATGACCCCAACATTTTATGGCTACTTTGACTCTTTATGATACATTCAGGTACCGAGTTTGATTGAAATGTGACATTCAGTTCTTGAAATTTTGCCATTACAAGCCATTTTCGCATACATATTGAGTCCTGTGACCTTGACCTTTGACCTCATGACCCCCCAAATCTCATCAGATCAGTGGCACCCCGATATGTACACTCATACCAAGTTTGAAATTGATCCGTCAACCGGTTCTTGAGATATCGCAAGAACGAGGCATTTTTGCACATACATTGTGTCCTATGACCTTGACCTTTGACCTCATGAACCCCAAAATCTAATCAGATCATTGCCACCCCAATATCTACACTAATACCAAGTTTGAATTTGATCCGTCAACCAGTTCTTGAGATATCACGAGAACGAGGCATTTTTGTATATATATTGAGACTTGTGACCTTGACCTTTGACCTCGTGACCCCTAAAATCTAATCAGATCATTGTCACCCCAATATGTACACTCATACCAAGTTTGAAATTGATCCGTCAACTGGTTCTTGAGATATTGCGAGAACGAAAACGGGACGGACGGACGGACGGACAACTCAAACACATAATGCCTCCGGCCACTTCGTTGGCGGAGGCATACAAATTGAAACACTTCTTAATAAAGTTATAACGAATATTTTACTGCGTTTATAAACTTTTCGTTTCATCGTCGTATTTTCTAGAACTTTTTTTTTTCAATCAAAAATATTTTTTTTACGTAACAGCATTTGTGTTCAGGCAAAGATTCACACGATCGCATTGCATCACCGGTCGGGAGATCAAGATTTGTTTCTTCAATGAAAGCGAACGACATATGGCCAAACAGACGATGGTAGATTTCTTTAGGAAGGTTTACACGTACTTTTCATTATTTTCTCATCACTAATCACACAAATTACTCAAAAAACAAGACAAGTATCCAGGGTTCTGTTCTTTTTATTTCATATATAAATGTACATGTTGTTTATGTTCATGTGTACATGTGATATTAATTATTATTAATCATGTTTGTGCTTTTAAAAAAAATGGCCGCCAACCTGTCTATAGTGGCCACCTGTCTATAGCGGCCACCTGTCTATAGCGGCCACTTTTCAAGTTTCCCTTGAGCGGCCGCTAAGACAGGTTTGACTGTACATCCATTTCAGCTGGCCTTGAGGTGATGACAAAAATAAAGTGAAATATTAAAATGAAATACAAAATTTGTGGTTCGCAGCATCTGCTGCTTCTAAAGGTGCAGAATTTCCCCCAGCATCCATTTCTGACGGGAACAAGGTCATAAAGTCTCATTCTTTCCTGACGAATCTGGAGAGAGTTGGGGAAGGGAAACATATAAATGACATTAATTTTGAATCGTTGAACAGTTACCTGTACAAACTTTGCAGACTATCCTATTGAATGGCTCTCTTGTGGCACTGATAATGAAAAGATGCTGATTATGTTTAATGCTGATGAAGATTTGTATGATTTTAGTATTGATTTTAAAGATGATGACCAAGATGAAGACAAGGAGGTCGAAGACGAGGAGGTCAAAGACGAGGAGGTCAAAGACAACGAAGGTGAGGACAATGATGATGATGATGGTGATGATGGTAATGGTGGTAATGGTGGTAATGGTGGTGGTGGTGGTGGTGGTGGTGGTGGTGGTGGTGGTGATGATGGTGATGGTGATGATGGTGATGATGATGATGATGATGATGATGATGATGATGATGATGATGATGATGATGATGATGATGATGATGATGATGATGATGATGATGATGATGATGATGATGATGGCGGCGATGATCATTGATGCATACTTTCTTGCACATTTCTGCAGAATTCCGACAGGTGACAGGAAATGGAAACCGTGATTACATTGACCCATACCTTGTCCAACAGATATAATATCAAAATGAATCAGTATGAACCATTTGGTCTAGATGTCTTAATGCCTAATGCCTAATACTTCCAATTTCCCAAACTCCAAAATTGACTCTAAATAATAAAGCGAACTCTATGTCTAATCCCAACCTCTAATCCTAATCCCAACCTCTAAACCATAATCCCGATTCTAACCCTAATCCTAATCCTAATCCTTAGTCCTAACCTAGGCCTTGGACGAGATGGGAGTAGATCAAGTGGTAAGTTGCCATTGACTCTGGTAATGATAGTAGACATAATACTCCTCTGGAGAGGGATATGTGAGCCACTGAAGAGGCTACACTAGGTGAAATAAACATATATGCTGATGATTACTATTGACACAAGAATATGTAAGTCTTCTCTCAAATTACCAACATACCAAAACTATAGTGGCAAAGTAAGGCTACAAATTCCTCCCAAACTATAATGATTAAAAAAAGTACAGATAAGTGATAAATAATTTTGACGGGACATTATCAAATAAAGCAATATTCCATCTGTCCAATTTCTACTTTGGTGCTCATTACGTGTTCAAAAGTATAATCTTTAATTCAGAGACAAATATCTCTTCATCTCTTTATATTACGTCTTACCTTTAATAATGTATTTCAAATCCGGTCAGTCATTCCAATTTGTAAAAGAATACAGCAGACATATATCACAGTCCTCATCAGCAACTAAATAACCATTTTAAAAGTAGATACCTTTATATTCTAGCCTATAGTTGCTCAATTCCCTGCACACATGATTAAAAGTGCAGCAAACGTCCCATATCCTGTATATCAAGAACGGATGTAAAGTGTAGCTTACGACTTTTGTTGACTGTCTGTTTAATCCCACTAATGGTCCAATAGACTATGTACACAGAATGCTAATCTGAAGACTGTTCACAGAATGTTTGCATTACATTTTGAAACATTTACCACATTTGAAAGATAGCCACGGGATGAATATTGATCACTAACCATTGTTACGTAACAGTGGCGTAGCAAGGTTCAATCTACATGGGGACAAAAGGGGGCAATCATTCTAGGGGCCAATCTAGTGTCCCACTCCCCCCCCCCCCCCCCCCCGGCCCCCCCCCCCACACAAAAATTGTATTATGTATTTTGTTGTTATTCTTTGGCTGAAATTGAGACAGAGGCATATAAAGTGGGGTAGGGGGAGGTCTAGGGTGGCTGCACCCCTTCCCCTTCCCCAATTGGAAAGCACCAATATATCACATCACGTTCAGGCAAAAACACAAAATTACGGGCAAAATCATCTGACATTTCAGCAATAAAGTATTTATTTTCATTGGAAATCAAACGGAAAAATAAGTTGTTCGTGCAAACGTCACCTCAGCCCCCTGAAAAAATCATGTTTGTATGAACATACTGTATAGGGGCAGGGGTAGTAGAACCAGAGGAAAATCCAACAGAAATGTTACATCCCTGTCCCCCCCCCCCCCCCCCCCCTCCAACTTGCCCAGGAAAAGAATTGATTTTTAATTTGGGGGGCTACTTTTTTAATCTCACGGATATCACAAATATTTCACATGATACCCTTACAAATGTAGATGGTAATTGTATGGGCTACCTACTGATTTCAGTGAGCTATTTTGAAAATTAGGCGGCAAAATCGCCCTCGGCAGCCCTGTGTATTTCCAACCCTGCTACTATAAGGTACACCACTGTTATGTAACCACTGCATACCTGTAACAAAAGAATCTCCTACGATTAAACAATCCAAGAGGGCAAGGAGCAAACACCCTTATTGTCACATCAACATGATAGCCAGCACTCAGACTTAATTAAATACAACACTGTGTGATTAATCATTTAGCAGGAATCCTCCCTTTATTGTTATCACAATTTGTCAACAAAAGGCCGCCAGCAGGAGTTATATTGATACACTCATGAATGCTTCTGAGCAGTATAGCGTAGCTATGATGGGGGAGGGGGGCATAGTGGGGCACAAGGCCATGGGGCAAGGGGGCACATTCCTCCCTCCATATTTAGAAAAAGGCACTCCTGAAGGCTTAATTAAATACCACACAGTTGTGTGATTTATCATTTCTAAGCAGGAATCCTCCCTCTATTGTTATCACAATTTGTCAACAAAAGGCCGCCATGCAGTGGGAGTTATATTGATACACTCATGAATGCTTCTGAGCAGTAGCGTAGCTGCATGTATGATGGGGGAGGGGGCATAGTGGGGCACAAGGCCATGGGGGCAAGGGGGCATCTTCCTCCCTCCATATTTAGAAAAAGGCACTCCTGAAGACTTACAACACTGTGTGATTTATCATTTAGCAGGGATCCTCCCTATATTGCTATCACAATTTGTCAACAAAAGGCCGGCAGTGGAGTTATATTGATACACTCATGAATGCTTCTGAGTAATGGAATAGCTCCGGGGGGGGGGGGGGGGGGGTGGGGGGGGGGACAGCATGGGGGTATCCACCCCATGGCATTGATCAGTTAGGACATACAACACTATGTGATTCAGTGATAATCGTCCATGCTTGTTCTGATTAATGCATTTCCCTAAAATATATATACTAGGGGCCAATCGCCACCCTGTGACGCCATAGTCATCACACTTTAGATCAGCAAAACTGAAGTTAGCAGAACTTAGTGATTAGTTTTGCTAAGAGGGTATATCTGCAGCTTGCACAGTATTGGTTAGGTGCGTACATGTACCGAGGCTATAAAGCTTCCGTTAACTTCAATTTTATGCAATGCATGCGTGCACGTGACTATGATCCTGTATAGAATAATGGCTTGCGATCTAAATTTGTTCGATGAGCGTATTCACGGGCGTAGACATGTCATTGATACCCATTCAACTGGGAGGGATGATCTATTCATTCATCCTCCCCAGTTGAATAGGTATTAAGTACCGTAAATACCGGCGTAATCGCCGTACCCGCGTAAACGCCGCACCCCGACTTTGGGCATTGAAATTGAAAAAAAAAATGTGGGAGAAAAGTGCGCTAGGAAAACTGGCGACAAAAAAAGCGGGAATAACGGCGGGAAGCAAGAAAATCGGCTGGGAAAATGTGCCAAATTTTAGCATAAAAAACGGTACTACAGAGAACCAGGTACTGTGATGTACGTACGTGCAAATGCAATGCATTCATAACGCACGTAGCTAGATCGATGACAGCTAGGCGAGCGCGGCGCTGGCAGTGTGCATTTGTTTCGTAACTTTCAAGTTAAAAACGTATCAGATTTCACAAATATCAACAAAAAAAGGTGAGAAACCATTCTAGGCCAGGGTAAACGTAGACAATTTGGCTATATAATGTGTTATCACGCAATACAATACAGTGCAATACAACCAATAGTCCCACACCTGCTGAAATGTGTTGTTTTGAGGCCGGTCAAGAGTGACATTTTGACTGTCTCCGCGTACACGCCGCACCCCGACTTTGCAGGGTTTTTTCGAGGAAAAAGTATGCGGCGATTATGCCGGTATTTACGGTAAGTCGCTATGCCCGTGAGCATATTATCGCATTTAATTAAACGTTGCTCACAGTGGCATTCTCTACTAAAGCGTGCCCAGCATAGCTTGCGAGGCATGACGAAAAGAACAGATGCTCTATAGATACAAATTGCATAGAGAATCTATTCTTTTTGTCATGTACATAATTATGTCGTGGGCACGCTTTGGTAGAGAATGCCATTGTAGTTGACACAGATATAATATATAGTATACGTCTTTAATTACTCCTACTGCGGCATTCTCTACTAAGACGTGCCCACGGCTTGGCATGTATGACTAAAAGAACGGATGCTCCATATAATTTGTATTGCGCATCAGTTCTTTTAGTCATACATGCCAAGCCGTGGGCACGTCTTAGTAGAGAATGCCCCTACTGCTTGCAAGGGTGAGAGATATATGCATTTTTACACTTATCTTGTTTTTGAAATAATTTTCAAAGTGCGGTAAAGAAAAAATATGACTTTTGTGAACATTACATGATCTACTACTACCATATATATAAACATTACAATACCGTACTACATTTATGCGCTCTGCATTGCATTGATAATGCACAATTCCCGGTTAAACCTGGTCCCGGTAGGAGAACGCCCGTCATCCATGGTATACACCGTTTGCCACGATGATATTGCGTATCAGGCATATAAATGGTCATACCATTGTATATGACCATTTACAAAGTAGATGCGACTACTACTACAACTGAACTAGTATGTGATTTTTGTTGAGTTTATAGTTTTGCATATATGTTTATCATCCACTGTAATATATTGACATAATTATATATTGATCACTTTATTACAAATATAAGTATTTTGTGCATGAAGACAAGTATATTTTAAAGGGATCTAGTAACTTTGTTGAGATGTGCAAAAACTGATGAATGGTTGATGCAATGTATACTGTTGTTATCTCATATGTCCTCAGGGTATTGTGTGAAAATTTCAGGTCAAATGGACAATGTATGGCCAAGTAATGAGCGAAAATGCAAAGTGATATTGGGTGATATTCACCAACTCACTGCATTCACTTTGTACAGGGATGAAAATCTCGCCCGGAGATTTTCTTATCTAAATACTTCAATCATACATATCTTTGTAATGAAAGGGAAATTTGAAAAACCGAAAGCTGTCCCATGATTTTATTGTTAATACGAATACAACAAGGTATAAAGGAACCGCTAGAATTACAATTTTATTTTGAGGATTTGGACAATGTTACTAAGTCCCTTTAACATGTATACTACATATGGCAAGTTGCTGAAACTGTTACCAAAGCATTGAAATCGTACAGTTGAATCAACAACAACACGGTACCTAAGGCTAAACTGTACTTGTATAGATAGGCCCCGTGTGTGTAAACAAACAAATCCGATTACTCATTGTACGGTGGCTCCTTACCATTCTACCGGGGAAGGGCGGGCGGTGAGCCACATCGGAGGGGTGCTAATAATGCCAGGTCCGCGTCCGCTAGCTCCAAATCGGTATAAAGTTTATAAACTCTGCCAGATTGTCGTTTCAGTTCCGTTAAAAACTTGGATAGAGGCCACGCGTGTTCCCCTGTTTCATAGCTGTGAAATAGTTAAACAAATTTGCTGAATATATTAACTGTTGATAGGATTTTTAATCAACCGCTCCGATACCACTCGCTATACAGTTTGGCTTTAATACCAGTTGGGTGATCACTTTGAACGTGGTACCGGTAATAAAAGAGCGTGGTTCGTTACCAAAGGAGCGAATCCCTAATGTCCCTCTTTAGCCTTCAACAGGTGTATTGGGTAATAGATCGCTAGAATGCATGCAAGCCACCGATCGATGATGTATGGGGCAGTACGTTTACTCACAGTTATTCGACAAAAAATGATTATATTAGGTGTATCAGAGAGTATAACTATAAGTATTTGGCTTCGATCAGGCATACAATATTAGGCCTATATACATATATCAAATATATTTTCATAATTCCATGAGTTGCCTTGTTTAAACAAATATGACAAATATCAATAATAATTATTATTAATCTCGTTTTCATGATCATGCATTATGACGTAATTGCTATACAATGTTTTTTTAATAATAATATTTTAGTGTTTTTGTCAATTTGCCGCCGTTTTCAACCTTCGATGGTAACGTTGAACGTTTTAAAATAAAAAGTATATTAGTAGACAATTATTACAAAAGTAGGCTATAGGAAAGATGATAGAAAATTGTTTATATGAATCTGACCTATATTACTTCTGTAGTAGATAGTAGGAAATTAACTTTGATACAATTATATAATTGTCATAGATTCGATGAGATTGATATACTTATATCAAAGTAAATGTACCCTATTACAGAAGTAATAAGTCAGATAAAATAACTAAAATAGTCTACTGGCCGCGGGTAATAGAGAAACGAGAGACTAAAACGGTTTCACAGAAAAGTGTGTTGGCATCAACCCCTTTACAAAAATCTACCTTATTTACCAAAGAATCCTTATAAGAGTTATTAAATATAGCAGTTCATCTTTTTTTTTATGTGGATGCTTTACAATTAAAAAGGTATATCTTAGAACGATTAATAAAGATG
This sequence comes from Echinarachnius parma, assembly GCA_037951105.1. Classification (NCBI taxonomy): domain Eukaryota; kingdom Metazoa; phylum Echinodermata; class Echinoidea; order Clypeasteroida; family Echinarachniidae; genus Echinarachnius; species Echinarachnius parma. Next base: position 63,352 of record JBAMJV010001303.1, on the reverse strand, counting down.
CGAAAACTTCAGGGAGCTCCGCTCCGCCCTTGCGACCGCTATAACTATTTTGTATCATAATAACTGGATGTTTATTTGTGCTTCAAACTATAACTATATACCTCATAAAACAAGTCACATACAATATATTTTTAAAATGCGGGGAACCCCCCGGGAAACCTACCCATGGAAAGTGCGGCCCTCCTACATTAGTCAGAAATAACCGACTCTACATGGGGTTTTCTTATCACCCAATTGATGGAGCAGTATAAAGTGAAACAACCGGTGGAATATGGACTGATTTTTCGGTCTTCTACAGTATCCACACGCTCGGTCGCTTCGCTCCCTCGCCAAGAATCACCTGCAGTAGTCGGCACGGGCCTAAATCCTAAAGTTCCGCGGTGTCGCTTACTTTCATAATCTATACCTGATTCTCGGCACGTTTTTATGTCCAATTTCCTTCGGGGGGGGGGGGGGGGGGGGGTTAAGGTGAAAGCTATTTGCCCATGAAGCAAAAATCATAAAGCAGAAACATTACAACAGTGATTGACTTGAATCAATCATCATTTAATTATTTGTGATTCATAGTTATTCATTTTTGTTACGATCTTAGTGTACCTAATTATTGATCATATATTCAGAATCATGAAATATGCTGATTTTGATTATGTTGTTTCATGTTTAACTTTCAATTTTAAAAGTGATCACGGTCAAATCCTGAATGAAGATATAACAAGATGTCAAAATTGGCAAACCACAATCAAACAAACAAACAAACAACCGAACGAACAAACAAACATTTAGCACTTTTGGCCAAACAAAACTGCACCACTTTAAATTATCAGTTTCTTGCCCAAATTGGAAGTTATGTTTGTATGCGTTTGTTGCCACTAAATTGATAATTGTTTTTTTTAAATTTTATTGCCCAATTAGTATAATTAGTATTATAAGCGGAAAAGTTGAAGTCCAGCAGTGAAATGGACCTTTTATGGGTTGCTTCTTTGGCTCTTCATTTTCGACGTCGGCCAATAACAAATCACTTAATCATGCATGCTTATAGAAACCAAAATTATCTATAGCAACTATAATTATGAACAAACATATACATTAAAGGGGTAGTTAAGTTTTTGGTATAGAGGGCGCTGCACGATTTTGTTTGTGTGTGAGATAATGAAAAACTGAGTGTAAAATTTAAAACGAGCATACAATTTTAATGACAGAATAAACTTTATTTGATCAAAATTGGTTCAAAAAACGGCTGAAATGGGGCCCCAGATTTATTCGAATATTTTGTTTTTAATTTTAAAAAATGCTTACATTTTTCAAAAAAGAGGTTTTTAAATAATTGTTGATGATCTCTCTATTTAATCATTATTTCAACAAAACATCACATGCATAATTTTGTATGAAACATGGTTGAAACCAATGCTTTTTTTAGAGAGCGCCCTCTTGTGTTTTAATGGCTCTTATTGAATAACAGGCTTTTTACTTTATAGTCGTTTGTAATTTTCTATACCTTTCGAGCATGGTGGAGTTATAACTATTAGTTTGTAATGTTATTGTGCAGGTTTTGGTTACTAAAGCTCAGCCTTACCAAAACTGTAGTCACTACCCCTTTAAAGGGATAGTTTAGTTTTGGTATAGAGGGCGCTTCAAGAAATATTTTTTGTGAGCGGGTAATGAAAAACGAAGTATAAAATTTGAAAGAGCAAACAATTTTAAAGGCAGAATAAACTTTGTTTGATCAAAATCGGTTGGGAAACAGAGCTGAAATATCCAATTGGATATAATGTGGGACCCACATTTATTCGATAATTTAAGAAAACAAAATCTCTATAATACCTACACCATTTCAAATATTTAGCCTACTACTGGAGGACTTTTAATAATTCTTGATGATCTCTCTATTGAATCATTATCTTAACAAAACATCACATCCAATATCTTTAATAAAGAATGGTTGAAACTAAAATGTTTTTAGAGAGCGCCCTCTTATGTTTTAACGGCTGCTTTTTGAATTATAACAGGCTTCCTACTAAGCCGTTTGTAAGTTTGTCTGCCTTTCGGGCATGGTGCAGTTATAACTAGTTTTGGTTACTAAAAACCAGTTAGACCAGAAATGTAGGCTACTATCCCTCAAACAAACCAATGAACAAATTGTATGTAAAGAAGAACAACCAATGACAAGCTTACAATAAAACGAATAAAATGATTCACTATTTTCTTTCCTATTTGACTCTTCTTATATTTTAATTTTAATTGATTCAAACATATAGAGAAACTGACCAGAAATATATAATATATAATGTGATTAAAAATGAGCAAAGAAAATGGGATTCCAACGGGATTCGAACCCGAGACCTCCGGATTGCTAGACCGGTGCTCTTACCGACTGAGCTATTGGTTACAATTCAAAATTCACGTATGTCACTGATGTGCTTATCTCCGGCTATGATGGTTTGGCTAAATTTCAGTTCCCTTTAACTTAAAAAAAAAAAGTTTCGCCAAGTTTGAAAGTTAAAAAAAAGAAGAGTATATCCGTGAGTTATTCATCAACTTTTATGTAGTTCTACAAGGGGAAAGGAGTGGTCTTTATTGGATCACTTTTTGGATAATTTTCCGGTTGTTGTTTCACTCGAATAAATTACTTCGAAAATATAAACTGTTTGATACTATATCATGATTTCGAAACTGAAAGTATTGAATCTGTTTGACATACAAAAAAATCATCAAGTTATGTAGCACCGTGTTTGAAAAAATATATGTGAGCTGAGTAGTTAATTCAATTTAGTTTTCAACTATATGATTCGAAGGGGTAGACATGGTAGAGGAGCGGTTTGCTTTTTGTTCACGTTATTATCATCAGTAATTCGAAAAGTAGAAACTGTTTAATAATTTCAAAAAAGTAAGTAGGCCTATTTCAATTTTTTTTAATCATCATATTTTGTCATATAACGCAGTATCAAACGTTTATATATGGGATGTATACACTGAATCCATCCGATTCTTAGCTAATTGGCGTTCCATAATGCAATCGATCGTGAGTGACGTGTCTTCTTTAGCGTTCCATACTCTACATAGCCGAGTGACGTGTCTGCCGATTGTTGGAAAAGATACAGAAAAATGGCTCCGAAAAACGATGATGTGGACGAGTTATTCGAGATCAGGAATGCTTTTTATATTGGTAATTTCCAACAATGCATAAATGAGGCACAAAAACTGAAGGTAAGTGTTTAAAACCGCAATTTTTTACATTCTCGCGGTCGGCAATAATTACATTCGCCCCACATATTAATATTTGTGTATGTCACTGTCTGTATGTAGATCTAAAAAACCTGAAATTTCCATACGATGTATTATTACTCATTTCACTGCAACGCTTTGAAAAAAAAACACATAGTCGTAGTCATATAAATATTGATTGACAATAGCTTTATAGAGATTTGATAATAACAAACATGACAAATAACAAATGTCACATTTCACAAATAAATATCATTCAAAATCAAATTGTGATAAATTATTGAGGAAATTAAATTTTAAATAGCCAATGTTTAATTGGATATCATGTCAAAAATGCAATGATTTATGCCAATACGTGTGACCCGTAAAATCTGTTATAAAAGAATGAAGCAATAATGGCTTAGACTTAGTGATGTTTAGTTTGGAAATTGGACCAATAAGGCAATATTATAAATTGGTTGTTTTCTTTTACTGGTTTAGGTTTAGTTTTACATTTCCTGTACTGTCTTATGAGTAATACAGTTACAGTTACACTGTCGGCCCTTTCTAAGACTAAAGACAGATTCGTTCATCGCAGCATTTCGTGCGGGGCAATACCCCTGCATCTCAGAGATACGGAAGGGCCGGCAAACGGGTGAAAAAACAAAGTTTTAAGACATATCCCAATTTGTCATGGTTTCCAATGCATGTCTGAACTCTCAAGTTGATATTTCAAGCCTTTTATTGGAGCTTTTATTCCTTCTGCAGTTCCAGTTTTAAATCTTTGATCACTGTGCGTTTACGACGGTACCGCTATAGATCGCAATATATGTACCGCGGCAGTACCATATAATATACATATAACGTAGCCCCTTATGAGTTATGTGTAATAGCCACAAGAATTGTCCAAAAGGTTTCATACTTGTTGCCCATCAAAATCAAATCAACTACAGATTAGGAAAAAATAACTGTGATGCAAAGTATTTAAAAAAATCCAGGTAAGAACTGAACTCCTTTGTCAATTATTTTACGTTCTCTTTTGACAAAGACTCCAGTCTCCCTGAAATGTATTTGTTTTCATTGGAAAATTAAGTGTTACACGCCTCATGAAACTTTTGTTAAAAACTATTTATCTAACCCGGGTAATAACAAGCATTTCTACATCCTTTTTGTATTCTTGCAGCCTTCAAATCCAGACTTGACCCTCGCCAAAGATGTCTTCATGTACAGAGCCTACACCGCAGCAGTAAGATTTTGTTTATGTCTTATGTTTATTCTGGTATAATAATATTTCAAAATATTTGATTAATTCAAAACATATTATTATTATACTTGTAAGCTAATGGTACTTTACTAACAAGAGTGATTACAAAACTTCTTATTTATTATATTATATCATCATATAAAATGGGGTTTGCACCCACCCCTACAAGACAAGAGGTTAACTGCATTAACCCCTTACTCCATTGCCTGGTAAAAAGCCTGATAGTCAGCTGCCCTCATTGTCCCAGTAAACACTGAGGAAATCCCCTGTCTGCCTAGCCTTAAACTAGATGTTTTTCACACTATCAATTTGATGCTGTGTTATGGCTGTAATAGCATAATATGGCTTTGTTCAACAAACAATTATAGCATGTCTTCACTCTAAAGAATTCTTACAAACTTGGAACTATCTATAAGATTAACATGGTCATGATTGAATGAAGGCTTCATTGAATCATGACGTTAATCTTATAAGTAGAATCAAAGCTGGCTGTAAAGATTTAAGAATTCTTTATAGTCACAGATTGACCTACATTCTTTGTAACACTTATACAAAAGCTAAACCAGGGCCTATGGCCAGGCAGTCAATTCACACATTCACAGACAATGGACACAGATGTAAGATCCTTTCTGTCACCTTGTCATTGAAGTTTTTTTGTACCACTGTTCTGCAGTTTCAGTAGGAATTTAAGAATGTTACTGGGCATAAGCCTAAACATGTAAACAACTGGTCTACTTTTGCATTTAGAGGGCAGTACCAGCTCTGGCACAGATAATCAGATTGGATCAGATCCATTGCAGTATTTCTAAAAGATCACAATTCTCAAATAGGAATTAAAAGTACTTTTTACATCAAAAGGCTCAATGTAAGTTTCAAATTGTGTTTAATTATACCCTCCTACTATCCACAGTTGATTAATTTGGTGAGATAATACTTTATTATAGCTAGAGATAGTTTTACATTTTTGGTAAATCTCACAAATTTGTTTACTGTGCTTTCTATATGGCATTGGTCTTAGGGTGGTTTGCACCCTAATTTTTTTTTTATAGTATACTTCATTATAAATGTCTTTTTCTTCTTATAGTTAAACTTTTGCTCTATAAGGAAACCTACTACCTGAATATTGACAGATCTGTCCACATCATAACAAACAATTTACCTGAAAATCTCCCTGATTAAGGGCAGATTCCCCCCCCCCCCCCCCCCCCCCCCATTGTGGTGCATGTATTGACTAATACTTTTACTTAAGCCATTTAGCTATCTTCACCATCATTTGGATGTGCGCATTTATACTTGTATATATCATAAATTTCTCCCTGTTTCCTGTCGTATACATACATGTGCATATTGGCAGTTCTGTTAATTAATCAATCTAATCCCTTGTCCATCCAGGGTCGCTATGGCGTTGTCCTTGATGAGGTCAGGAAGTCTTCATCCCCAGAGCTGAATGCGGTTCGTCTGTTTGCTGATTATCTGGCCAGCCCAGACAAGAGGTAACAGGCAGATAGCTCCATGTTTTTAACCCGTTCAGGACTGATTAATTTTCATATAACATGCATTCTCCATAGACCCAAGGCCTAGTATTTTCAGGACCAGGCCTGAATGGGTTTACTCAACTCTTCAGTTGTCATTTTGTATTTGATAGAGATTTTGCTAGGATCCTAAGATCATAAACCAAGGCCCTCTTTGACTTTAAAAGATCATTTTAAAAACATTTTCATAAGGTTACATAAACAGCAATTATTTTTGCCCTTGATAGATATTACTCATATGTATCAGATATATATTTATGGGATTTATCATTTTTTGGCTACTATTAGATACAAGATTTCTTTACATCAAAACATGGAAGCGGCATGGAAAAGTTTTAACAAATTTAATATGCACTCTAAATATTGAATTTAATTATTTTTAAAATTGTAATTATTATTTATTATCATCATTATTTATTATCATCATTATCATCATCATCTTCATCATCATCATCATCATCATCATCATCATCATCATCATCATCATCATCATCATCATCATCATCATCATCATCATCATCATCATCATCATCATCATCATCATCATCATCATCATCATCATCATCATCATCATCATCATCATCATCATCATATAAAGCACTTATAATGCGCCATGACTCTAGTACACTATTCTCAGGCGCAAAATCATCATCATCATCATTCTTCATCATCATCATCATCATCATCATCATCATCATCATCATCATCATCATCATCATCATCATCATTATCATCATTATCATCATCATCATCATCATCATCATCATATTCATAATATTCTGTAATATTGTTTTCTGTACAGGGAAAAGATTGTCTCAGAACTTGAGTCGAAGATGAGCAGCAGTGTGGATGCGAACAGTGATACGTTCCTCCTCATGGCCGCATCAATATACTACCACGAACAGGTCAGTTTATTGCTTATAATTCATGAACTCTTAACCTGTTCCCTAAGTACTAGATGTTTAATCCCATAGAGGTAATAGTCTTAATATTGTACCCACCTAGTTCCTGTAGCAAATTGGTTAAATATACTACTCAGCAGTTGCAACCGAGATTGAGTTCACAATGCCATGCCATGAATTCATCATTAAAGTCTGCAAGTCCCTAATTTCACACTGGATTAAGGCCTACACTGGATGTCCCTTGTAATGCAGTTCATTCAACAACTGGGAAATATTAACTTTAGTTTTGTTTGTTTACTTGACCTCTTTATATAATTGTCTTTAAATTCAATTCAATTCAATTCAAGCAATATTCAGATTAGATGCAAAGAGTATTTAATATTCATTTGTTTCTATCCATAGAACTTTGACTCTGCTCTGAGGTGTTTACGGCAGTCAGAATCCTTGGAATGGTGAGATTGTTTTGTTTTGTACTAATAGTACCTACTTAGTATGTTATTCCTCCTGGATACTCCTTAGTACATTTTAACTGGAGGTGGATCTGAGAGAGTGTTCAGTTTCTATTATTGACACAGATTGCTTTTTTTTAATATGCACATTTGCATGTAATCATTAAATAACAGGTTCTTTTTTTTAGTGACTCAATTGATATCTGATTCAATGTATGTGTTACACATGATATTCTAGACATGTCATATTTTAAATTTTCTTACTCAGAATTAAAAATACAAACAAAAAATGATGAACAACCAAAGCAAAACATTGATGTATTCTAGATAGGTAGAAAGGTCTGAAGCTTTTAGTAAATACATTGTAATCATTACAGATTGAAACGTTTGTATACTTTATTTCTCCAGCATTGCCATGAGTGTCCAGTGCTACCTGGGTCTTGACAAGGTTGACTTGGCAAAGTGAGTACAATGCATGGAACATATATCTTATCAATTCTTAAAAGTTTGGTTACATTTCACGCTATGTTATTAAACAGACTCATATAATTATATAATTTAAAGACAACTTTCTGACAAAATATAAGAAAAACTCATACATTTTGTGCACAAATATGCATTGTTTCACCTGATATAACGTTAACATGAATAATTAATGTAACATTCAAGTATTTACTTTATGTTGTGATTTTGGATGGACTGTTAATCAATGTGTTATCGGTAAAGCCAGTTGTCAAATTTAATTATGTTTATATATGTTTATGTTGTGTCATATACATGTACATGTATTTTTATAGTTATTTGTTTTTTGTTCTAAAATATTGTGTATTTTTACATTAAATTGCATGCCTTGTATGTGAATTGCTCATGCCACTCAAATTTGTATTTCTATACCTTGATAAAAGACAAATAAAATGATTTTTTTTTCTGTGTTTTTTTTTTTTTTCAGGAAAGAAGTGAAGAAGTTGCAGGAGAAGGATGATGATGCGACGCTGACCCAGCTGGCACAGGCCTGGTTCAACCTCGCTGTGGTGGTACGTTCTCTTCACAAAATCGTTTTATTCTTGATTTCGTTTGAATTGGTTTATTGGAAAGCATTCCAACAAGTTAAGGGTGGATTAGGATACAATTTTATTAAATGTACATTCAAAATTACATCATACCTAGGAATTCAAAAAAATATCACATGATTTATAAACAAATATATTAAGTGAATTTATAAACTGGATTTGAGAAAAAAAATGCTTGGAAGCAAATACATTATTTTGTGATACATTCCAACCTGTCTTAGCGGCCCACATGACTATAGCAGCCAATCTCATTTATCCCTTGTATAGAAACACAATGTTATGAAATCTGTTGATAGAGGTCACATTTCTTGTTTTCCTTTTATAAGTGGTCACTAAACACTGGCTTGACTGTATCTATAACTAAAAAACAGAGCTGCAATGAAAAAGAAAACTTCCTTGTTAAATAATGGGATTTTAAAAATTATTAATAAGTGCTGAGTCAAATCGAATATTTGAATTCGAATATGAGTCGTGTAAAAACGGTCGGATATCGAATATCCGAAATTTGAAGAAAAAAAAAAAAAAAAAAAAAAAAAATTGATTTTTTTTTTTTTTTTTTTAAATCAATATTCTGTCCGTTTTTTTCAATTAGAATCGGCAGTACAGTTTAGTGTACAAACTGCTGTCAAGATGAAATACTTTGATATCTCATCATAGATTCTTCTAAATTTGGCACTCACTAATACCACTTGTATATTAATCCTCTTACCTTTGGTTTATTATTTGTTTTGTTTATTTGTAATTTATGTAAAATACCTTAACTTTTAACTTTAGCAATAGATAAGCAGGGTTCAATGTGCCATTTTCTGATCGAATCTATCGAATGGGGATTACAAAAATTATTTTATTTTTATTATTTTTTTTCCCCCGGATATTCGTATCCGAAAATTTGTATTCGGTATCCGACCTTCACGGTCGGATATCGAATAGCCATTCGATTTGACTCAGCTCTATTATTAATGCATCTTTTTTGGACATTAGAAACAATAAATTGCAAATTTTTGTTTCAGGGAGGGGAGAAGCTTCAGGATGCTTTCTACATCTTCCAGGAAATGGCTGACAAGAACGCATCAACCCCTCTGCTCCTCAATGGCCAGGCCTCGGCATACATACAACAGAACAAGATGGAAGATGCAGAGGACATCTTACAGGAAGCTATTAATAAGGTATGTTAGTATTAATAATGTTTAGTTTGATACGGTACACACTTTAAATTTTCACAGAGTATTGTTAATATAACTGGGCAGTTTTCTGAAAAGTATTAATTCAACTCCTAATATAATTATTGATTTATGCCAAATTATGTAAATCAATAATTTCATATTGTTGGGGAAAAAATCCTCAAATTTGAGTTTGGGGCTAAAAATGACTGTGTTACATATCCTGAACCCCATAGTGTTGGTATCAGATTATAGTATATTTATTGTCTTGCAAAATCATGCTGATTTCAGGTGTCGTTAGGTAAATTTCGCTCATTATCTATCTACAAGTCAAAACGGCTGCTTTTTTGGATGCCATCTTGGATTTGGAGGTGTTCGCAAAAAAATGTTTGCGGTAGACCTCTGAATTATTTTTTCTCATTAAAAATAAAATCGGTTTAAACTTGTTGTGGAGATCTGGCAACCTAAGGTCACCTTTTTCGACTTTGGCCCCTCCGCCCAAGTCTATGGAGAATGCAAGTTGTACCAAAATCAGTCAGTTCTAAATGACTTTATTTTTTGTTGTTGACAAAATTCTCTTTAATAAAACTCTTGTTTTGTATGTTTTCCTCTGCAGGACAGTAATAACCCAGAGACTCTCATCAACATGATCGTCGTCTCCCAGCACATGGGCAAAGCACCTGAAGTGAGTATATTAGAAGATTTCTTTATTCCATACCTGCCTTACACACCCATACAGATGCAGCCTAGATTTTTCTGTGGGGGGGGGGGGGGGGGGGGGGGGGGGGGGGCGGGTGTTTGACAAAGATCCTTAGTTGAACTTAAAAATATGGTAGGCCATTTGTAACCTTGGAATAAAACACATTCATGACCCAAAATGCAACATCTTAATTGATAATATAAAATATCAATTATTTTAAACAATGAAATCATGTTGTGCTATTAACTTTTATAGCTATTCACCACAAAAAAAACTAATGGCTTTATAAGCTTTGTGAAACACCCCTGGTCTGACTCAAGCATATATATCATAATGTATCAGTGGCTTGTCTGCAATAAGTGCAATCATGGGTGTGGATATATAGATGGATTTTTTTTCGTTTGGAGAGTTGGACATTACATAGTTCATCCCACTCTGACAGAAGAATTTCTACAGAAATCAACGCCTATGAGCGCTAAACAAATATATTTCACATTATTTTTCTCATTACTTTTCCAATGCTAACAATTAGCACAGGTCCACTGGCCTGGGGCTACTAAAAAAGGCTCCAGGCAAACCAAATATCTTCATTGATTCTTAATTCTACTGGCCCAAATGGACAACTAAATATAAGATAATTTATTGATATTTTTCTTTGTTTAGGGCCACCAAATTCAGTTTATGGACCATTGCCGACTGGGCCACAAGGCAAAAAAGTTAATTTCTAGCATTGCTTTTACTGATTGCTGCTTTGTCTTTGTTCTCAGGTGACCAACCGCTACCTGTCCCAGCTGAAGGACTCCCATGCAAGGCATCCATTCGTCAAGGATTACTTTGAGAAGGTGAGGTTTTTTGTTTAATACTACCACCTGATTTTTACAGCCGACTGTTAGCTCAGTAGTGAGTACGTCTCAACAAAGAACTTACTGACACAGTGCGAATCCCAACATCAGACATGCTGACATCTTTTGCCATGTTTGAAATTTTAGCTAAATCACATTGCATGTTAATATTCCTCCAGCGACGGGCGTAGACATGTCATTGATACCCATTCAACTGGGGGGGGGGGGGGGGGGGGGGGGGAATGATCTATTCATTCATCCCCCCAGTTGAATAGGTATTCATACTTGCCAACTGTCCCGTTTTTTGAATTTTTTAGAAGTATAAAATCGGGACGTCCCGTTTTTAAGTTTAAAAAAAAAAATAATAATAATAATAATAATAATAATTTTTTTTTTTTTTTTTTTTTTTTTTTTTTAAACTGTACTTTACTTTATTAAATGTATAGCGACAACATTTAAACGTAAATCTGACCAAATCTTACCTAGTAATTTTGGAAGAATTATGAGAAATGGGTCGAGAATGCATTTAATACTCAAAAACGTCAAGGCCTGGACCCCTGTCGCAATGGACTTTATGCTTGCAATGTGCACTTCCCGCACACTTGTGCAATTATGCTACGACTTTGGACCCCCGGCCAATTTTGTCCCTCTTTCCAAAATTCAAATGTTGGCAAGTACGGGTATTACGTAAGTCGCTAGTATTACATTAGTATTATTGTTATTATTATTTTTCTCTTATCACTTGTTTTCTTTCCTAGGAAGCCGAGCTCGATCGACTAGCAACGCAGTACGTCTCAAGCTAGGGAGCCTTTAAGATGTACGTTGTTTTCATTCCAAATGAAAAAAAAACCCATATTCCTTGTAAATAAAAACATATTCATTTTGTAGATATAAAATGTTTCTAGGTCACTCAAAATGTACTTCCGTATGCAGTTAAAAAACATATGTATATATAATTTAACCCATTCAAGTTGATACGATTTTGGTATTACATTATTCTCCATAGACCATAGCCTGAGTATTTTCAGGACCAGTCTTGAATGAGTTAAAGGGAAAATAAAATCAATTTCAAAAGAGCTAGGCTTTACCACCCTCATGCCTCCCAAAGTTAAAGGGGACCACCAGGCAAAGAACAACACATGATTATATGTTTTGGTACCTTTGTGTGATATTAAATAGATACCCAACACCTTGCAAAGGGCTGTGTAATTCATAAACAACACAATTAATTACCACCACTAACGGAACCAATATGGCATCATGGTTCCTAATGCGCCAAACGTCTGGGAGTGTGTCAATTCTATTCACACATATTTTGATAGGAGACAATAGAATCACGGACGATGCATTTGTCCTATACAAAAGGTAGTCTACGTCTGAAGACCCATGACATTTGTTTTTGTTTTCATGAAGACTGGAATTCTTATTACAATAAATTCAGAGAAGCTTTGAAGCTGATTTATTATTTGTAAGTATTTAATAGAAAAGCCTGTCAACATAATCATGTCAGCGAGTATTTTCAGGACCAGTCTTGAGAGAGTTAAAAGGAAAATAAAAGCAATTTCAAAAGTGCTAGGCTTTACCACCCTCATGCCTCCCAAAGTTAAAGGGGACCACCAGGCAAAGAACAACACATGATTATATGTTTTGGTACCTTTGTGTGATATTAAATAGATGCCCAACACTTTGCAAAGAGCTGTGTTAATTCATAAACAATACAATTAATTTCCTCCACTAACGGAACCAATATGGCATCATGGTTCCGTATGCGCCAAACGTCTGGGAGTGTGTCAATTCTATTCACACATATTTTAGGAGACAATAGAATCACGGACGATGCGTTTGTCCTATACAAAAGGTAGTCTACGTCTGAAGACCCATGACCACAGGCTTTAGTATGGTGATGCGTTTTCCAATTATATATCATTTTTCTGGAAACATATTTTTCTGAAGTTGTTGGTGGAATAGACTACTTAAAAAGTTTCCCTTTAATTTTTAAGAATATTAATTTTGGGTGGTGGTACCCTTTAACTACTTTATTTGGTCCGTGGCCAGAACTCTCATATGAAATTGTTGAACAATTGTTCCTGTGCCGAGTTTAAAAAGTGGAATGTTATGTTGAACTCAAGCTAAACAAATGTTTACTGATAAACAAAACAAGAAACCAATCAAACAATATTTGTTTTTGTTTTCATGAAGACTGGAATTCTTATTACAATCAATGCAGAGAAGATTTGAAACTGATTTATTATTTGTAAGTATTTAATAGAAATAGCATTCCAACATAATCATGTCGGTGCATGTACCCTAATAATAATTTTCCTCCGGTCATCATAAAATAAAGATTGTTTTTATTTATACTGTCTAAAATGTCCATTGATAAAGGGGGATGGGGTGGGGGAGGTGGATGATAATATGCACCCCCTCCCCCCTCGTACCCCATAAAATGCAAATATTTGTTGATGTTTACTCATATGTTGAGTATACATTTGTTCTGAAGTATGTACTGCATACTTAAGAGCATGGAACACTCAGTGACATTGATGAAATTGATTGAAATGGTGTACAAAAAGTTACTGTTATTATGTTTCAAGGAACACTTTTATAGTGAATATACAGAATATTTAGTATAGAGCTACCGTAGTTTGAAATATTTTGGTCTGGGGATATTCCATTTTATCCAAGAAGAAAAATGTTTTAAAGAAAGCTTTTTGAAGATTTTGATGAGTGATGTTTTCTTTGGTGGGGGTTTGAAATGACATACACTGCATTATTGTAATAACATTAGGTACAAATAATGATTATAATGTGTAAGAATTATACACAAGGATACCGGACTAGATCAATTGAATGAATGAAAAAATAGCAAACTTCAAGTTGAATCCCAACAATTCTTTGGTTGTTGTTTTTGTCATACTTTTTGTAAACAATGTTGTACAAAAGGTTTAATGTACCATTTAAGATGAATAAATTGTATCTAAACTATTTAAAACCACCCTTCTACTTTTTTCCATTTGTTTCAGTCTGTGTGTGAGTGCTGTGTTTGATTTGAAAAAAAAGGATACATGTATGTTTGTAGACACAGAATGAGGCGATATGATACTGGTAGACAACATAGTTCATACAAAATACAGTTATATACAAAAGAGAAAATGCATTTATTTATCAAAATAATGTTGACACATCCTGATTATTAGAAACAAGCAATCAACTGTAATGCATGCAAATGCAAATATAACAAATACTTTTTCCTAGAAATTTGTTTAATTCTGCAAATGTGACTCCTCTAATGTTTGTATTGAAGGAGAACAATATAGCACTTATTAACCAAGCAGGGATACTTTTAGAATTCATAGATATTTTCACAAAATGCAACTGTACCGTGCATATAAATAGATGCCCAATAGTCTCTTCTATCAAGTGCCACTAACAAAACAAATTTTTGTTCATGCCTGGGTGAGCACTGACCGTTTTTGTCCAGAGTGTGAAAAATGACTTGCGCCAATCTGAATAAGTACTCGCATTCAAACAAATTGCTCTTTTGCATGAATTTAGGATTATATTATGATATGTCTAGGAATTTTCTGGCATAAAGCAATGAAATCATTAAAATTATGGCAAAGAGCAATTTGTTTGAATGGGAGTACTTATTCAGACTGCTGGTTTAATTTTCCCTCTTCTTTCAATTTGGCGCAAGTCATTTTTCACACTCTGGACAAAAACAGTCAGTGTTCGCCTAAGCGTGAACGAAAATTTGTTTTGTTAGTGGCACTTGCTACATGTAGATTAGACTATTGGGCATCTATCGACATGAAAAAATCTAAATATTTAAAAATGTAATTTTGACAGATATTTCAAAAGTGTAACGTTTTTTTTTATACGCAATGTATAAGAATTCCTCTTGGATTCGCCACAAGACGTTGGTAATTCATATTTTGGACAATATTTACTGGGCAATTTGTCAAATTGTGGAATAATACATCGCTGATATAATGCTGGATTCATACAAATACAAAATTTAAAAATATGGTTTGGTAACATTTTTATCCACGTGCTGGCTCACACAAATTAAGGAAGGTAGATACATCATAATGGAATACATTTACCCAAATTTTAAAATTTAAATACAGTGGAACCATGTTATAACGAGGATCTTGTGAGAATAGATTGAATGAGCGTATGATGAATTATAAATCTTCATGCTACAGGGTACAGATATTAAAAGGTGATTTCCAAGGACCCAAGTTCCTCGGTATAACAAGGTTCCACAGTACTAATACAGTGGACCCTCTTTATAAAGAGCTATGTTATAACGAGGTACCCGATATAGCTGAGAGATAATTTCAAAGTCCTAGATCATGTATTTTATGTTTAAGACCAGATACAACAAGATATCTATAATCTGATATAATGAGGTAAATTCAATGGGCCTAAGGTCCTCGTTATAACACGGTTTCACCGTACTAATATTTCACCTCTGATGAGAGGTGATTTGAACAGTTTTGTACATTGTTTCTGCAGATGGAAGACATGGCAAATATTTTAAAATGTTACCCATTTGATGGGTAAGAATTTTAAAAAGGAAAGTCACTCGCATATTAAAAAAAGATTTATATACCACCTGTTCAACCTTGCAACTAAGGTCAAATATACATATATGTACATATTCCGTTTTAACTGATTGTGTGTTCTGAACACTTGCGTTAAAATTGTTGTTACAGTGTACATCTATCACACAGAATTATACTCATCTACATTATTTCAGAAAAGAAAAAACAACAACAACAACACTATATTAAAGAAATGCTCTTAATTATGACTAGCCCCTTGGCTGACTGGGGTTAATGAAAATTAACTGTGGGCCACCAAAATGTATTCATTCCAAAGTTGACTTGCCCTACTGGGCAACCAGATATTTGTCATGTTTTTGTTTTGGTTTCAGGCCACTTTAACTTAATAAGCTTGATTTTATTTATTCCTGCATTGTATAAACACTTTTAAAAATACAGAAATTAAATTCTCATCTACATAATTTGCATAGCATACTATCAAAACAAGCCTCTATTGTCTTACCCGTCTTCTAAATCTACTTTATAATATTGCATATTGAGAAATATAATATGTACAGATGTAAATGTACAACATAGGCCTATCCTACATGTAAGCTTCAAAAAATGGTTACTTGCAAATGATATATTTCAAAGAAAGAATAAAAAATTCCATTCACACAAAATAATGAAGAACTGTCTAGATGTTTACCATTATTAATCAAGCTATGCATGTATTATACATGTAGTTGTTCAGCATATTGTATATGCTTGATAGTTTTACTGGCATAGGTTGTGCAAGTTCTATGTAATGGTCTAGTTTGAGATGTTAAATCAATATATACAAACTAAAATGCAAAAATATTGCCATGCTCAACATCAAATGTTCCCTATTTTACATGTGAATGATTACATCTGAATACATTCTGACTGTCATGTTAAAATGCCCATGTTAAAATGCCCTTGAAGGAACTTAAGAATATTGCAGGGAAAATGTAGCAAAAATAAATATTGTCCATTAATAAAATGCTAATTAAAAAAAAAAAGCCATACTATTAAAGATATAGTTCAGTTTCAGCCTATTATAAAAAAAGACCCACAAACACATTCTATATCTCAACTAAGAAGCACCCTTTAAAAAAAATTATTTCAGTAATATTGAGCAAAGGCTTGTCTAGCATATATATATTTCTAAAACTTAAACAAAATCTAACCTCTCTAAACTTTATATACCTCTTATTAAATTGAGGCTTATGAATCTATATCAGGGTGGTGTTGCATAACGAGTTGTGATCAAGCGCAGAGTTAATCGCAAGGCAGAAAATATGCACATCTGAGCCAATCAGATTTACACCTTTTTTAGACTTGCGATTAATCACAAGTCTTCATGCAACGTACACTCCACCTGGTGGGGTTAGGTAGTAATGTTGACCTCATAGTTATGTTGTACCTTTCCAACTGCCCCTTGAGTGTATGCTCCCAGGGGAGTTGTCAATGTGCACAACAGTTGTAATCATATTGATAGGTCCGTTCTCTACAGCCCTTGGTTATAAGTTTCCACATGTGCTACAGCAGAACACGACAAAAGCACAAAAATTACAAAAAAAACAGGCTTGACAGCTCTCAGTAAATGTACTTCAGGCCAGCAAAAAAAGGTTAACGGTAGGTCCGGTATCTACTGCCCTTGAATTTAAGTTTGCACATGTGCTACAACAGGACTCAACAAAAACACTAGCCTGCCGTAAGTAAAATTTACTTAAGGCTAGCAAAAATGTTGGTGGTCGATCGGGCAACAAGATTTTAAAACTGACAATGACAGAATCAAATATTGTACAGTATTCTTCAATGTCAAGTGTCATCCATTATCACAATAAAGGGAATGAGATATTTGAAAAGTATAAGTAGACTGATCGCAAATAAAATGCACATAACTGGGGGCCAGTTAATTTTGGCTTTGGGGAACCAAAAATTGAGAGGAAATTACTTTAGTGGTGTGACCAGGCCACTGGGAAAAGGGTTCGTGGGGAGCCCTTGCTATAGAGAGCAGATATTATGATGGCACAAGACATTCAATACCACACTAGGCTAACAGGTCCACATCACTAGATGCCATGAAGGGATCGGCACAGTACATTATATCGACGTTCCACAAGACAGAAAATGGCGATACTTTGACGTATACAATTTTTTCTTTGGAACTGAATGCAAATCTATATCTTTTGAAATCTTTTGCACATTATGTAATTGTGCATATTTTTATATAATTTTATATACTTTTTTTTTATTAAATTTTTTTTTTTTACAAAATTCAATTTTGGCGATAAAGCAGACAATAAGCAGGGCTTAAAGATGATTATCAATCGTGATAGGCGACATATAAATCGAGGATATTTTTATTTTTATTATTTTTTTATTAGCAATGGCCTGCTGACCTGGGTCTACCTAACTGAGCTTTTTGGACCACAAACATTTTATTAATACCAAATTTGTCTTGCCCATTTTGGAAACCAAATATATACTACAAGAGTAAGTTGTGAATGATCTTCTTTGTTCGGGGGCCACAAAATGTCACAAAAGTTGAACTGCCCCCCCCCCCCCCCCCTTCCCCAAACATTATAGCTTTGCTTTTGGCTTCGCGGGGCCTTTAATCACATGCATCTTTGGTCAACTGTAGTGTAATAGAGTACCGATATGTAACGTCACAGCTATTCATTGCCCTGGGTACTGGTTCTATCAAACAACGCCAAACATGCTAGCAATTTCTGACCAAGCGGTTGAAGCGGTAAGAAGGCAAATCGTCTAGCTCCAACCCACTAATTGAAAGTCCCAATCAAAGGACAAATTGTTAAGAACCATTCATGCAGTCTCTGCTTATAAATTGGGTAGGGATTTGCAAGGGATATTTTACCCCTTTATTAACAGGTGTACATGATTAACCCCTTGACCACGGGAAACCAAGTGGGTTGTGTACAAAGTCTATGGGGATTTCAGAAACTTGTAGGGAACGGGTTAAGTGGTGAAAATGTTTGGTGAAATCCTACCCCTTTAGCAAGTGTACCCCATTAAATTGTACCCCATCAAGCGGGGACCACTGTACTTTGTTATACCCCAAGAATGTGACATCGCTTCTTTGGTACCCTCATAAGTCCTCAGCCTCACACGGCAGCGTACTGCTCGATCATCTTCTCAGAAGGCGATAACGAACAAGGCGATGATGATGAGGCACATGGTGTCGTAGCCCACGTTGACGAGGTACGCGGGGAGCCCCACCCCGTGGAAGGGGGCGTGTGTTGCTTCCAGCAGAGCGACGATGATTGACAGGTTGATGCCAGCATAGAACGCCTCCTCCAGTGTGACCACGCCCATGCCTGACCTACAGTGTACATAGCAAAGGTATGAAATTTTAAAGAAAAATTGAAGTTAAAAAAATGAATGACTTTGTGGTTTATTATGATAGTTCAACCCAAACCCCAATATTTAATTATTTGAGCAATTCTGCACAATTATTGTGAAAGTATCATTCACAGCTATCTTATAACTCAGCATACCAGATTTAAGTGTTAATGAAATGCTACATTCAAGAGTATTTAATTATAGTTAGAAGGAAAAAAAGCTATAGGAGCAAATAAAGGCCACTTAGGGGATTAAAGTATTTATGAAATGCAATATCTTTTTTTAATTTGAAATATACATTTCAGAGTATTTTCTTACTCTGGAAAATGTCTGTAACTACAAACCAAAAAGAAAGAATTGTAAGTGTTTTGTTACGTATCTAATTAAATCAAACAGTAAACCCAACACAAAACCACTAACCGGATTAAAGTATTCATGAAGTATGCTGTTACTGCTTTAGAGAGGATAGCCACTAGGTAGGGGAGGTTGCCCGTTCTACGCAGTTCTTCTCTCTTTCGTCCGCACGAGCTGAGCCACATCTGGCCGATGGGGTGAGGGCCGTACCACATGTAACCTATCACCTGCCACGGATAAAATAAGAATGAATTCCTAGATTTATTATTCAAATGTAAAAGAGCTGAGCCACATCTGGCTGATGGGGTGAGGGCCATACCACATGTAACCTATCACCTGCCAGGGATAATTTAATAAGAATTAATTCCTTTATTTATTATTCAAATGTAAACATATAAGATATTTTTCTTCTTTAAATATATAGAATTGAATCTGTAGTGTGCAGGGGGAAATCACTTAAAGTGAGGCCTGTAAAGTGTCAGATATTGCCCAAAATGACATTTGAGACTTCAATCCTGTACCAAAATCATTGTAAGATATGTCCCAATGATGTGTGAAAGTTTCATTGAAAAAGAACACTGCTTTCCTGGTTAAAAAAGTGAAAATATGTGTCAGCTTTTACAACGGACATTTATGAGGTTTATGACCGTTTGTTACCGCTTTTGAGCTGAATGATAGATATCGTCATACTAAAGGGGCATTTGAAAAAATCTAACCCTATTTTATTCTTCTCTTACCATTTAGCTAAACAACACGGTAGAAGAGAAACGAGGAAGCTCCAAGTAATTTTCGTGGAGTTAGACACTTTACAGGCCTCACTTTAAAAATAAGTATAAAGGGGTCAATCCAGTGGGGGCCCTACTACACCAACCATATCACCAGCCAGGGACAAAAACAGCAGTTACTAACTACAAACCCATACTGAGCAAAAACTAGTAATACAGTGAAACTTCACAATAACATAATTAACAATTTTCATTATAATTAAAATTGTGGAAAAAATGTGTATATTTTCAATAGACCTGGGGTATCATGTCCTTATGTGCTTAAACCTGAAGGAGAATGAACTTAAATGGCGATATATGTAACGCTGATAAAATCTTAATTTATTTTTCATCTAAATATTGAAAGAATTACAATACCACATGAAACCTACTGTATCACCTGCTAGGAAAAAAATATAATAATAATAATCATATAGTCAAAGGGGTAAAACTATCAAACTAAACATCATTATAATATTTTTTGCAGTGGACATAATGATCGACAGATATAAAATAATATTTGTACTACTTTGAAATGTAAAAATTATGATACTGGTACAATTCACAATTCTCCTTATTTTATTCATGTTAATTATTCCATAAAAAAACAAACATGATATATTGTAATATATATTGGTATTCTGATAACATAATTTTGGAAACCCCTTCTAATATTTGAGGGTTTGATTATACTTTTAAAAAAGAACAATTAACTTATCATACCTGACAAGCCACTGTAGAAAGGATGATTCCAAGAATACCCATCTTGATATGAAGTAGAACTTTCCTTTGCTTCCGAGTCCCTTTTAAAGTTGTGATGTTGTCATTGGCTGGGTCGAACAGATGTTCTTTTCTTTTCTGTTTATACATATAAAGATATATAAAGATTAAAAGTCGATGTAAATAATGCTTATTTGAAGTTTGAGCAAGAAATACTGAAATACAAATGTACACATGTCAAAGTCAAAGGAATTCATCTAACGGGAAACAAAATAAACATTTTGATTGTTGTGCTCTGTAATATTGTGTTGTGCACAGCTTTTCAGGACCAACAGCTTTCCTTTGGCTTTAGTTTAATTTTAATTTTAAAATAGTCACATAGTATACTCTCTGACATTCTTTTATTTATTTTTTTTTTTTTTTCACTGTCCCACTGAATTCTGAACTTTTTTAAATATTGAGAATAGATGTAGCTAGTAGTATTGGTGGGCTGTTTATATGATGATAAGGGCATAATAATACACGAGTATGCCTTATAATTCCCCAAAGATAAATAACACTGGGTCAACATGATAATGGAGTATACATTTAGTAGATATATTGTAATGTCAACACCACTAATTGAACAGCACACACAGACACATTACGATTAAACGTGACGGGATGAAAAACAAAAACGGGTACCGTAGCGGTCACTCGCACAGAACCCATCGGGTTGGTCCCCGCACCCACCAGACCTCGGAACCGATAAGATCTGCGGCTGCTTTATGATTCGACTTATTCTTTTGAATTGCACGTTTTTTTAGGACGACAAACATAAAACATGAAGGTATAAATGTTTAAATAAAACAACTGTGCAACGTGTGCCACGCATACTGATCTGATAAAGCGTAATTTACCTAAGTTTTCTTCTCACTAGCAGCTCTTGTTTGCATTCCCAGTCAAAACATATCCCAGGCCCACAATGCATTTTTCTGTAAACAGCGCCATCTATCGGTTACCGCCATAATTATGCGCACATGTATGCGCAGTGGCAGCACATGTGATTGAACATATTATTGCTCTTGTGCAAAAGCTTGATCATTAATTCCTGCATTTATCACTTTTGTATTTGGGAAGGATCTGTGAAGGGGCAGCATTTCAGTTCCAATTCAAGTGCTGTGGCTGGTGAGTACAAATCCAGAATCAAGATCTAAAAATTACAAAAAAAATAATTTGTTCACCACTTGAATCTTGATTTTCATTGTCATTTGATTGATTGAGAATTTGAGAGTCTGCATGAGCATGGCCATGAGTAACTCAAGTGAACGCTAGCGTTCACTTGAGTTAGGCCATGAGTTGATCTACTACTACCAGTACCAGTACCATGAATTCCTATCTGTTATTAAAGTTCATCTAATGTCAATAAGTTGGAATGAATGGTAAAAATACACCCGCAATAATAGCGGAATGACGTCTGCGTGAGCTGCATACATTTTACAAAAATTTATTAAATATTAGATGAAGAATAATGACTCGACATCATGTCATACTCATAGTCATAGACGACATGCTTGTATTTAATTTGATGTAGATTTTATTTTGATATAGACACAACCAGGAATTTTGAATTTGATAGAGCAACTTCGACTTCTGATTTACTCAATAATATTCAAGAATCAAGTAAGAAATGAGTTATCATTTTTATGCTGTTTGTAATTTGCATGGTTTGTAAAGTTGTGTTGGATATTTGTACTTCATTAGTACGTTTCTCATGATGTCATGAGGCATGACTAGAACTTTTAGAAGCAAAAAAGACTTAATTTTGCTTAAGAAATCTCATTTTCTCACCCGTTTCCTCATCTAAACTTAAAGCAGTGGCCAAAACATGAATGAAGAAGAAAAAAAATGTTGGTGGCCTGATCAGGCCAACAAAATTTGTAGACCATAATCAGAAATTCACAGTTTAGAAAAAAGACAATAAATGAAGACAGACTTCGTTCATGAATTTTAAACAATCATAATTATTGATTTGTATCATTTATTTATTACCCCTTGCCTACGGGAACCGAGTGGGCTGTGTACAAAGTCTATGGGGATTTCATAATCTCATAGTGAACGGCTTAATAACAAATAAATGGTCTAGACTGTCGGCTGCTAAGTGCTAGCTTTCTATGCAAACAAGTAAAACATTGTTTACAGTTCAAACGTGTTTCTTGGTTACTTATAAAATAATTGTTTTTTAAAAATTATAATTTCTTTGTTTTTTGGGGGGCCACCAAAAGGTAGAAAATTCAAGAATTTGGTGGCCCAGTTAATGTGGAGCACTGTCTCTACTCCTCTTTCTTTTCAAAACTGTATCTAGGTGCGCTATTCAGAAGCGCGTCATTAATATCCTAATTTATATGGCAGACAATGTTCATATTATGGCAAAACTATACTTTAGTAGGCTAGCAGAATTTTGGTTGCTAACTTCAATTTTCGTACTGCCCAATAAATCTAACTTATAGCCACTAAATCTAACCATAGCCACTAAATCTGACCTATAGCCACTAAATCTGACCTATAGCCACCAAATTTAGGGTTAGGGTTAGGGGTAAGGTTAGGGTTGAAGTTAGCGACCAAAATTCTGTTAGCCTACTAAAGTATAGTTTTGCCCATATTATAAATAAGCAGATGGGGGCCATCCTGTTGGCCTAGATGCCATCACATCTACCCCATTCCAGTGCAGAACGCGGTCTTTTTTTTTCCGTACCACTAACGCGTCAGTTTTCCTCAAAAACTCGTGAAAGCGTGCTGAAAGCCAAGACTAGCTCGCGTGTGTTGATTTGCACGCAAGCCTAGCTATTTTCTCAATAAAATCGTGGCTTCACACACCATGATGACTGTGAGTGTGATGTAGATCTACGCTAGATGAATGTTCCTAGTCTCATTGTCGTGGTCGTAGTCCGCATCGAGATCGGCCACTAATTAATGGTCACCCTTGCCCTTGGACTTGTCTTATCTAGTTCGATGTCGCAGAGCCGCAGATGTTGATGCATGATAGCAGCGGGGGCTAGTCTTGGCTTACCAGCGCGCTTTCACGAGTTTTTGAGGAAAACTGACGCATTAGTGGTACGGAAAAAAAATACGCGTGCAGGACCAGACTGGAGATGGTTAACCAGAGGAGATAAAATATGACTGAAAATGTCTTCTCTTTGTTTTCTTGTAGTTGTACACTAAAAATGTATTCTGCTTTTTAAATTGCTTTCACAGGTAAATTGCTATAAGCCATGGCAGACAATGTTCAGGAGCAGATGGGTGACATCCTGTCGGCCTATAGATGGCATCCCTGAACTTGCTAAGGACATCTACCCCATCCCAGTGCACAACCTAACAGGAGATGCCGAACAGATTGAATATTCCTGAAAATATATTTTGTTTGTTTATTGCTTGTAGACTGAAAGTGTTTTCTGCAATTGCTTTCACAGGTATCGCTATCAGCCAGCAGACTATGTTCAGGAGCAGATGGGTGACATCCTGTCGGCCTATAGCATCCCTGAACTGGCCAAGGACATCTACTCCATCCTAGTGGACAACCTAACTGGAGACGTTTCCAAACCGGAAGAGATTTAAAAAAACTGAAAATGTCTTCTACAGGTTTGTTTATTGTTTGTGCAGGTATCACTATCAGCCATGGCGGACGATGTTCAGGAACAAATGGGGGACATCCTGTCGGCCTACGGCATCCCTGAACTTGCCAAGGACTTCTACCCCATCTCAGTGGAGGACCTGACTGGAGATCATTCCGAACCCGAAGAGATTTAATTAGACTAAAATTGGCTTCTCTTTGTTTGTTTATTGCTTGTGCAGGATCACCATCATGGCGGACGATGTTCAGGAGCAAATGGGGGACATCCTGTCGGCCTACGGCATCCCTGAACTAGCCAAGGACATCTACCCGATCCCAGTGCAGAACCCGACTGGAGATGCTGTCGAATCGGAAGAGATGCCACCAGCCACAGAGGACAAGGCCCTAGGGGAGAGCCGGGAAGATGGAAAGGATGATGAAGATGATGCACCGATGGATGAAGGTGGTGACGATGACGATGAGAAGGATGGTGAGGTGGATGATGGCAACAGAAAGAAGGACACCAATGACCGTGAAAACACGGAGGAGAGTCCATCCAAGAAAGGTATCTATCATATTTTTAGGCTGGTCGGACTTGCATAATACTGTCATCACCACAGGCCTTCAAAGTTTTTGTTTGGTTTTGTTTAATCCTTGTGGTCCTGTTACATTGCAAAATCAAAACGATTAATATTATTGGTCATTTAATTGTTTTTAAGCTGTTGGGTATGTACAGTGGGTGTCATAATAACAGCTCACCTTTCGACCGTCAAAGTTATCTTGCTATAAAGAGCTTGGACCAGTAAAATCACCTTGCTAATGAGGTTTTATACCATTTTTCTTTTTCCAAGGATACCAAATATTAGGTAAATATAATGGACAGTAAAATGCATGGTCTTTGGAGCATGTTAGCCACCATATATACCCAAAAGAGCCTCAGTAAAATTACATAGATTTTTTCCAACACACAAGATTAGAGTGCTATTTTCTGGCTGGTGAGCTGAAAACGTAGCTCTCCATGTATGTACTTTTCCCCCTCCTGGTCGTTGAGTCATTACATTGAGTACATTAAATTTCAGTGATAAACATTGTTTTGTTGTGAATAAAATCTTTCATGTTCCTAGTTAAAAGATAGTTTGATAGCTGTCTGGAAAAAAAAAAAAAATCCTAGATGGGTTTAGAATCCGGCAATTTCTACACTTAGCTATTAATTGAATGTTAAAAGGGTGTAATGTTTTTGAATAACGTGAGTGTGAATTACAAAATTAAGTTTACAGAAAGAAAAAGATTGGCTTGTTAATATGGCTAGATTTTTCTTGATAAGATATATATGGGTTTTAACATAATTTAGATCATCAATGTGAATCAAATTATTATTTTTTCTAACTTCTATTTATATGCAATTTCTGTGCATTCTGAATATTATTGCATGTTTTTTTTGTAACTTAAAAATGTCAGTGACTGAAATTTACTAAAAAATCAAATGTGCTTTTTTTCAATTTCTTGCAGATGATGTTGAGGGAGATGAAGAGACAGCAATGGATGCTGAAGACAGCAATCAGTCTACAAATTCAAATTCCTCAGAAGCGACTGACCTCAAACTTCAGCCAACTCAAGATGATGTCGCTGGAAGTCAACAGGGAGTTGATCAGCCATCTGTCCAAGACACTCCAGACCTTGGGTTGACCCAAAGCATGGCTTCTTGCATGGGGAGTAGCGCGTCGCAGTTATCAATCGTCAAAAATCTTCTCTTATCATCCTCGTCAAAGACTGTTATGACTCCAGTGCCGCAAGGACAACTCCTTCAAGGTCAGAGTCGAGGGTCATCTCCTGTAACACCAGATGGAGCTGGTTACACTCAGGAGAATCCAGAGGAACCTTTGCCACCACCAGCAGTGCCTAAAGAGCTGACCTCCGTGACAGAGTTCCTGTCTTTCTTTGATCGCTGTAAGGAGGAGAAGGACATCCTGGGGATGAAGAAAGCCATCTTGGGCAAGTCTGGTTGCATCGTTGGTTACCAGTGCCCCAAGCTCACGGATGAGCAAGCAGCAGCGCTGCAGATGACAAAGGAGACATTCGAGTGTCCAGGTTGTGAAGACGTGTTCCTCTTCAAGACGAGCCTGGATGCTCACATGGAGCGGAAGACAGTCCTGATAAATTTCAGTTGCAGGTGGTGCACGGGGAGACAGAAACTTGTCTTTACCAACAGGTGTGGCTTTCATGCCCACTTGAATAGACATGGTGTGAACGATGAGGTCAAGGAAAAGGAAGAGGTCAAAATGCGGGCTGTGGTCACACCTGCAACAGCGATAGATTCCTTCAGGATGTACACCAATATCACAGCTCCACCGAAGAAGATTTCCCTCAAAGTCTCTGCTCCTTCTGTTCCCAAGAGTACTCTTCTGACTTCATCGGTCACCACCCAGGTGCCCAAGACCCCATCACTATCAACTGTTCCGATATCCACAAAAGTTGTTTCAGCGCCTTCTCTAGACTCAAGTTCAGTTGACATGAATGGTATGAGACTTCCTGTCAGTGCAGGCCATGTAGTCAATCCACCAAAACAGATGACGACTACAGTGCCAATGCAAGGATTATCAGGACGTACTATATGGGACTCATCTCAGTGCTTTGGATGCAAAAAGAAATATGATTCTAAGGATGAATTGAAGCGTCATTTGAAAGCAATCTACCTCAAAAGCTCCCTTCAGCAATGCCCGATCTGCAAAATGGTGGTCAACAATCCGTGTAAGTTGGCAATGCATGCTGCGATTCACAAAAACGTTGACGCGATCCCTTGTCCAGAGTGTGGTGCAGTCTACAGAGATCTGCAGAGCTTCCTCATTCATGAAAGCATTGCTTGTATGCACTTCATGCACAAGCCACTTTTCAAATGTCGGTTCTGCTTGAAATATGCCACATCATTCACAGGACTCATCAGGCACTTTGAGTGGAACCATGTTGATGTCTTTTACAAGTGCTTGAGCTGCCAACTCGCCTTCCGTAATCGGGAGTCCGCTGAGGAGCATTCCATGCAAGTTCACCACGACATCCGCAAGGAGTACGGCCTACTCCACAAGTGTCCTTTCTGCAAGAGTGTCTACACAGAGCGAAAACTCCTAGAGGACCATTTTGAAACGCATTTCAAGAAGGGAGAAATCAGGATTGAGAAGTTTGTCATCTCCTGTTCCATGTGCTCCAAACCCTTTGACATGCCTAAGTCTCTCCGTTACCACCAGACAATGATTCACAAAAACTCAAGCCTAAAGAATTACAGCTGTGATATTTGCCTGCTGACATTTTCTGATGTGTCGTTCCTGTTGAATCACCGCATCAAGTGCGCAGCAAATGTGAAAGTTGGCGTATCAGCAGTTCAATCAGTGATTCAAACGATGCAAACAACTCCCAGCCCTAGTGTCCAAAACCAGCCCTCAGTCACACCCCCGCCTGGCTCTCTGAAGACCTTTGTGTGCGGGGAGTGTGGCATGAAGTTTACAGGTGGCAACCTGCAGGGACTTCGTAAGCACATGGTGGAGATGCATGCCGCAAGGATGAATACAGATGCTGTTGTGCCTTCTGCAGGGAGTTCATCCACATTTGTTAGTGGGAAGCCAATCAATGCAAATCAAGACAACTCTCAGACGCAAAGTCCACCAGAGAGGACTCTTAAGGTTGAACGCTTTACCAAACTACACTGCGGCAAGTGCGACCACGCGAGCACCGATCGCCTCGAATTCGAGCGGCACATTGAGACGCACAAGAAGGACGAACACAGTCAGTGCCACGAGTGCGGAGTGTCCTTCAGGATCAAGGACTCCCTGAGGAAGCATCTCTTCCTCAAGCACAAGATCAAGGACGTGGATGCCTTCCACCGGATGTGTGTGGAGCTCGTGGAGAAAGCGGAAGAGGAGGAGAGGAAGAAGAAGCAGGAGGAGAAGGAGAAGAGGAGGAAAGAGCAGGAGGAGCAGATGGACACGAACGGCCCGTCGGACGGAGGGGACAACTCCAACTCCAATGCGGAAGCGATCGAGGAGGAAGAGGAAGAAGAAGACTCCTTGAAGTGCAAAGTTTGTAAGGCTGAGTTTGAGAATGAGAAGCTTTTTACGGCTCACATCCGCAGCCATGGACTGGCGTATCTCAAGCACCAGCTCGCAAAGTCGCCAGAGAAAGCGGGGAGGTCATCGGAAGCGAGAGGTTCGTCGACTTCAAATTCGGAAGCCAAGGTGATGGACAGAGAGGGAGCATCTCCAGCAGAGCTAAAGCCTGTCGCATCCATTGATGCGAGCTCAAATGACTCTGTCGCAGACACGGACGAGAGTACAGATGATTCGATATGAAGTATGTAATAAATTTACCTTGGATGTTTAAAGCTTACTGCACACTACAGGACCTTGGCCCCATTGCAGAAAGAGATACAATCGATTGTAAAGTCGCAATTACTTGCAAGTCAGAAAATATACACATTGAACCAATCAGATTTGCACATTTAGTCACATGATCCGACTTAATTAATTGCACCTTTACAACCGCTTGAAACTTTTTCTGCAATAGGATCCTGATCCGATCCGACAAATGATTAAGGATACAAAACTATACTGCATGCTATACGTGTGCACGTTGCACTTAAGTTCAGATAAGCATTTTTTTATCAGATCGGAGTCTGATTGTGTAGTGTGCACACCTACATGTAGATTGATTTAATATGCAATATCCACTAAGCTGCAGTACTGATGATGCGAGTTAAACCACTTCAACAATGCTTAAGAAATGAAAGGTCTGTGGTTTGAACTAATGTTTGTTCAACTTTATAAATTGGAAAAAAAAATTAATTCTGTTCTTAGACGTCAGTTATTCCCATGAGGGGTTTAACTAACATTATATTTAATCTATCATTTAATTTCACTTAAAGGGATAGTTGAGTTTTGGTATAGAGGGCGCTACACACAATTCTTCTTTGTGAGATAATGAAAAGCTGAGTGTCAAATTTTAAAGAGCATACAATTTTAATGACAGAATAAACTTTATCTGATCAAAATCAGTTCCGAAATGGCTAAAATATCCATAAACAATAACCATTTGTAATAATTGTGGGTTTTTTAATAGTTGGTATATATTTCACTATTTCAACTAATCATCACATGCACAATATTTTATTTAAAATGGTTTAAACCAATGATTTTTTAACGGCTATTTTTGAATAATAACAGGCCTTTTACTTAGTCGTTTGCTTTCCTTTCGAGCAGGGTGGAGTTCAGCCGGGAGTTATAACTATTAGTTTGTAATGTGATGGTGTAGGTTTTGGTTTATTACTAAAATTCAGTTTGACCAAAACTGTACTCTCTTTAATACCAAAACTCAACTATCCCTTTAACCCTAATCAGGATTGGGTATTTTGTTACCGCAGGTATTTTTAAATTGATTTTTTTCAGCATGTAATATGTAGTAATGTATGAAATCGTCTATTTTGCGCACAACAGACATTATGTATTTTGAAGTAGCCACTCTGCCAGTTATGTCTGTCAGTTATTTGTCATATTGTAATATTTCAACTTTCTTTCACATGGAGAAAGCATTGGCTTTGTGTGCCATTACATTAGACTTTTATAAAGTAGGTATAAAATGGTGCGCAAGACTTGGAAGTACAGTCAAACCTGTGTATAGTGACCACCAAAAGGAAACAAGAATAGTTGCCACTGTAGACAGGTGACCTGACTGACCTTGATAGACGGGTTCCATACGCCGTCTTTATCTGCAAAGGATCCCCGTAAATTTGAATGGAATTTAGTGCAAAACAAATTATAAGAGTGATATTTTCATGCAAGGCGAGCTTGAAAAGAAACCCCTGAAAATTTTTTTATTTATTTTCACTGAAACACATGGCAGGAAGCGAACAATGGGTAATGGGTATCGCGTTTACATGTAGTAATGTATCTCTACATTTGCAATCAAAGCTCCCAAAATATTTGTTTTCTTTAATAGTGTTTTTTGTTGGTGTGAATACCATGTCAGTTGAGAAAGAGAAGGGCGCAAAGTTATTACATGTATTTGTGCCTTGGAGATTATGGTTTGTAAAGTTTGACAGTCTTGTAGAAAATACAGTATCAGAAAGTTGGGCATCACAGAGGAGGCCCTGACCTACATGGACATGATGGTAACTAAATTGAAGAGAAAAAAAATAACTTTAAATACACCCTTCTCACTCTCACCTACTGATGTTAGAGTTGCAAAATGCTAAAATGCTAAGAAATGTGGAATAAGCTTTGGGGCCAGAAAATGTATTTTTTTCTATTAAATTAATTTTTAAAATGGTAATGTATACAATGCATCAGTGTTCTTTCAAGAATCCGTTGTAGCACTTTGAAATTAACCATCTGTGTGCTTGGAGTGCCAATCACCATATTTGCTGGCATGCCAAACGTGCCGATTGGCACAAATTTTGCATTGTGTATTAAACTAGTATATGTATCAATATAATTAGTTATGAGCTGCCCACGCTCCACGGCCGTAAGTAAGTCCTATTCAACTTGCATTCAACAGCAGTATATACTGATAAATATACAGTGCTAAATTAATAATAGGTATTTTGTTAGTCAAAAGCAATACATATTTATAATTGTAATGATTGTGGCAAAGAAGTTTCTCATATGTACTGGCAATGAAATAATTCCAAGACAGCTGGAGAAAACATTCACTGATACAGTTTGATGTAAATATTTTGTACTCACTTGAAACTGTACAAAAGTCTGTATATTTCTGCAATTTTGTTCAACTTCCATTTTGGCTTTTCAAAAGCTATTTGTATGTCTACACTATCAGATATTCAAGGACTGAATTATTGTTTTCCTGTATGATCCAATCATTGAATAAATTGGCACATTTCGTAAATTTGAACTTATTTTTTCTCTAATTTTGTTCATACCAGTTGAAGTACAACATAAGAATTGGCCTAAAATGGATGGTCAATGTGTTGATTTGATTTGTTTGTGTGCAAAAATACAGGTACAGTGGGACCTCTTTATAATGAGCTCTGTTAATATAACGAGGTACTTGATATCTAGCAAGGCTATTTCACAGGTCCATTTTCTATGTATTTTATTATTTTTAATCCCTGATACGAGTTAAATTCAATGGGCCCCCAAGTGCTCATTATAATGAGGTTTTAACTGTATTAAAGTACTATGGCTCCTATACAGTGTACCTTCATGTTATCAATTTAGTTTTAATTCACATGATCCAACTGCAATCTTAAAACATATCCTTGAAAACCTTCCAAATCACAAAACTTAAAATCAAAAATCAAAACTAATGACGTTTTTTTTCTCTTTGATTGTGGAATGATAGAGAATTGAGCAAAAGTCACCTTAATTTATTAGTCTCACATATGCATATTTGTGTGAGACTTTCACACAAAAAAGCACCAGGTATTTTTCAGGCTTAGATTTTTAGACCCAACAAATATTGCTACAAAAAAAGTTTATAATGTTTGCACTAGTCGTGATACAGTATGTGACTGGCTTTGGTAATTAAAATTAAAATTGGGCTCTTTTTGGCAACTCTGGTTTTGCAGAAATTGGCTTTTAATGTTAAAAAAATGAATTAACTTTTAAATGTCATCAAAATTTGAAGTGACCATGGTAAAGTTATACCAAATATTGTCATGTTTAAATTATTTTGGTTTAAAATGGAAGCTAACAATGTGTTCTTTCAATTAGTATAAAACTCTTTTTGGGGGTATTTTTGTTGCCAAGAGTCTAATTTTGACAGAGCTGGTCAGAAAAATCTGTTGAAGGTGTGTTTGTTGATGTGATTGTGCCATAGAAGTGAAAGATTTGCAGCTTAGAGGGGCATATCCAAGGTGTTCTGGGGGCCGTTTCACAAAGATTGTAACTTGGAACTTTACCTAGTTGGACCCAACTATTATGAAAAGCCATTTGTAGCCGCGGAATAAATCATTCAAAAGCAAAAACAAAATGATACTTTCAACCAAAATGTATATATGAATAATATCAAGGCTCCTTGATAACAAATTGAACTAATTGTTATTAAAATTAATGCCTTTTCAAAAGAACTGTTTCAACAACTTTACAGAAAACTAACGGCTTTACATAATAGTTATGTCCAACGGAGTTAAGTTCAACTTTGAATCTTTGTGAAACATCACCTGTCATTCACTATAGCTACAGTATAGTAGTCATATCAATAGAGCAATTAAATACACAAAATAAGGTTCAGTTTGTATTTCAAAGTTTTAATTCAATTGCATTCATAAATAGACACTTTCATGAAAACTATTTCCTGAAAAGATTGCAGATATTTATTTAATTCAGAGATTAAATTGACAGCAGAATAAATAAAAACCAGTTTACGTAATATATTCTGAAGATCATTAAATAAGATGAAAGCAGGTTTTGTGCACAATCTACAATCTACATTATTTGAATCAAATTCAGATATTTTAAATACTTGCTATGTACAGTACAGGTACATTTGTAAGGCGTGACTTTTATCAGTTCTGTACAAATGCTTTGTATGATTTCACTGAATTTCTTTTTATCCACATTTCATAACAAATTAGTTTCTCATTTTGTTTTTATGATTGGATGTTTGGATGGGATATTATCAATACAGTGGAACCTCTTTATAACAAGCTCTATTATAACGAGATAATTTCACAGGTCCAGGTTCCTTATTGTCTTTAAGCCCTGATACAAGATATCCTAACAAGTTAAATTGAATGGCCCGAATTCTCATCAGTGGCTCAACTTGCGCCCGGCCTAAAAAGACAGAGCCTACGGGTAACCAGTTAAACCATTTTGCACCTGCAGACCTATCGTGTTGTCCCTATTGGTCCCCGGAGATATTCTAATTGTTTCCTTTCATTATCCAGTCAATCCCTTAAGTTCTGCTTATAGGTATCAGGACAATGGGCCCTTTGAAATTCAGTCATAGTATAACCGGTCACCGGCAATACAATGTCCAGGATGACGCAATTGGGCTGATGACCGACTATACTATGACTGAATTTCAAAGGGCCCATTGTCCTGATACCTATAAGCAGAACTCAAGGGATTGACTGGATAATGAAAGGAAACGATTAGAATATCTCCGGGGACCAATAGCGACAACACAATAAGTCTGCAGATGTGCAAAATGGTTTAACTGGTAACCCGTAGTCTCTGTCTTTTTAGGCCGGGCTGAAGTTGAGCCACTGATGAGAATTCGGGCCAATGGACCCAAGGTGCTCATTATATTGAGGATTTATTGTACTGGAATTTCCACCATATCCCCACAAAAATAACTGTACTGCTTTGTAATAAGTACTTGGTTAAATTTTTGGTCTTTCAAAATGTAAGATATTTTCATAAATCTATATTTTTTTCTCCATTTCATTTGACATACATAAACACATGCTGCCTGATATTTCAGCATAAAGATGTGACCTCTGACAATGTTACCAACTACCTTTAATTTCTTTCATATTGATCTTTAAAAATAATCTATTTGTGAATAACATGATTGCAAATGTATGAAGGCCTTTAATAACTTTTTATATTGATCTTACATTGAATTTTATCCTGAATATTAAACATGATTGCAAATTTATAAAGGCATTTCATAAAATAAAAGTAAACCTCATTGTGAATCACATGCACATCAAGGAATTATCAATTTCAGGCAAAACAGCATAAAATCTAGAAATGTACAAAATTATTTACAATCACTTAACCAAATTTGTACATATCAACCAGTCTTTCTGCAAAATATACAAACACATATCAATTAAATTCATAAAAGTAGACAGTAGAAAGTAAAAGTATACAGTTTATTAAAAGAATAATTATAATATGCTATTACCCTCGGAATCTTCCAATTTCCTACCTAATAACTTAAAAAGGATAATTCCATATTTAAGTTTGCAGCTGTCAATAAATATAATTGTAAGGCTTATATCGTGTAGCACTTTATATTTTAGCATAGCAACATCACATACAAAATGAATGAAGAATTGGTGGAAGAATTAATTTGGTGGGAGCAGTTGTAATGGCCTAATCCCACTGCACAGTTTCTCCTTCCGTTTGACATCTGGAAGGTACTAGCAGGAAACAAAATGATGCGAACCAAGTTTGGAATGGTAGCATGACATATTTTTATCGCTTGCTGAAAACCGCTTCTGAGGGCCTGACAAGCGGTGCGAGTTTTCCGCTCTCAAGCCTGCATCCAGGAGATTTTTTTATCAGTGTTGACACTTTCTTATCACTTGCCCCTCTCTCTGTGATAGCACTGGGCCTCGAGGGGCAGTAAACACAGCTGGGATTGTTGACAGTAGTGACAAAACTGTCAGAAACTGATAAGAATGTGACCGAGTTGATTACCACGATGGTGGAAATCAAACTAACGACAGAATCACCTAATGGATACTTTTAATTTGGCTCCATTTTGCGTGAAGCGAAACATCATGGAACTTTATTTGCCAGATACTGACCGCTTCACCACATTTTGGTTGGATAGGAAACGGAAGGTGAAACGGTGTAGTGGGATTAGGCCATAACATTGGAAGTTTGTTACCACATTTATAATGCTGTTGAATTCAATTTTCAGGCAAAAACAACAAATGGAAAGTGCAATATCTTTGGATGGTAGTGAACTCATCAAATGTATGTATTAGATTATAGAATTACAGTTTTGTTGCAAAAATCATGTTCATCAATTTGCAGAACAAACTGAATTACCCATGAAGCATGCATTTATGAGCACTATAATTTCAATGAAAAAAGAAAAGTTGAAAGAAGTAAATATAAAATTCTTAATGTTGGAATGTTAGTTATCTACATGAAAAAGGCACAGAATGAAATATGACTTTACAGTATTTGGTAGAATGGTAGTGAAGGCCTTTGATTTTGAAAGCAGATTAAATATGGTATTTAAAAATAACAGCTGCGGTCCACTATATGTTGTCATAAATGGTATCATTAAAATACTAATAATACATTTAACCTTCTATAAATTAAAAAAAAGGAACAATATTTAGGAATACATAAATCTTTAACGGTTGACAATTCTAAAACATGGATGAGCACTGATAAGTAATTAATATGAATATAAATATAAATAACATAATAAGGTGGATTAACTAGTTTTTACAAATCATCACAACATGAAAAATAGAAAATAATCGTGATATATGTGATCAGCTATAGCAAAACCCTGCATTTGTTGGTAATTCATGTCTTGCAGAAATGGGCAATTTAGGTTCACATAATGTGTGTAAATTAGACTTATAATTGTACAATTTTACCAATCCTATCTTCACCAATTATTGACCAATTTGTTAGAACAAAGCATCAAATGAAAGCTTGTGATGAGGCCTTTCAAATGGTATGAAAATGTACATTTTTATTTTTACCGACAAGTGCAGGATTTTGCTATAGCCAGTCACATACATGAACATGTATGTGTCATCAAAATGTTTCATCATTTATAAGATATTGCATCAGAAAGCACAAAAAAAAAACATGAAATCAAATCCCAAACACGATCATTAGTTTCTCATCATAACACTTTAAAATGTAAGTCATCATCTTTTGTCCAGTCAATGGAATAAATTTTTAAAAAAGAACTATTGTGCTAATAAACTTCAATCCGAGGACTAACATAAACTAAATTTGAATTTTACCCTGGGTTCATTTCTAGTACTAACAACTAACATGATTTTAATAAATTAAAGTTCATACATTGTATATTGAAATATCTGGCTTTTTAAATGTACCTTCGTTTTTGTATATGTACCTTCGTTTTTTTAGGGATTGCAGCACATAATGATCAGTATGACCTTAGATTGAAGGCACAAGAATAAAACATTAACTTAAACAGAAATGTCAGACTTTATGGTACTTATATGTATATATGGAAGTACTTAATCTTGTTAATAATCAAAATCAAACCATTTTACTTATCCATTCTCCATGTAAAATATCATCACAGTTATAATACTTGATTACATGTGTTTTTAGTACAAAATGACTGAACTGAAAAATGTGGAATGTTTATTTTTCTTATCAAAGAATTGGCGACTGTCAGCTCATCACCCAATTATTGTAAATTTTAAGTACTGTAAATGCAAGTTTCACCATTCTTGCTTACACAAAGGCATTATACACATGAACACAAACAAAAGAATCACATATTCTGGTCAGCTCATGATTAGTGCAAAAACAAGCACCCTTTTTATAAAAATCGAAATTCAATTTTGTACATGATTTTAAACTTGTTGCATTATTTAATATATTGTAATACATGTAGTTGAAAGACAATGACTACTGAATACAAGCACCATACATGAATACTTTGAAGGAGGTATACCTCCTTGCTTTAACCAGAGAGGTGGGAAGACCACCTCTCTGCTTTAACCCATGCCTGTTGCAAAAACACTACTCACGAAATTCGCTCTTTTTTTTTTGTCCTGTGGACCAGTCAGGCGTGACTTTTCAAATTCTAGTGGCCCAAAACCTGAATCCTCACAAAGAAAAGCATGATAAATTCTGTTATATAGTTGCTCACTCAAGCCAGTGAAATTAAGCATCAATAACCCAATTTGGTGGCACTAGCAAATTTTTAGTGGCCCCCGCAAGCGGGCCTGTGTTAATTTTGAGCAAAGATTCATTTCTTTTCAAAGTTCTGTCAGCATGTTCTGGTTTATAGGATCAGCTTCAGTATTTCTCACTTAAACCGTTCCCTCCGAGATTCTGAAATGTCTATTGACTGTGTACACAACCCACCCGGTTCCCATAAGCAACAGATTAATTGCAATTCAAGATTTCAAATTTCAAGAACATATTTTGTTGCTTGCATCCACTGGAATGGTACCATTTTGGTAAGCCTCAACCTCAAGCTGCATAATTTAATCTCTTCTGTTATGGAGAAATGAGAGGGCGTTCAGTTGTTTTTTGTACTTCAGAGATAAGCGGCTTGAAATTTTTGGAACCCTGAAGAAACCAAATGGAGCTCTCTGTACTTTTCAATAAATATTTCAAAAATTAGAAATAATTATCATCTGAAAATTTGGTATAACATAGAGGCAAAACTCATTTTAGCAACAACAGAAATGACTCAACGCCCTTATGCCTCTCATCCGACAATATAATGAAGTACATGTAACTATGGAAGTTTCCCTTCATCATCAGAGTTCTGTCAGCATGTTGTGGTTCTGCCCATCAGACCGGCTAACTCTCAGGATCTCTTGGGTTGTGATGCTCATTCTCTTGTTCCTGTGAAACAAAAGTAAACAATTTGGTTTTAAAAATGAGGGAAAAACAATCATATTGATAACCTCTATAGATATACATGTAGGTATGGTGTATCAGTGTTTCACCAACACTAAATCGATTTTAGCATCGATTTTATGTGTTAATCGTAAATTTATTTTAGTGTTTAGTATATATATATAAGTATTGTGTATGGTAGCGTGAAAAAAGAAGAAAGTCAACTTGAAGTCGAGTGCAGTAAATACAAACTGAAGATTAAGTTAATACAAAATTCTACACATAAAATAATACATTTTGATGTATAATTTCATGG
The DNA here is from genome assembly GCA_037951105.1 of Echinarachnius parma. NCBI lineage: Eukaryota > Metazoa > Echinodermata > Echinoidea > Clypeasteroida > Echinarachniidae > Echinarachnius > Echinarachnius parma. The sequence continues at coordinate 25,290 of JBAMJV010001303.1, read as the reverse complement.
TTATAATTGTATAATTTTATAAAATACAATGTAAAAGCAGGTTTTATGGAAGGGAAAAATGTAAGCTAAAACTTTGATAGCTCTAAAATAATGTTTGATGTTGTGTCAGAGTATGAAATCTGGCTTTGATAGCCAATTAAGCAAGTGTGGAGTGGATAATTGCATGCACTTCATGAAATAATATGAAAGCAAGAAGAAAGGGGAGGAAAGAGGGCAGGGGTAGGAAACAGATGACAGAGGATACGGAAGTTGCAATTTAACATAACCTGAAACTTTGATAGGTTGCTGATCTTGGTGGATGTCATGTTTGAGAATGAAGTCTGGCTATTGTATGCATTTCATGTTATGAGAGCAAAAGCGAAGGGGAGGCTTAGGAAAGAAGACGAAAATAAATGGGGGGATAAAAATATGCATATATAAACATACCCTGAAACTTTGATGGGTTGCGAATCTTGATGGACGTCATGTCTGGGTATGAAGTCTGGCTGCGGCTGTGTGTGGAGCTGCCGGGCGGGCGGGGGATGGGCGTAGCTACCTCTCCTCACACCACCACCCATCTCACCTCCTCCACCACTACCTCCATCACCACCACCACCAATACTGCCACGACCTGAATTCACCGACCTATCGCTGCCCCGAGCCCCCTTCCCAAGCTTGTCCAGTTCATTCAGAAGCACATTGACGGCTTTTATATCCACCGTCGAGTGGATGCGCCCCCTGGAGCCCGGGGCAGGGGGTAACAGACCGTTGTTGCGGTGGCCGGGGTGCTTGCCACCCCCTTGTTGTTCCATTCTAGAGTCGTAGCTGCCGCGGTGCTGCAGGTGCGCTGCCCCTCCGTTCGGAACAAGAAGGTGCTTCGGTTTGTAGTCTGGCCCCTGGTTTCCAAAGTTGGATGATGTGGCTTTGCTACTCGGATTGTTCGGGACGCCACCGGCAGGAAACTTCTGTCTGCCTTCGACACGGGACTCTTGACGATGTTGCTGCAGAGTGGTAGGTGGTAGCTTGGCAGGGGGCAAGTACTCATCCTCATTGTTATTGGTGGTGGCATTGGCTCTCACTGTGCCCCTCCCATGTGGTCTAGTGGCATTGGTGGTTTTGGTGGCACCATTGAACATGGTATTGGTTGCATTAAAGGTGGCTTTATTGGTAGCACTAATGTTTTTGTTGGTAGAAGCTGTAGGAGTGGCAGTGTTGCTGGTGATGGGCAATGAGGGATGTTGCTGATACTGCCTGAACGAGGATTGTGGATGTTGCTGTTCCGGTCTGGATGATGATGCTGATGATTGCGGGTGTGGTGCGGCATTTCCCTGGAATGATCGGCTGCTTGAAGTGGTGCTCTGAACATGAATGTTGGGTGACTGCCGATGCGGATGGTTTGCGATGGGTGCTTTTTGATGTGACCTGATTTTGTGACATGGAAATTATAGTTTTGTGCAAGATGAGAGGAGAGAAAATAAAAATGGGGAGAGAAATCAAAATAAAAAAGTATAAAAGAGAGAAAAGAGAATATAAGAGATGGATAAAGGAATAATGTAAGAAAGAGAGAGAGAAGGTAAGAATTCAGAAAGAGAAGGAGATAAAGAGAGAAAGAAAGAAAGAGACAATAACAAAAAGAGAAATAGTGAGAGGAAAAGGGTAAAGGACGGTCAAGAGAATGTAGCAAAGGAGGATAAGGGGGATAGGAAGAGCGAGAGGGAGAGAAGAGGTGAGAGAGAATGAGAAAGAAAGATAAGAATGAGCAAGATGGAGAGACAGCAAGTAACAAAGGGATGAACAAAAGTGTGGAAGTGAGAAATGAGAGAGAGGGGGGAAAGGAGAGGGAAAGAGTGAGAAACAAAGGGAAGAGAGGGAGAGAGAAAGTGGGGAATAAGAGCGAGGAGATTAAAATGTGATAAACAAAGAGGAAGAAGTGGAAGATAAGAGAGGAGAGATCACAAACAGAAGGGATAGGGGAATGAGGGAGAGGGAACAGGAGAGGGGAAGGGAAATAGAAGGGGAAAGGAGAGGAGGGGGAAGGGAGACATATATTCCAAAAAGAGAACATAAAAAAGGAATGCAGCGTGATAGAGAAGTAATAGGAGAATAAACAAAAAGATGGGCAGAAAAAAAGGTGTCATGCAATGTAAAATAAAAATATGCTACACAAAGATGGCTGACGTTTGTCTACTTCTGATGTAAAGAAATTATAATAAAATAAAAAAAGCAAAAGAGGGTGAACATGCAAGTGGGAGATGCAAATCAAGAGATACAAGGGAACAAAATAATGCTGATGTTACTTGGTACAGTAATAACTTGTTAGTGATGACAGACAATATAATAATATATCCTTTATTTTCTATACTTCTGGACTTTTCTAGTCAGTTTCCCTATAGATGTTTTTATAAATCATTTATAAAAAAAAAGCTGCATCACTTCAGTGATCCCTCGCACATATCCCTAATAGCTTCTGACCAATTGAATACTAAGGGGTTTCATGGACGAACACAGTGTCAGTGTTTTCTATACTTCAATAGTACAATATAAATGTATATTGCCTGATCATGTCTCTTCCCTATAAACATGCCACATTGACCCGTTCCCTACGAGTTTATGAAATCCCCATATACTTTGTACACAACCCACTCGGTTCCCGTGGTCAAGGGGTTAAGTGCCCCCAAAATAATACTCTTGACAATCCTTACAGAATAACTTTGTTAATTAAAGTGTGCAAATAAGAGTTTGCATAAATTAAGTACATAAAAATAGATTAGGTATATGTCATATTATTTCATATCATATCACATCATATATATATGTTTGCACCATGATGTTTAATACAATATTAAATATATTAGTTTTACATAAAACTATTCACAGATTAATAAAATACAATTATTCCATGTGTACATACATTAACTGTAAATACGTTAGGGAAGATCATTAATCAAACTTCATTTTACAAAGAAATTTGGTAGACATATCATATCCTACAAACAATATTAATTAGTATATATCATATATATGCTGGTGTACATGAATATAGTCAGGTTTTGGGCATGCGGTGGGATAAACAAGGATATATATGTTTGGAAATATATATATATATTTTCAGGTATATATGAATACTCCCTCTTTCTTGTTACCTTTCTTGCAAACAAATTATTAGGCAACTTTTATTCTTGTATTATATCGAGAGTTGCCACGCTACTGTCCTCGCTGGAATAAAGGGAGATAAATGCAGTCACAAAAATGTTGAGAAACTTTTGTTCAATCAACTGGCAAAACATTCTACCTCCTCCTTTACCCAATTTTATTCTGATCATCTTCGAAAATGCAATAAAATGATCAAAATCACATCATTTTACTGTGAAAATGGTTGAGTGGTAAGCTTATATGGCAGACACAAATATTGATATTTTGGTTTTGGTTTGAATTGCTGCATCTGAAGTTCTGAACCAATTGGAAATGTACCTTTACTTTAATTGATTGAAGTATTTGTTTTTAGTTGTTAACTATTCATTGATGTTCACACTTTCCTGTTAACCTCATGAAATATCTTTATTGTTTTTTTTTCTTTCTAAAGTGCTTCTTAACCATAACTGAACTATTCAAATGAGGGAATCACACAAATGAACGAAAGAGAAAAAAATATAAAATATGAGTATTTTTACCTGGTTGAATGGTACGCCTCTTCCTGCTCAAAGCCAGAGTCTTCTCTCGTATGATGGACACCCTGCCTGACAGAGGGCGCTTCAAAGGCAACTCTGTCTTGGTTGCTACGGGCAACGGAAGGGGCATGATTGGAAGACACATAGACGGGGGCCGGGACGTAGGCTGGGGGAGGATTCTGTCTCGATTCAGTTGGGTTGTGGCTGCTTGGTTGATCTACTGACGTCGTTTCCGTTCTTCCGTTTGCCATTTCTGCCCTCCTGTTCACCACCTGGTTGTTGTTTATTGCACTTGTTGTGTGATTGTCTGGATTAGCTCCTGGCTTTTGGCTGAACATCCCCTGCCCCCTCTGGGCCAGGAGGTAGCTTGGTATACTGCCCCCGCCCCCTCGCACCGACTCTGCTTCCGACATCTAATAAAGGGAGGTGATCAGAAAAGAAAATTGTTGTAATAATTAAAGACATTTCTCAAGAACAATGACATCCTTATTGTGATTATCATCGACGCCGTTGATGTCATCATCAATATCAACCCCTTCATCATCATCACCATTAATGAAATCATCATCAACATTATCATAATTATCACCATAATCATTGTCGTCATTGTCATCATCATCGACTTGTATGCTTTCCGTGTCCCTCTTCCTCTCATTATTTTCTTTTCCCTTTCCTTCCAACATTTCCTCCCTCATTCACCACCAATCTCTTCAATACCCTCCTCCTTATCTCCATGACCATCATCCTTCTCCTCTTCCTCCATCTCCTTCTCCCATCTTCTCCTCATTATCACCATCACCATACCGAATTATATGATGAATCAGAATTTAATTTTTTATTTACAGGAAAACACACAAATTAGGTTCAATTACCCATAAGGCCTTATAAAATGCTATAGATGACCGCCAAACAGTATGAAGGATTATGAACACAAAATCAAATGAGTCTTCTTACGAAAACACTCCAGATGAAATTTCATGTTGACACCATACCTCATCTTGCGGGCCCCTGTTCCTCCTCCTGCCCCTCTGACCGTCACTCTCATAGTTCAGCCTCGCCGGACTCCTGGGCTGCCCTCCTTGACCAGACTGGATCAGATCTAGCGGCATCGTCGTGGTGGTGTTGCCCGACCTAGCGTTGTATGACCCGGGGTCCGTGCGCCTCGTTGCAGTGGACCGCATCGAGTGGACGCTCTCCTTACCGGAGTGGACACTTTCAGCACTGTTTAGTTTAATTTGTTTAAAGAGGAGGAGGAGAGTTTGCTTTTACTTTTTGGTTTATAATAAAATCAGATTTGTTTATTAATAGAAATAAATTATTTTACCAAATTGGACACTTTCAGCACTCAAACAAAAAGGAAAGGTTATTTTTTGGCTTTATAATAAAATCACATTTCGTCATTAATATGAACAAATATTCTCATTACAATAAGTAATGATATTGAGTATCTCCTTCAATTGCTGAAATTAACTTTGAAAATAAACAAAACAAATAATCTCTCAAATGAATTACATGTATATCTGAATATCCAGTTAATCCATTGCTTAAGGGAACCTTTCAAGCTTTGTACAAAGGCTATAGGGTTTTCAAAATCTATAAGGGAACAGGTTAGCACAGACATAGCAAATTACATAATTCTACCTTGCACGTACATATATGGTCAACATGTTTTTCCATTGATTTATTTCCTCAAATGGGTTGGATGGCCCTTTCAGCAGAAACTAATTTTCAAAGGGGTCCTCTACAATAAAAATACAGGAATTGCAGAAAATGTTAACTTACTCATCGTGAAATTCTCCCCTACTTCTCCTGTACGCCCCACTGTTTGGTCTGGACCTCTGCCTGGTTGGAGAATGGGATACTCTTACTGCTACACCAGCATCAGTGCTGCAATGAAACAAACATGGAAACAATATATGACAAACAGATTAATGATGAGGATAATAATAGCAATAATGAAGATGATGATGGTGATGATGATTCTCTTGCATTTTTTTCTTTCTTTTAGAACTGCTCTGACAAATTATGGGAGCATATATGTATTTTGAATTACTTCATTTTGAAAATTGTGACCCTTTCAAAATGTTGAAACGAGTTGAAATGCTTGAGCGCTTGAATAAGACAATAATGCTCCGAGCGCTTTGAGACTTAACTAAAAACTCGCTATATCAAATGGACAGTTATTATTACTATTATTATATTGGCAACAATAAAAAATGAAGCACATGAACATTTGTGAAAATTAGTATTAACATCTACCAGTTCACTATTACAAGAACAAAATGTCGTATGACATCTTAATTGTCTTCATTCATGGTTTTGTACTATTAAAGGGGGGTTCAATAGAGGTCATACTTACACTATATTTGTGTAGGGAATGTCTAGAGGGTTTTCAATTTCTTGCGACGACGGAGGTTCTTGTAAACCAAGCTGGATGTGCTTACGAAGCTCGGTGGAAGCTTTGATGTCGGCAAGTTGGCTACAAGAAAAAAAATGTGAAGTAATATGCACAAATATATATATATGAAGATTATAATAATTATAGGTACGATAGAAAAGATTCATCTTAAAATAGAAGTGGTATTGGAAAGTCATGAAAATTCTCAAATCTGTAATGTCCGTGACACTAATCCCTATGTAAGAGTGCCTATTTGTGGTTAATTGTCATTTCTTGATTTATAAAATTGTACAAACGTTATATTTAGTAAATATATAATTAGCAAAATTTGTAGAGTTCCCAACAAACATTTCAGCTAAATTAGCCCTCTCCATACTATTAATGCTTACATGTACATGTGTATATATAGCTCCATGTTCGCTAGCGTGCCAAACAAACAGGCCAATTGGCAAAAATGTTTCATTGTGTAAACTACTATCAATATAATTAGCCCTCTTCATGCATTTAATGCCTAGCTCCACATTCGCTAGCTTGCCAAACAGGCCAATCGGCACAAATGTTGCACTGTGTAAACAATATAGTCTGCACAGCCTACTGCTATTCAAATACAGTGTAGATCCTATTCATTTACAAAAATAAGTATTCAAAGATATTGCAATATATTCAGAATTCTATTTTGCCCAGTCAAAGCAAAACATCGTAATTACTGTGCCATAGGGCGGTTTATATACAGACAAGCAGACAGTTTGTAAATAACAAGATGGAAACGGGAAAAGTTGAAGAAGAAATATTATTATTTACCGGCGCCCCTTGTACCACTTGTACTCATCTGACTCTTCTGGTGAACCCACCCTGAAAAAAAAGAAGAGAAAATAGAGTTTAAATAAGAAGCTCAACAATATTGATAGTAATGCTTTTGTGAACTTATCAAACTTATTAGTAATATACAGTACATGTATTTATACAGTATATTTTCCATGTAATCTATGTTCAAATGCAAATAGTTAACCCTTAGAATATAAATGAATGATAAATCTTTTAAAGATATTGGTATCACAAAAGTACATATATAAAAGAAGTGTGAAGTTAAACTAGAAGATAATGAAAATTATTTATGCATTAATATAATTGTCTTCATAAAATACACATTCTCCACTCGCTAGGGAGCATGCCAGCCTTTGAATTATGATACATACCCATTCTTTAGGGTCTTCACCACAGCTTCGCCAGGTTCGCGTACCGCCCCCCTCTGACCTCCATCTCCTGTCTGTACAGCATTCCACTGGGCCTCGGACTCTACCATGTGGTCACGTGACCTCGACCTGCAGCCAATCCGAGGAAGGGTAAATATATAAATGTACATACAGTCAAACGTGTGTATAGCGACCACCCTCAGGGAGCCAATAAAAGTGGCCATTGTAAACAGGTGACCACTAAAGGCAGGTCCCAGAAAAATTGCTTTTCTCTACAAGGGATCGCTATTGGTGGCCACTAGGAGCAGGTCGGCTGCTATAGACAGGTGGCCACTATTAAGACAGGTTTGACTGTATTGTTATTTCGTGGGGCCACTTTTTTATTAAATATTAATAACACATTTTAGAGGCAAAATTGGCCTGAGCTTGATTAATTTGTTTGTCAAGGGTCTTTGGTACGAGTCCCGTAAAAATTCCATAAATTGTATGCATTTTTTAACTGGTCTGTTACTTTTGGTGATTAATTCCTTTTACAATTGTTTATTCCAGACTCCTTTCCAAATTTCTTCATCTGTTTAGGTGTCACTCCAGAATATCAGACAGTTTATTACATGTACATGGTGATTCTTCAAAATAACATACATTTTACAACTTTCTATTCCAGCTAGTTTACGAAATAATTGATCCCTTTTTACAGATGTTTATTCCCTTTGATAACGATAGAGCTAAATTGAATATTTAAACATCCCTAGCATTCTGATAGTCAATATTAAACAACTGTTTATTTCAGTAGATGTTCTACTTTCATAAGGAATCTTACAAATCACTGACTGAGCCATTAAGTCTTTTAGGAATTTATAACCTGGACAAAAAAGGTTGTGGAAAGCTGCTGCTTTAGGGGACTTTAAAACTATCAATTCTGATTGATGGTTTTGATAGCATGTATTAAACAAATTCAATCTAGTGTTTGGATCAAAGATTCACCAATACTGTCACACATGATTTATGATTGCAACTTAAATATTTAGATTCTCCGGTTAAAACGGCCCCCTACGGTTTCAACAATATATGGGTAAAACAAAAACAGTCTAGCATAGTGATACTGGGACTCTCGTAAAGTTCAAGGACTTACTTGTAAACTTTCAAATCTGATTTATTTAATTTGGACTCTTGGCTAAAAGGGGGGTGGTACATCCCCTTTCTAAACAAACAAGATGCATTTACTTGCTTTGAAAAAAATGTAAAAATAATGTCTGGTGTTTGGATCTTGGGCTGAAAAGGTTGGGACCCATTCTTTTAAAATTGAAGGACTTACATGTACTTGCAAACTGTAAAATCTGATTTATGACTTCAACAGTTTGAAACAACCGAACTTTAGGATTTGGATTCTTGTCTTAAATGTGTACCGCACCGCCCCCCCCCCCCCCCCCCCTCCCCCTCTAAAAAAAAAGCTTGTTCTTATTTATTGGTTCGGCAGGAAAGACGTATGGGTTATAAGAATTCAAGATTTATTTTTTCCTGCCAGGCAACGGAAAAAATCCTAAATAGAATGGAGATTATAATGATAATATCTGAGTTAAAACTGACCGTCTTGATCGATGTCTGTGGTCCCCCTCACTCCCGCTACTTTCCCTTGATCGGCTTCTGTTATACAAACAAATAATAATACACATGATTACTGATACAAATTAATAAGTAGAGCTATGTTTATCTTCAAATTAAGCATCAAACTATTAAAGGGGACCACCAGGCAAAGAACACATAATTATATCTTTTGGTACCGTAGTGTGGTATCAAATAGCTACCCAATACTTTGCGATGGGTTGTGTAATTCATAAACAATGCAATTAATTACCACCACTTACGGAACCATTATGGCCTCATGGTTCCTTACGTGCCGAACGTCTGGGAGTGCGCCAATTCTATTCTCGTTTGGAGACAATAGAAACATGGACGATGCGTTCGTCCTAGACAAAAGGTAGTCTTCGTATGAAGACCCATAAACACATAATGTAGTATGGTGATGCATTTTCCAATTATATAATTTTTTTCTGGAACAATATTTTTCTGAACTTTGTGGTGGAATGAACTACTTAAAATGTTACCTTTTATTGATACAAATATTATTTTTGGGTGGTGGTACCCTTTTACACTCACATACAAACTTGATAGTGAACTTGTCATATTTTAATTAATGGGACAGTATAGGACTTTCTGTGATGTGCAGTACATGTATATCACTGTATGTACATGTACATGATTATTTCTATATAGATTATGAAGACAATCCTTCTGCTAGGTAAAAATAACAAGTTATGAACAAAACATTTAATTTAAGATGAAATATATTGCCCCAATGATGTAAACATAACGATAAATATACTTTTGCTTAAAAAATGTTATTTTCATTCTCTTTCAGACAATAACAGAAATAAAAATCAATTAAAAATACATCTATACGAATAAGTGAATATGTTACCTTCTTCTTCTCCTCCTCCTCCTATGCGTGGCCTCATCCCCACTCGCCTCTGACCCTGTTAATGACCTACGATACCTGAGCATAAAGGATAGCCGTAACAAAATGTAAAATACATCAATATATTAAAGAAGATGAAATTAATCATCTTCAACACAAAAACTAAGAACTTTTGTTCGTACTTGAAATGTTTGCTAACTGAATGTATTGTCAGCATACATGTATTTTCAATTTTAATTTGTATTTAACACAATTAAAGATTACATTTTGTGCTAATATCAAGTAAATTATTAAAGGGATTTAGTAACATTGTTGACATGTGCAAAAAGTGATGGATGGCTGATATAGTGTATTTTTATCTGATTTGTCCACTGGGTATTGTGTGAAATTTCAAGTTAAATGGACGTTATATGGCCGAGTACTGAGCAGAAATACAAAGAGATATTCACTAACTCTTTGCACTGACTTTGTACACAGTTACGACTATCCAGTGGATAATTATCTGAATACTTCAATCGTAAATATCTTTTTAACGAAAGGGAAATTCGAAAAAAAGAAACCTGTCCCATGCTTCTATTGTTTATACAAATACAACAAGTTATGAGGGAACCACTAGAATTCCAATTGGATTTTGAGGATTTGGACAATGTTAGTAGATCCCTTTAATCATAACTCTCCAGAGAGTTTTGTGCCTGTAAATGAACCCATCTACAAAAACTACCTGCTTTATAAAGATCAATTTTCTGTCACTCTTTGGTTGTCTTTGTAGACAGGTTTTTACTGTATTTTTAAAATGTACTACTGTTTGTCCAAGAGTAACCCTTGCACAATTTGTGTTAATGTTATGCAGACATTATTATTCAAAACTGAACCGATATAGAATTATAATTTCAAAAAAATCTAGCACGTTTTATAGGGTATTTTTAATCAGGTCATGTAATAATCTTCTGTGTCAAAGTTCATTACAAACTTTATTACTTCTTGATAGTGCCTTAGAAACAGTTTATGAATAGATAAGATAATTAATTTGTAAAATAAACAACAACACAAAAGCTGTCAATCATCTTGTAAATAACTGGTATGCAGGAAGTGAAATTTACATTTTGCACCTGGCAGACTGAAATTTACAATCGGGAATGTTAAGTGGGTGAAACATACAGGGCTGTTTACAGGTTCAGGGCATGTTCTGACTGAAATGTAACTATCAAGTATGTTAATGGGGTGAAATTAACAAGGCTGTTTACAGGTTCAGGACATGTACTGACTGAAATGTAACCATCAAGTATGTCAATGGGGTGAAATTTACAAAGCTGTTTACAGCTTCAGAACATTCTTCTGACTAAAATTTACAACCAAGAATGAGACCAGGGTGAAATCTACAATCTTGTTTACCTAATTCATGACACTGAAATGTACCACTGAGTAATGCACACTGGGTAATATACTGTACACAGCTGCAGTTTTACTGCAATCAGATACTGTAAACGTGGTAATATTTGCAGTGCTTTAATTTTCGCGGATTTCGCGCTGAAGTCGGTGTTCGTGAACATTAAAACCTGTGAATATGCAATTTTATTGATTTTTGTTTACTATAATATAATATAATAATATAATTTTGATGAGTGTCTTTATACGATCGGCCGCAAAATAAAAAACACGAGAATGTGTTTTTGCGTCGCTCAGCGAGAAATAAACAACATTTACAGTAATAGTCATTAGGATGAACTTTACAATTATTGGAGAATAAATGTATCTGTTTGGATATATAATAAACCAATCATCCAACTTATATGCTTTACATAATGTATATGCAATTCAAAAAATCGATCTATTTTTATGCTTAGATAATAAGCTACAAACATATTTAATAATATGCAATACCATATTATTGTCTTCAGACTACTTCAAAACGAGATATATGAAAAGAATTTGTACGCACAATAATGGTTGGGAAATTAGCTCATTTTACAGTACAACACATCACATATTGTTCCTTCATTTCCTAAGAGGAATGCGACAGAACAGGTTATTTTTTCCCACAACTTACCTGTATTTTCTTGAGCCTATCGACTCTGTTTCACTCCCTGATTTATCGCCGTGGTGTCTTCTATGCCGTGTTGTCCCCGGTGACGGAGCCCTTGAGTTGGGTCGCCGTGTTTTGTGTGCACTTCTCGTAGAAACGGGCGACTCCCCTCTCTGTGTGTACATCCCCCTACAGGACATAGTTCAAAAGCATGTCAAGTTTTCAGTATTAAATAGATGCACATTCTGGGCCTTTTACCAGGACTAAAAATTATCACTGGATCAGGGCCACTTCAAATCAGATTCGGGCCACAAATTACTTGCCAAATAGACAACCAAATATAACATAATTTTACACAATTTTCTGTTATTGAGGCCACCACAATTAAGTGTTCATGGCCATTTAAATTTTAGAAATCTTGATTTTACTTGCACAACTAGAGGCAAATAGGAAAAAAGGGTTAATTTATAGCATTGTCTTTGGTTGTTATTTCAGTTCCAAATTTGAGTTAAAAAGAGGATTATTTGCTGTTTTTTTTACTGAAAAAAAAATGCAGAACATTGTTTGAGGAAAAAGAGATGCACAGTACTAACCTTTCTGCCAGGGCTCCATCAGTTTCCTCCCAAGGCACAGATCGGATGCTGATTCCTGATGTTGGACTCCCTCGCCCACTCATTTGGCTCTGAGATCTGAACAGTAGTAAAATTATCATTATTTTGTTATAATTTTAATGCATAGCAACTTTGCAATCTAATACCCCTTTCATACTGGGAACTAGAGCGCTTCAGGACCGATCCTGAAGAGCACTTACTCCGAGTATGAATGGTCGACCAGACCTGCCTAAATGTTTAGAGCAGTCTGGATTTAGGCCTCTCTTGGAGGTGGTTCAGGGCTGCTTCAGGAGTGGTCTTTATCCAGGGCGCAGTATGAAAAGGGTAATAATGAAGCCTCAAACATGATGCTGACCATCAGAAGGTCTGAAAAGGGTTGAAATAGCACATATACACCTTCAATTCATTTCCACATCTAGGGATGTTAGCTCGTGAATAATTCTCTTACAAATTGTACATCAGATAACAAGATGTATTTTCACACACAAACCTTCTGACTGGTTCAGGTGCCATTGTCTTTGGGACCCTACCCGGGGTCACCATCCCATTCTCTAGGACGGGGTTAGGGCTGGCCATGATGGACGAGTGATCGATGTACATGCTGTCGTCCCCTTCGTTGGTGGAAACCCGACGGAGATAACGCCGGCTCGCCACGCGCTGCACGTGAGGCTCGGGGCGACGCAACCTCATGGAGTTTTGTAGCGCCTCCTCTTGAGTGCGAAAACTGTGTTGGGGGTCAGAATGTCACAATATGTTTTTTGTTTTATTGATTAATGATTATTTGAACAAAATTGTAATGTAAAAACTAGAAAGCATTGGGTTCCTACATTATCTCTTTCACCTGTGCTCTAGCAAGATATCAGAATACCTTTTCTATATTTACTGTTCGTTATACTTTTTAAAGTGGGTTCTTATTTCATTGTAAAGCCTTTGTTGCTTTCATAAATTCAGTAAACTGTTGTATCATTTCTTTTTACGATGCTCACTTACAGCTTAAATACTCCTGTGAAGAATGGAAATTGTTGAATGGAAAATGCAAATAAGCTCATCCATACAATTAGATTTCATTATAATACAGATTTTGTAGTACTAATATGATTGATTAGCTTTTGTATAAGGATTTGAAAATGTTATTATCTCTATAATTTGACACACCCACACACACAATAAGCTAACGCATAAAATGCACACTCTCAACTCCCTAAGGAGTATTTTAGCAATGATCCAACCTGTTACCGGTACAGTATGCTATACAAACACACCCCATTCCTATCATGCACACATTTATAATTAAACATGTGAAGCATGTATGGACACATCAATTGTCATCAAAAATACAAATATTTTACCTGTATCTGCTTCCATTGCTCTTGATTGATTTGGTTAGAGTTCCATTTCTTTCCAGCATAGAGGGCCTGAGTCTGAAGAACATGTGCTGTTCTACGTAGCACTGGAAGAGGTGCTTACACGACGAACGGGATGGTAGCAACCAGACACATTCCTGTTGATGCAATAGATGAAAAAAAAGGGTTTGAAAATGATTACTCTTGATTAATTTGGTTAAAGTTCTATTCTTTCTAGTATAGAGGGCCCGAGTCTGAAGAACGTGTGCTGTTCTACGTAGCACTGGAAGAGGTGCTTACACGACGAACGGGATGGTAGCAACCAAACACACTCCTGTGGATGCAACAGTTAAAAAACGGGTTTATTGATTTGGTTAAAGTTCTTTTTTTTTTCTAGTATAGAGGGCCTGAGTTTGAAGAACATATTCTACGTAGCACTGGAAGAGATGCTTACACAACGAACGGGATGGTCGCAGCCAGACACACTCTTGTGGAAGCAAAAGTTGAAATAATTAGGATATTATCAATAAAATAGTGCACAATCTGTGACAAGAATGATGAAAGTTTGGACAATAAACAAAAGCATCTGGGAAATTGCATATTCCTAGAAAGATGCAAGAGACAAAAGGCGTACAAAATATAAAAGGAGAATGTACTATTTGTTGACAGGAGAACATGAACTGATCTATGTTACTCTGAAAGAGGTGCTTACACGACGAACAGGATGGCAACTACCAAACAAACTCCTCCAGAGAAAAGTTAAAAGAAAAATAGTTTGAAATAATATGGAAATTATCTGAAATAGTACAAAACTACATATTCTGCTCAAGAGATAATAAGGGTGATGAAAATATGTAAAATCAAATCATTTTGAAAACCTAAAATCTTAATCTTTCAATTTAAATATACAAGCAACAAAAGGCAGAATACTATGAAGTGAAGGAAAATTGTGAACAGCCACTAAATTATAATCACCAACACAAACAAACGCACAACCACAAACCCACCCACACACACACACATGCACACATGTACACAAACAAACATAAAATGTAAACAACATCATAAAATAATTTCATGTTTATGATGCATTTCTACTGAATTTAAAGCTCTCTATGGAATACCATGTTTGCAGTAGCTAACAAATTGTTAGAAAGTGTACAAACAAAAACAAACATAAAACTTGTTAATAGCACATAAGCTGGCTTCCATCCAATATCAATCATTTGACTCCCTACAGCTCCATTACGGAGAATAATTTCAGAGATAACTTTAACCAATGCTGTCTCTCCTTTTTCATCAAAGTTTTGTCCACTTATTCCAGAACTAATATTATATCATACATAAGAATTATCTTTACAAAAATAACGATATACATGTACATGTACAAATGTTGTCTATCAAAATAGCAAATTTACCTACTTCGAGGATAGAGAGCAATAAACAAATAATAATGTGTAGTTGCACTGATTTAACTACCAAACCTATATTAACAACCCCCAGACATTAGACTTAAAGGGATCTAGTAACATTGTCCAAATCCACAAATTTTACTTAGAACTCTATGGTTCTCTCGTACACTGTTGTATTCATATTGTGTAACAGGTTTAGTTTTTACAAATTTCCCTTTTGGTAAAAAGATATTTACGATTGAAGTGTTTAGATTTTTAAATTATCCACTGGAAAGGTATAACTGTGTACAAAGTCAGTGCGATTTGCAGTTAGCGAATATCACTTAGCATGTGCGCTCATTACTTGGCCATATTATTATATCCATTTAACATGACATGTTGACACATTACTCAGCAGACTTATCAGATACATTTTATCAACCATTCCTCCCTTTGGGTTTTTTTTTTTACATGCAAACAAAGTTACTGGATCACTTTAAAGAGAAGATTAAGAGACAAATCAATCACCAGATCAACAAAAACATGACACCGACATCCTTGGTCTTGACTGACATCATATAAAGGCCAGGATAGTTAAGGGGTTCCTGTTTCTCGTAAATTTCAACAAGGTCAAGTGATTTCCATAACAAAAAACAAAACTGGAATAATATACATGTAGGGATTTGTTGAAAGACACTTGCCATTATATGTTCATGTTACTACTCCCTTGCTGTACATATACTGTTACAAATGTATACAATTCTTGTTCCATTGCAAAATGCATAACATGTATTTCAATGTTTGTTAATTTAAGATAAATTTGCATTTGAAGCTGCTGATATACAAAGAAATTAATAACAAATACATGTGATACTAAATACATATATAATGTATGTAATGCATGCATGTTATACTTAAATCAAACAGTATTGAATGGGTTCAAGGGAATAAGTATATTTTTCAAAAATTGACCAAAATCGTTTGGAACTTGTCCATGTCTGCAAGGGGAATTTTAGCTGCAAAAATATCATATTTCTGGAGGGGGGAAGGGTTTAATTACCCAGTTATTTAGTACCTGTTGCTGGAATACATGTATTTACCATTATTAAAATATATGCAACCCCCATTCACTCCCACCCCAGCACTACTCACATACTCACCCATCTTGTATGCCTATGGTAGAAGGTACATTATTGGAGGACGCCTTGTAGCTTTGATACAACATGATATTACGAGAGACAAACATGATATGAATACCCCCTGCGGCAAGGCTTCATCTAATAGTCGTTTTATAGCATAATTTGGCATTGTTTGGTAGATTTAACTACCAGTGTGTGACATTTATTATAACCTCTTTGGTGTTTATGAATACATCAATATTACCCCACCAACATCCCATACTTATTCACAACCAAATCAAAGTGACAGAATAACAGTGACAGCAAGTTGGTTGTGGTCGCTTATACCGAGAAGAAGAAGAAGAAGAAGAAGAAGAAGAAGAAGAAGAAGAAGGAGAAGGAGAAGGAGAAGGAGGAGGAGGAGGAGGAGGAGGAGGAGGAGGAGGAGGAGGAGGAGGAGGAGGAGGAGGAGGAGGAGGAGGAGGAGGAGGAGGAGGAGGAGGAGGAGGAGGAGGAGGAGGAGGAGGAGGAGGAGGAGGAGGAGGAGGAGGAGGAGGAGGAGGAGGAGGAGGAGGAGGAGGAGGAGGAGGAGGAGGAGGAGGAGGAGGAGGAGGAGGAGGAGGAGGAGGAGGAGGAGGAGGAGGAGGAGGAGGAGGAGGAGGAGGAGGAGGAGGAGGAGGAGGAGGAGGAGGAGGAGGAGGAGGAGGAGGAGGAGGAGGAGGAGGAGGAGGAGGAGGAGGAGGAGGAGGAGAAGAAGAAGAAGAAGAAGAAGAAGAAGAAGAAGAAGAAGAAAACGAAGACGACGGGACCGAAAGTCAAGAACTATCATGGTACCTCATCCATCATCCTATAAAGTTCTACAAATGTTCTCAGAGCTGGTTCATTCAAATGTTTGTTTAACCTTGGACTTCAAAAATAAATTAACCTATCCAAAACTCTCTTGGGCGCAGTGGCATAGCGTGGTCGGAGTAATGTGTGGGGTGGGGGTACACGCATTATTGGTGACACACTCTATTCCTTTTTTTATTTTTCAAAGATTTTCCCCTTGTGTGTTTTTAAAAATTATTTTGGGGAGTCATATGTGACCGGCTATAGCAAAACCCTGCACTCGTCGGTAAAAATACAAATTTAGACTTTCATATCATTAGAAAGGCCTCATCACAAGCTTTCATTCGATGCTCTGTTCTAACAAATTGGTGAATAATTGGCGAAGATATGATTGTTTCAATTTTTTAATCATAAGTCTTTTACACACATTGCGTGACCTTAAAATGCTAATTTCTTTAAAACATGAATTACCGATAAGTGCAGGGTTTTGCTATAGCCGGTCACATATTATTAGATGGGGAGGGAAAGTGTCTCCCCCCCCCCCCCCCTCTCTTTTAGCTTTGCCACTGCGTGGGTGTGTTGACTGAAATCAGATATTTGTAACCACCTGTATTCTATTTAAATCTGGCACATGATTTTCATCAATAAACACTAAGAATTCATGATCATTTGAAATTGTAGTAAATTCTACAAAGTTCTATTGAAAATGACATTTTATAGATTATTTCAGTCATTGCAAAGGTAATAACAGCTGGATTCCAAAGCAGGGACATTTTTGTTTTTCTTTGAAAATCGTTTTCAATAGAACTCAAAGTACAGGCTGGGGCTATTTTATGAGTCTTTTATGGAGGCTCATGTGGCATTTCAGGGGCTGGATCAACCTGAGCCCACATTAAACAACAATTAAATATCGGAAATAATATCGCTAGTGATATTCGTTTGTCTCGCAATGTATGGTCAAACTAGGAATCTAAAAGATCATAAAAATATGGAACGCTTCACGATCTTTTAGATTCCTAGTTCTTTTAGATTCCTAGTTTGACCATACATTGCGAGACAAACGAATATCACTAGCGATATATTATTTCCGATACTATATCCGCAATGGATTATATATTTACTATTAACAATTAAATATATTCCATAAAACAGGATGCATGGTGGCAGAAATTCAAATGATCCCCCCCCCCCAAAAAAAAAAAAGTAATACACCATCTTGTGCACTACTGCATCTTGAGTCCTTATGGACATTGTTTACATTTGTTGAAGAATTTATAAAAAGTCAACCAGTTTGTCAAAGGCCTATGGTCGAAATATTGCAAGTAAATTGTCTTCTGGAGTGTGTTATAATCTTGCCTTTTGATCTTGATTATAATAAACATGCGCAAACTCCTTATATCACTTTCACGTTCTTCAAGCTAGTTATTTACAATGATTGTTTAACCTTTTTCTCCTTATACACCATCACCATCAGAACCTCAGAAAATGGATATTTGCAACCATCTGTTTACTATTTAAACAGGACCTATGTGGCAGAATTCAATGAAACCCCCCACCCCCCCCCCCCCTCCCCACAGTAATACACCATCTTGATTATAAAGTACATGTGCACACTGCTTCCTCACTAATATTGTTTCACATTCTTCAAGCTAGTTATTTACAATGATTGTTTAACCTTTCCCTCCTTATACACCATGGGCGTCGATACTTACGTAATACCCATTCATCAGGGGGGGATGGATGAATGGATCATCCCCCCCTGATCAATGGGTATCAATGACAGATCGACGCCCGTGTTATACACCACCACCTTCACAGAACCTCTCTTGGCATGATGACTGATATCAGATATATTGGCAGACATCTGCATACTATCAAAATCTGGCATACCCGTTTATCAAACACTTCCAATTCATGAATATTTGACATTGTACTATAAACTACTATTGCATTTTAAGCCAGTCAACCAGTATTGGTTATATCAGCTGTTGCAATATTGATAACAATAACCACTAAGAAAAAGCAACTGAACTTATTCTTTGAAACAGGAAAATGGATATTTGCAACCATCTGTTTACTTTTTAAACAGGACCTGTGTGGCAGAATTCAATGACCCCCCCCCGCCCCAGTAATTCCATCTTGATTATGAAGTACATGTGCATGCTCCTTTGTCATTGATAAACTTTCACATTCTTCAAGCTAGTTATTTACAATGATTGTTTAACCTTTGCCTCCTTATACACCATCACCATCAGAACCTCAGAAAATGGATATTTCCAACCATCTGTTTACTATTTAAACAGGACCTGTGTGGCAGAATTCAATGAAACCCCCACCCTCCCCCCCCCCCCCCCACAGTAATACACCATCTTGATTATAAAGTACATGTGCACACTGCTTCATCACTAATATTGTTTCACATTCTTCAAGCTAGTTATTTACAATGATTGTTCTAACCTTTCCTCTTTATTCACCTTCACCTTCAAAATTGTTCAAGGCATGTTGATTGAAATCAGATATTTGCAACCATCTGTGCTTCATTGAAATCGGGCAGAAATTTATTTACGCACAAATTTGAAATGATTAGTAGTATGAGATTTTGATTTTGAAATTTATGCGCAAGTTTTACACCAAAGGCATAATGCAGTGAATGAGAAGTCAACTAACAATTCTTTATTTGTTTTTCATTTACGATACTTACATGTATGTGTCAGTTTTGCCATATGTTTGAAGTTACTTGAATAATAATATATACCATAACAAGAGTATGGGACAATTATAAAAATTCATAAAAAATCAAAGGGAATGATATGATAACTTTATTCATATATAGACATGACCACTCAATCATCCGTATAAATTTTACATTAACATTAAGTCATGACCTAATTAATTATGCAAATTAGGTCAAACTTAGGGTTAGCAAATTGCAATGAATTGATTTGATTACAATTTGATTTAAAATGATTTCGTGTTCTCACCTTGTCACCAACGATGAGCTTGAATTCTGTGTGTCTGAAGTTCATTTGTGTTATCTTGGACCTACATTAATACAGGACAACAAAGATAGGAGAGTGAAAAATAGGGATGAAGTTTTACAATTTTACATACAAGATGGTTACATGATATTAAAGTGATGCCTGTAAAGTGTCAGATATTGCACAAACCCTATTTTATTCTTCTCTTACCATAAGCTAAACAACACGGTAGAAGAGAAACGAGGAAGCTCCAAGTAATTTTTGTGGATTTGGACACTTTACAGGTATGACTTTAAAGTAAAATTAATAGATAAAGTGAATAAATAATTATAATTAAATCTACTAAATACTTCAAATCAGACCAACTCTCTACGTAACCAGCTATTTTTTCAAGGACAAGCATCAATTACTGCCTTCTACAACATACAATGTATCTTTTAGCATAAAATAACATTTACAATGCATGGGAGACTTTCTTGTTTTTATTGTGTCAGATCAAGTCCGCAGATCTTAAGTCATTTAGATAAAGATAAGCACCTGACTGACCCCTTAAAACTCAATTTTCCCGCCCCTACCCTATAACACGAATATAATGTATATCACCCTCATCCCGAGTGTGAGACTATCTTGGTTTTGTTGCCATAGACCACAACCCCTGAAGCAGAAGGCGTTGTCCCCAAGAAGTATTCCATCCGATCTTGACTAGTGACAAGCCTCAGATCAAAACAACTCTGTACATCTCCATCCATTACAACAATCAATTAGCTTGATCCCATTTCCCAGCCCCATCGCTAAAATTGTTGTCAAAGATAACACTCACCTCATATAGGAGACAATCTTTGTTTTGTTTTGATAGACCACAACCCCCAAATGCGTTGTCCCCAGGAAGTATTCAATCCGATCCTGACCAGTGACGGGGGTTAGATCAACTCTGTATATCTCCCGCCATTACAACAATCACTAGCTTGAACCAATTTCTCAGCCTCTAACCTAAAATTATTAGCAAAACTCAAAACTCACCAGGAGTAAGACACAATCTTGATTTTGTTGCGGTAGACCACAACACCCGAAGGCGTTGTCCCCAAGAAGTATTCCATCAGATCCTGACCAGTGACGGGGGTTAGATCAACTCTGAAAAATCTTCAGCCATTACAACAATCATTTATAGCTTTATCCCATTTCCCAGCCCATACCATGAAACAAAACAAAAAAATCACACTCACCATAAGTAGGGCACAATTATTAGCAAAACTCAAACTCACCAGGAGTAGGACACAATCTTGGTTTTGTTGCGGTAGACCACAACCCCCGATGGTGTTGTCCCAAAGAAGTATTCCATCCGATCTTGACCAGTGACAGGAGTCAGATCGACTCTGAAAAATCATCAGCCATTACAATCATTTACCGTAAATACCGGCGTAATCGCCGCATACTTTTTCCTCGAAAAAAACCTGCAAAGTCGGGGTGCGGCGTGTACGCGGAGATAGTCAAAATGTCACTCTTGACTGACCTCCAAACAACACATTTCAGCAGGTGTGGGACTATTGGTTGTATTGCACTGTATTGTATTGGGTGATAAAACATTATTTAGCCAAATTGTCTACGTTTACCCTGGCCTAGAATGGTTTCTCACCTTTTTTTGCCGATATTTGCTAAATCCGATACGTTTTTAACTTCAAAGTTACGAAACAAATGCACTGCCAGCGCCGCGCTTGCGCCTGCCATCGATCTAGCTACGTGCGTTATGGATGTAGTGCATGCATGATCGCATGATAAAGATAATGTATACTACTACATGGTTTTGGCAAAGACAGCAGAGCGCCGCGTGGTACGCGTGCTAAGGCGTGCTCGCGAGCTACGCGATTGACTCGATGTACAAACGTTTACGTACGTAAATATTTGTACATGTACTTCTCTAAGCCAGCTGCGCTGACAATCTCGTAAGTGCTTGCAATCTCATAATACATGTAGCGCTAGAGTTCTCGTTCCTATTCAGGAAAACTATATTTTTGCTCGAAACTAAGGTAATTCTGAATATTTTGTAACTATATTTTCGTAAATATTGTTAAAGAAATATATCAAGATGAGAAAAAAATTCCTGCTTTTTTTGTCGCCAGTTTTCCTAGCGCAATTTTCTCACACTTTTTTTTTTCAATTTCAATGCTCAAAGTCGGCATGCGGCGTTTACGCGGATGCGGCGATTGCGCCGGTATTTACGGTATACTGTAGCTTTATCCCATTTCCCAGCCCATACCATGAAACAAAACAAAAAAATCACACTCACCATGAGTAGGACACAATCTTGATTTTGTTGCGGTAGACAACAACTCCTGAAGGCGTTGTCCCCAAGAAGTATTCCGTCCGATCTTGACCAGTGACGGGGGTCAAATCTACACCGTACATCTCCAGCCGCTTGCCCCGCTCCAGGAAACCCAGCTCAGCTTTGGCCGGCAGCATACCCCTGTGGAGACAGCAAACAAACAAGTTCAAATAACTTATCAACCTGAAAAATGCAATTTCTGGGTCTCTTTTTAATAGGAACTCCACTTTTCCAAAAGCAGAAATGAAATTCCCTCTTCAAAATAGCCCACTGATAATAATGGGAACCTAGGTCCGGATTGACCAACCACATCAGCTTAGACTTAGTTCCATTTTCTATCTACTCCAGATGATAGGGCTATAGTATGCAACAAGAGATCCTACTAGTTGCTAACTAGGGTTATCTCTGTACATTATTAAAGTAACAAATTGCTAACCCATAGTTTAATAACCATGAAGTTAGTGACTACACAAACTTTGTGTTGCTTACTTAAAGCATCTTAAACAGAATTAGAATTGAACTAAGCTAATGTGGTTTCAAGAATAAGCACTTTAACTTATGGGATTACAAACAAATGCATTAACTCATGGGAATTCCAAATGTTCATAATAATGGTTTGTTATTTTGTTTCAATTCATCCTTTGAAGACGATTTGAGTATGGTAAAAACATTAATTTACCATGTAGACCCCAGTCTGAGAATTTTTTGGACCAGTCTTTAAAGGGTTAACATATTCTTTGGGAGTTCTGATAAATGCCATAGACCCAAGCCCAAGTATTTTCAATAAAGGGAGTTTTGATAGTGGTTTAAGTTCTAATTTTCTTGATACCTCTTGATGTACCCCTGTGGATAGAACAACAATTCATGTGTTATTTTTGCATTACCCTTCCCATTAACATGGGCATGTGTATCTCAAAGTTTTGATAGCTAGCGGTAAAGATTTCTTTTACTTCTCACTCTTCTCAAACAAAGTCCATTTTGTAATACAGTCAAACCTGTATATCAAGTGACAATCCAAAGGGGAACAAAGAAAAGTGGTCACCGTAGACAGGTGACCTCTATAGACAGGTTCCACCACATTTGTTTCCCTCTGTAGGGGAACACTTTTGGTGGCCACTATAGGCAGGTTGGCTGCTATAGACAGGTGGCTACTTTTCAGCCATGTAAGTGCAATGAGTAAGTGAATATCATTTGCATTTTCACTCATTTCTCGGCCAAATAACATCCAATTAACTTGAAATGTTCACACATTACTTTCTGGAGATATCGGATCACATCAATACACATTTGATTAACCACGCATCACTTTTTGCATTTGTCAACAAAGTTACTAGATCCCTTTAATTCTACTTAAAATATTTGTATTACTTTTTAATATTCAACTGGGGGCAATTCCCCTTTTCACACAAATTAGCCTTTTCACACAAATTAGCCACATATTTTAATAGAGAATTTCACTTTTTTTTTTTCAGTATGAAAGTGGGATCAAATTCAACCTACAATGTACATGTATTAAACATTTTGCTAATCGCAGTAGCCTAGGATGAAATACACTGCAATATTTTCAATAAGTATCTACTTCTAAATAATCACCAAATTGCCAAGTGATGAATAATTTTTGGTTTAATTCCCAAATTGATTTATAAATGACTATATAATGTCAAGAACATCCATGCAGTTGATTTCTGGGATATTTCGAATTCTTTGAGTTTAACAAATACAAATATACATTTTAACAAAGAAAAGGGGGGCATAACTTTGAATTTATTGCTTGTTTTAATTCTCTGAATAACACCCATAGACTCGATCCTTCTCATAACTTATCATATCTCAACACCTGTTCTTGGTTGCATCGGGTATTTGCACGAGTAAAAAAAAAAGAAGAAGATTTTTGGGCTCATGCCGAAAGGGTGGGTAGCGTCGCATTGACTGGAACGCGACCATTCATCCAAAGCCCCCCCCCCCCCCCCCCCCCCCCCCCCCCCCGGTTTTGCCAAAAGGGTGCGTTGGGAGCGTTAAGGCGCGTCAGTTCAGATAACACTACCAAATGGCACATACGGGGGGGGCTTATTCCGAATGTACGCGTTTAGAGAGGCTAAAAGTCATATGTGTACAATGATGTGTACATCAAAGACGCGTCCGTAACTTGCGCCATTTCGATCTCTGAGTTTTCGTTTCGCTACCGCGACGAAACACGTGTTATCCTATGAGAGACCGACCTTCCCACAAGATGGGATTTTATAGCACATGGTTGATTTATTCAACCGATGCATAAGGCGTTGCGTGCTTCGGATGTTGTACTGTAGTCGATATATGAAGCCTTATTATTGTGTTTGTAAATGTTATATGTTTCGATTCCCACGCTCTAGTTTACCGCGTACCGCGCATTCCAGGAAATGGGTTAGTACAACCGCCTTGTTAAAGGGACTTAGTAACATTGTCCAAATCCTCAAAATCCAATTGAAATTCTAGCGGTTCCCTTATACCTTGTTGTATTCTTATCAACAAAAAAGCATGGGACAGGTTCTGTTTTTTTTTTTTTTCCCTTTCGTTAAAAAAATATTAGATGTCAATTATCCAATGGATCGTCAGAAACCGTGTACAATGTGAGTGCAATGAGTTAGTAAATGTCACTTTCCATTTATTCTGCCATATAAAATCCATTTAACTTGAAATTTTCACACAACACCCAATGGACATATTAGATAACAACAGTATACATCGTATCAACCACTCATCACTTTTTGCACATGTTAACAATGTTACTAGATCCCTTTAAAATTGTATTATAATAAAGCTCAGTTGCGAGTCATGTGTGTTTGATTGTGTCCCTGAAAATATATAAAACTATGAAGGGGCCTATTTGATCAAAATACACATTTACTAAAGAGTCTACATCTAAGACTTGGAATAGTTTACCTTCAGAATTAATTAATTTGAGTCTGATCCATAGCGTACCCCGGG
>JBAMJV010001302.1:0-153503 GCA_037951105.1 Echinarachnius parma | reverse complement strand
TGAGTACGATTGGGCCACTATTTTGGAGACATTGTTAACTTAATGCTACTTGTAAAATACATTAAAGGGGACCACCAGGCAAAGAACAACACATAATTATATGTTTTGGCACCGTTCTGTGATATCAAATAGATACCCAACATTTTGCAAAAGGTTGTGTAATTCATAAACAAAGCAATTAATTACCACCACTTACGGAACAACTATTATTTCCTGGTTCCGTACGGGCCAAACATTTGCGAGTGCGCCAATGCTATTCACGCCTACGTTTGGAGACAATAGAATCCCGGACGATTCGTTCGCTCTGGATAAAGTAGTCTTTGCACATGCAGAGTGCAGACCCATGAACGCATGCTTTATAGTGGTGATGCGTTTTCAAATTATATATTTTTTTTCTGGAAACAAATTTTGTGAACTTCTTGATGGAATGGACTACTAAAGATGTTACCTTTCATTTATAATTATAAGAATATTATTTTTAGGTGGTTGTACCCTTTAACAATTCTTTGGTCATATACATATTCATCAAGTAAAATTGGATGCCATTTGAAGAAAATAAACCCAGTGGCTTACCTGTACAGAATTATATACATCTCTTTAATGTTGACTAGATGAGGCGAAAGGCAATCATTCTGATTTTGACTTTGGATTGTTGACCGCTATGAAGTGATAGAGCACGACCAGGAGGAAGAGACTCACTCCAAGGATGTTGGCAAAAACAGCGAGCTGGACGTCGGTTATCATCCTGAAATAAACAAAAAAGTAAAGAGACATTTACATTTTAAAGGTGGTTTGGATTTGTAAATCAGACTGGCAGTGCCTTCTTGCAAGCACCTTGCACATGGTGTTAAATAAAAACTGGCTCCCGTTGTGCAGTGCTTACAAACAAGCTTTTACTTTAGTCATGCATTAGAAAGATCTGTTCACCTGTACTAACCTAACCACGTACGGCGCCTGGCATACTGAGATGTGTATACCGTGATGGTAACACTTTATAGGCTTTAACGGCAAACACACTTTAACATTTTTTTTTAAAATCATACTTTAAATAACATATCTCGGTTCATACTTACGAATTATGTTATGCATGGACATCAATGATCCAAATCGTAAAATGTCTGATGCTCCATTCGTTTTATTTATACTGAAATTTACTATAAAACTGGCAAGATTACAGAAGTGACGAAAATGGTATCCGAATTTGTTCGCTGCATGCAATATCAGGTGATCGAAAACTTGTCGGCAATTAATGCACGGAATACCTCCTATCCCAGCATGCATTGCCGACGAGTTTTCGGTCACCTGACATTGCACGCAGCGAACAAAAACGAAGGAAATAACAGTCATCATCATCATCATCATCAATTTGAGGTAAGTTATCATTCTTTTGCAACAAATTAAATAGCATGCAAGGTAGGTTGAAGGTTTAATTCATGTCTAGAACTAAAAAAAAATAATAATAATAGATGTAAAGTTGTTGAAACCACCCGTCGCAAAATTTCTCAAAATTTGTTAACGTCTCGTCGTCACAGCGCCGTACTTCGTACAGCGCTGATCAGTTACACAGGTCTGTACATACAAACAAAGAGACATTCCATTCTAAAAGGTGGTTCGGATTCGTAAATTAGATGCGCGGTGCCCTCTTGCTAACACCTTGCACACGGTGAGAAATACAGTTACTCCCAGTCACCAGCTGTACTGTTCGTGCATACTTATATCTACGTACAGAATCGCATTGCGCGAGTGCATGTTTTTTTTCGCGGCGTGGCGTGCAGTGTACATTGATTGCGCGAGGGGTGTTCGCGAATTCACTTTGACCCAGTTGTTAATGGTTACGACCGGCGCTACCTGTATTAAATAGAACAATAGTACCACATGACATAGTTTGTCATGTGTAACATACAGAGTATTTTACACAGTATGACAGAACAGGTATGCTACTATGCTCCCAGTTGACTGCTATAAAGTGATGGAGGAGAAAGCGACTCACTCCAAGGATGTTTGCAAAAAGTGAAAAACAGCAAGCTGGATGTCTTGGATGTCATCTACCAACATTCATTTCATGACCATCCTGTCATAAACAAAAAAGTACTTAGGTCTAAGAAGACATGATTTAATTTTACATTTTAAAGGTAGTTCAGATTTGTAAATCAGATTCGCGGCACACATATATTGCAATAGCGTTGTGCGGAGATCAACCTCTTCTGCCTGCTGCACTATCCAACACAAAAACATTTGTTGTCGACCGATTCCTCCCTCCATTTACCAGCAAATGCAAAATAACTTCCGTTTATGTAATCCACAATTCATTTACTTTGAATTACGACTGTTGTTTTGAAGACTGCAAAATGTAGAAAAAAATGATTATTTCCTGTCCGTTTTCCCTACCGATGCGTCCTAAAAACACAGCGTTCAACTGCTGAACGGTACAGTGTACGAATGGCCGGTATGCTTATCTCCAGCGTATGAGCGTAATTGCGTGTAAATCAAATGGTCCAGCTGACTGGACAATGACCGTACTTTAGTCTTTACTACTTTAGTACTAGATCATGTGATTCGCAGTGCAATCTTGCAAATCGATGGTGTTGTTGTCATTGATTTTTAAACATGATCAAGTCAAACTACTAACATTGTAAAATTTAAAAAATACTTCATTCTTGAACTTTTGAAGTCTTGATTCTGGAGAAAAATCAAAAAAGGATTTAAATTTTAATTTAATGAAACATGCGTCATCATGTGTAAATAAATGGGTAGAGAAAGTTCCACTGCACTGCAGTCCCTAATTTTCACTCATACTAACACAGTAACAGTAGCACATGTCATCACAGGTCATGCAATGCAATACAAATTTTAAAGCAACGCCAACGCCAATGGGCATGGCATGCCTGGGGATGGGCATGCTCATTTTCTGCAGCTCGCCAACGGGAACGCCACGGCAGCGCAGCCGCACCGCAGTCCACGAACAGTGCCCGCCCGGAGTCCACGGCGGAGTGACACGTAGGCAAACGTGTAACGGCATCTTCGCCATCAGGATTCGGCTATACAAATCAACAAACATGGCATGTATGTACACATTTATTTGTCGTGAAAGGGATGTATGTATGGAAACACTTAAAATACACGCATGCTATAAATCTTAATGCATAACTTACTTGAATTATTGAGGAGTTCGGCACGTTTTGAGCTCGAAAATTGTCGTCTTGCTGGAGTCTGCTACGATTTGACCTCTCTAAACTTTGAGGTCACCAATTCCGGAAGAGCGTTTGTTCGTACGTTAGCGCATTACTCCACTAAGTATACTGGTTTTTTTTTTTGTTGTTCGTTAAATTTCCTTAAATATTTTTGTAATACGATCAAGGAATAACTTTTGAAATTTGAATATTAACATTAACCCCTTCTATTATTTCTTTCCTTTTGTTTCATAATCTCTTTTTTTTCTTCAAACAATTTGTTGTTACTACATGTACTTATAATTTTCCCAAAACCAGTAAAGTGTCTAACTCCACGAAAATTACTTGGAGCTTCCACATTTCTCCTCTACCGTGTTGTTTGGCTTATATGGTAATTAAATAGGGTTAGATTTTTTTTAAATGCCCCTGTAGTATGACGATATCTATCATTGATAATCATTGATCGGTCATAAACCTCATACACGTTATACAGTAATTCCTTGTAAAAGCTGACGCAAATTTAACCAGGAACTAGCAGTGTTCTTTTTCACTGAAACTTTCACACATCATTCGGACATAATATCTTACACTGATTTTGGTATAGGATCGAAGTCTCAAATGCAATATCTGACACTTTACAGGTGCACCTTTAAAGGTACACTTGCGTATTGGTACTTCCCGAAATGCCCCTTGACACTAAATTGGTTGGTTGGTTTTAATTCCATTTGAAAGTTTGAAAGGGGGGGGGTGGAGATGGGCAGGCCACCTTGCAAGACGTAAAGACAGCAGATGGACACATAGTACATGTAATGATTACTAATTGAACACCAAGAACACAAACCAGACGAAGAGGCAGACAGAGTAGACGTTGGATGGATGACATCAAATAATTATTTGGGGGTATTATTATACATGGATGCGACTAGCACAAGAAAGAAGAAGATGGAATGGTGATAAGGGGGCTTTCCTTCTGCATGCAGTGGAGAGACATATTAAGCTAGATAGATAGATAGATAGATAGATAGATAGATAGATAGATAGATAGATAGATAGATAGATAGATAGATAGATAGATAGATAGATAGATAGACAGACAGAGGAAGACAGGGGCGTAGCTACATGAAGTTAAACCAAACACGATGAAACAATTTAACATCATACAATGCCGACAAACAGTTGGGATGCCCCCCCCCCCCCCCCCCATATAACTAATAAAATAATAAATATAAATAATGAAAATAATAATAATTAAAGATAATGATAATAATGGTTTTCCCGTCCATTCTCACACTTTTTTCATTAAATGTTATAAATTTGTACTTCATTTTCGTCCCGAGGAGCTTGGAATGTACTAATCCCTCCATCAATTTCTTCTTTTGTCGATCAATTTCACAAAAAGTCCAGTTAATTTAGTCGTTTGTCATACATTATCGGCAATAACAATTCAAATTCGTCGGTCAGAGTTACTGAACACATCTGTGACCGACGACTTTGAATTGTAATGGACGATGATGTGTGACAATTGAGTAATAAATGATATAAAATAATAATAATAATAATAATAATAGTAATAACAATAAATAAATAAAATATGTAATAAAACGTAATAATAAATAAATACAAAATAATAAAAGATAATAACAAAAACATAAAACATAAAACATACAAATTAATTAAAACGTAACAATATATAATATAATTATATAAACACACAACCCGGTATAAAAAAAAAGGAAATTCAAGAGAGAAAATAATTATGATAAAATGACATGAGCGGAATAATAAGAGAAACTGTTTATTTCGAGAGAAGAAAAAATAACATACATTCTTCAATCAAATAAATGTACAATGAGGTAAAATAAACATTATTTTCAGGATCATTATTTTCTTTCCTATTGTGATGTGGATTGTTTACAAAACAGGCCATGATTCAAGTTTATCAGATTCTAAAGGACCAATCAACCAATCAAATTCTCCCATCCTTCGTAAGAAGGCGTCTTCAAGTTTATAACAAAGGGTCTGAGGGGGGGATCGGAGCAAGCTAGTCTGTGGCGGGAATTTGCGAAGGCCTTTGTGAATGGGGGAACGCACAATAGCTTTCCTTGGACACTCTCGTACACGCATGGAGCGGGTATCGTCGATTCGGAGCTCGTTTTTGACGCATTTTCCCGAAAATGCAAGCCAAATTACGGAATTTACCTGGATTTAACTACCAAATACCGTGGGGAACATGGCATGGAAGCATATTTGAGCAAAAGGGCGATTTTAGTTGCGGCGGTATTGGAGAAATGTTGAATTTTGTCGCATTTTCGAGTGTGCTTTGTCGTCTGCTTAGCTTCGCACTGGGTTTCGTGCATACACGTGGTGATGATTGTGATGACGTAGTGTGTATGTGTGTGTCTGTGTATGGTGTGTACACACAGCTACAGACACAACACAACAAAGGACCCTCGGCTACCCTAGGGCCCGGGCGGTCATTGTTTGATGCAAGTCCATGGACTGGATGCTGAAACGGATTTTTACATTTCGGATACACAAAAAACAATAACTTCATTTCACACTTCACACAGGAATATAATTCGGATATAACTTTCATGTTCCTGCAGAAGTAAGGTAAGTTTTCTTCATTTGTATTTTCTTATCTAATCTTTTACTTTTGTTGATGCCAAGATTTTATTAAACCCATCATTTTAGACACTGTTAATGAGGTTTGGGTCATTGTTCGCGCGGAAGGGGTTCCCCCGTTCTATTTTTAGCATATTGCGCCTATGAAATAAAGAGGCCACATTAAAATACTCCCCTATGTTCCGGGAGCTGTTCCGTTTCTAATATATTTCCATATTATATTTCGGCGATTTTCTACAACGATATAAAAGCCAATAATTCAATATTTCAATTCTGCATTATTTAGTAAAAAGTCGAAATGGTCTGGGTTCGTTGTTCGGGCGAGGGGTTCCCCCGTTCTATTTTTAGCACACGATGCGCTCGCGCTTGTACTGCAGCACTCTCCCAAAACTGGGATCGAATCTCGCAGCTAATCTTCCCATATTTTTGTCAATTTTCTCTTACTTTTGTCAAAAACATTTTGTTTAATCGTTCTTTCCTTATTAAGTGCTTATTAAATATACTAGTTACTTGTATTTCCATTTAATACCAACAAACAGTCCAATCAGTAACAATAATTAGTACAAAGAAACAAGATATAAGCGGCCACTGTAGACGGATGACCTCTATAGACAGGTTTCACATCATGGTTTGTCTTCTGCAGGTTTTGCTACTGGCCGCTATAGGCAGGTTGGCTGCTATAGACAGGTCATCACTATGAACAAATTTCACTGTATACTAATTGGCCTATTTGGCTATAGGCCTCCATTGTACATTATAGGATATTTCTTTGTGATATGCATGTTATACAGCCTTTGTTTGTGATGTGGGCGTGAAACATGATATTTTGCTAATTGCTTTGTCTTAAATCCCTGGTGGGTGAGGTCGCTTTGTTGTGTGTGTGTGTTTACATTTTCACTGCTATTACGTATAATATGCATTTATATCGACACCGAAAAACATTTTGTGTAAATAATGATATTGTTTATAAATAAACGTATTATTAGTTAGATATGATAAATTATCTTTACATTGTATTGTTCATATCTGATATGAATTATTGTGTACACAAAATGCTTTAGTGTTGATTGAACATTATATAAAGCATTTGTGTAAACAATGGTTTATTTATAATTATGCTTAATATTATAGTGAGATAATCTTTAACATGTATTATTCATATCAGTACTAACACATTTTGTTATTATAACTATGATTTCGTTATAATAATTCTTAGTTGGATATGGTAATGGCTTTTAATTGTATTATTCATATCAACACTTTCATATTTTGTTTACGTAATCATATTTTCGTTATAATTATGCTTATTATAGTTATATAAATAACAATGATCTTTTAATGTTATTATTCATATCGACACTGAATTGTTTTAGGTGCATAATGTTATTTTTTGTTGATACATCGTCCGTGCGCTCTTACTGTTCGTGACATGTTTCTCTGCTATGATTTTATCTTATTTAGCTCGATAGAATACTGATATATATACAAATCTTAAAAGGTATATTGGACATGCATGGAAGAAAGTTATATGTATGTAATGTAAACACTTCGTAATATTCTATACTCGATAAATGTTTTATAGGTCATTATATTCAGTCAGTTTATCTTTTATATTTAGTCAGTTTATCTTTTTTTATTCTCTTTACATTTCTTTCTTTTCCTATGATATTATTTTGTATTATTGTTTCGCTCCTGCGATTTGTTTTGCTCATTTTAAGGATCTTCGTTTGCTGTACTAGCATTTTCATGAAATTGTTTCAGTCTAATCGATTGTAGTTAATCAATATTAAGCAATATCAATTACTTAATAAATGCTTTACATTTTCAAGCAAAACATTTCAACTGAAAGACAGAAATCAGTTATTACATCATTACCACGTTATATTTTGATCCTATATTGTTCAGACTTTAAATTAATTATGGATTCCAAATATGTTTGACTGTTTATAATTATTGCTATTTGGCCAACAAAAACCATAGAACAATGCCTCAACATAATTAATCATATTTCAATGGTTTATGGCATAGAAATATAGAATAGCTAAATGTTACAATTAAACCTGTGTTCATACAGTTGTAATAATTATATTTCATGTTAATCATGTTACTATTAATGTTTAGATAGTATGTAAGACAAATCTTTTTATTTCAAATTAAGATTACTACTAAAATAACCGTAATGAACACGTCCGTCAAATCTGAACTTGTTATAAAACCTCCTATTACAACAACAAAAAGGCTACGAAAATAAAAACCTGAACGAAAACAACAACTAGGTACCCATGTCTTTCAGAACAAAGGCCTACAGAGACACAAAGACATCACAATTTATGCATAACATTAATAAATTAGAGAGATGCGAGAAAGAAAAAAACGCGCGAGAATCCACAAAGCGCATTATGATTTTTACCCCCAGTCCGCTACCATCTCGCCTCCCCCAGCCTTCCCGGGCCGGGGATCGCATCCTTTGTCTCGCGGTACAAAGCCCTAGCCCCATTATCAGCTATGTTTGGCGTTGAACTTGGTGGTACAGCCGCGGCACAAAACAAGCATGGGTACCGGTATACGCCGACAGCTGGTCGGGCTATAACGGGGGAAATCTGGGGGCTGTGTATGGTCAGGCTCCGCTTCTCCCTCCCGACGTACTCGCAGTAGCCGGGTGTGCAGGATAATAATGAACAAACAATGGGGTTTGTCTCCCGCCCCTTCTTCAATATAATGCGATTATACTCCGATTTTACAGAAGCATTGCATAATTTAACAAACACTACATCATCATTATCTTCTTCATCATCATCATCATCATCATCATCATCATCATCATCATCATCATCATCATCATCATCATCATCATCATCATCATTATCATCATCATCGTCAACATTATCACCATCATTATCATCATCATCATCGTCAACATTATCACCATCATCATCATCATCATCATCATCAACCATCATCATCATCCTGGACCCCTTTGAAAAATAGCTTGTAGCTCACAAGGGCAATCCATCCAATCAGTGGAGAATAAATAAATAAATAAATAAATCATCATCACCTCCATCATCATCATCATCTTCATCATCATCATCATCATCATCATCATCATAATCAACATCATCATCATCATCACCTCCATCATCATCATCATCATCATCATCATCATCATCACCATCATCACCTCCATCATCATCATCATCATCATCATCATCATCATCATCATCATCACCTCCATCATCATCATCATCATCATCATCATCATCATCATCATCATCATCATCATCATCAACATCATCACCATCATCACCTCCATCATCATCACCTCCATCATCATCATCATCATCATCATCATCATCATCATCATCATCATCATCACCATCATCACCTCCATCATCATCATCTTCATCATCATCACCTTCATCATCCTCCTTATCATCATCATCATCATTATCATGATCATCATCACGGTCGTCACCATCGTCACCATCGTCACTATTATCATCATCATCGTCATCATCATTATCATTAATAAAAAGATAAAATTGTAACAATAGAATAATATTTGCCTATTAGTAAACCCCAAACTAATCACAACATATGGGTTGTGCTGTAGTTAATCACAAGATGGCGCTAGACCACTCTTTGCTTGAGCACCTGTTGACAGTGATGTCGCTGCAGCAGCACAATCATCATCATCATCATCAATCATCATCATCATCCTGGACCCCTTTGAAAAACAGCTTGTGGCTGACAAGGGCAATCCATCCCATGAGCGGAGAATAAATAAATAAATCATC
Organism: Echinarachnius parma; assembly: GCA_037951105.1. Classification (NCBI taxonomy): domain Eukaryota; kingdom Metazoa; phylum Echinodermata; class Echinoidea; order Clypeasteroida; family Echinarachniidae; genus Echinarachnius; species Echinarachnius parma. The sequence goes on along the minus strand of JBAMJV010001302.1, from coordinate 143,911 downwards.
ATCACCTCCATCATCATCAGCATCTTCATCATCATCATCATCATCATCATCATCATCATCATCATCATCATCATCATCATCATAATCAACATCATCATCATCATCATCATCACCTCGATCATCATCATCATCATCATCATCATCATCATCATCATCACCATCATCATCATTATCATCATCATCATCATCTCCATCGTCATCGTCATCATCATCATCATCACCATCACCACAATCATCACCATCATCATCATCATCATCCACACCACCGTCATCATCATCATTATCATCAACAAAAACATATTAGAGGGATAGTTGAGTATTGGACAAACTTAACTTTAGTAACCAAAACCTGCAGTTATAGTTATAATTTCACCATGCTCGAAAAGTATACACAATTACAAACGACTAAGTAAAACCCCTGTTATTATATTTTAAAAGCCGTTACAACTCAAGAGGGCGCTATTTAAACAAATCACTGGTTTTAGCCATTTTTCATACAAAATTGTGCATTGAATGTTTTGTTAAAATAATGATTCAATAGAGATATCATCAACGACTTTTTAAAAACCTATTCAGATTTTTTTCCAAGTAGTTTTTAAGCATTTTACTTTTTTTTCTAAAAAGTCTAAAATTCCCCCCGGTGATTGCCGGTGAAGAATCTTTTGAATACAAATATACTTATGGATATTTCAGCCGTTTCTGAACCGATTTTGATCAAATAAAGTTTATTCTGTCATTAAAATTGTATGTTCTTTCACATTTGACAGTCAATTTTTTATTATCTCACAAACAAATATCGGGGGGCACTTCGGGAAATACCAATACTCAACGGTACCTTTAAGTAACACTTAAACCAAATTTGCCAAACCCTAAACTAGTCACAACATATGGGTTGCGCTGTAGTAAATCACAAGATGGCGCTAGACCACTCCTTTCGAGAGTACCTGTTAACAGTCGCTGCAGCGTCCTGCTGTGAGCAGTCTCCTCCGGCAGTTGTTTCTCACCGCTCTCCACCTTGAAGTATAAGATCAGAGATTGCCCCAAACAAAATGTTAGTGCCCATCGTCACTATCGTCATCATCGTCTCCATCGTCACCGTCGTCACCATCGTCATCGTCATCGTCATCGCCATGGTGACCATCGTCACCATTACCATCATCATCATCATTATCACCGTCATACTCATTATCATCAACAAAAAACATAAATAACGATACCATGCATATTTGCCAATTAGTAAATCCTAAACTAATCTCAACATATGGGTTGTGCTGTAGTTAATCACAAGATGGCGCTAGACCACTCCTTGCGCGAGTACCTGTTGACAGTCGCTGCTGCAGCTGCAGCGTCCTGCAATCTCTTCTCCGACGGGTGTTTCTCACCGCTCTACCTAGAAGTATAAGGTCAGATCTATTTATGTCCAGAACAAAATGTTAGTGCCCCCAGGTACCCTCCAGCAAAGAAATTGCGCTTATAGAAAGAAAAAAAAAGAAAATGCACAAAGAAAATCGGCAAAAAAATCATGTAATTTGTTTTGTTGCCAGATAATTTGAGAAGGAGGGTGATTGTTCAGACAGGTGAAGAAGGCATAGAGACATACCTTCAACGGTTTATGTTCGCTTGGTCTGCACTCAGTTGGTCCGAAACTAAATGAGGTTCACTACCTGCTACATTTAACTTCAATTTCCCCAACTCCAAACGCAATCCCTAACATTAAACCTAACCCTAACCTTACCTAACATTAATCCACACTCCTAACCCTAATCACAATCCCTACTAATCATATATAGGCCCTTGAGGTTTTCTAGTAGACCAAATGGCTGTTTTTATCGTTATATTCTGGTGGTGGATTCAATCGATTTTGTGAATTTCTTCATTCCTCAATGTATCCCTTCTTTAAAGGGATCTAGTAACTGTGTTGACATGTGCTAAAACTGCTGAAAGTGCTAAATGGTTGGTAAAATGTGTAGTTTTGTGATTTGATATGTCCACTAGGTATTGTGGCCGAGTGATGAGCAAACATGCAAATGATATTCCCTATCTCATTGCACGGACTTTGTACACGGTTATTATTATCTAGTGGATAGTAAGCAAATAATTACCGTTGGTGAAGGTGATGGGACAATCTATCACTTCCAAGGCGATCTGGATGTAGCTATCTTTCCGAAGCGAAGCTGAGGAAAGATAGCGTATACATTCAGATCGCCGAGGAAGTGATAGATTGCCATCTCCTGAAACCAAAAGGTGATTATTTGCTTTATATTCCACATCGAACGGTAGATCTAGTCTATAACTAAGCAGGCCTAGTCTAACGCAAGTCTTAATTACAGCTGTTACTACTAAAAGTACTAGGTTTGATCTACTTACCAACATCAATGTTATTCCAATTTCCAATGTGTATGTTGTTTCCAGCATTCGCAATAATCTTGGAACACTTTACTTTCACTCTCAAGCAAAAAAAGTTCCATTTCAGCTCCGTTAGAACTCAAATCTTACGTCGAGCAACAGAACAAGCAATTAAACAATAACAACGCAGCAAACCTAACCGTGTACTGTTATACTAATATGTACGATACGTATGCATACACAGTGCAGTGCATGCATAGCGTATGAGGTTGAAACAGTGTGCTACGTACGTGCATGCACAACGAATACAATTAAATTTGTAATACCCCGCCACATCATTTGGGTACGGAATTTGACTAGCCACACACGAGCTCCACAGTCAAGTCAATGCAACCGCAGTGAAAGTGCGTTGCACTCACTAGATAGTACTTTTTATCTAGTGAGTGCAACACACTTTCACCAAAGATATCTACAGAGTGTAACGAAGTTTTCTTCTCCCATCAATGATGGGCGAAACTATGCTTCATCACGTGATTAACTTTTGACCAATCGTAGAGCAAGATTCTTAGTATGTGGAATATAATTAAGAATATGAACACTTCAATCGTAATATATCTTTTTAACGAAATTGAAATTTTAAATACCAAAACCTGTTCCATGCTTCTATTGGTAATACGGATACAACACTGTATAAAATAAACACTGCTAATTAAGTTTTGTGGATTTGGACAATGTTGATAGATCCCTTTAAAACCTTCTGTCAGTAATACAAGTAATGAAATGACAATATTCCATAATGACAATAATATACGCATTGTATCCATGCACCCTCCTGCATTTTGGCGTATGGCCTTATCAACTCAATTCCACTCGCGTTCATAACAGGTCTAGCGCCATCTTTTGACTGAAATGTGTTAGTAAACAAGATTGCCCATGTGCAAATTATATTTCACGGAATCTAAATGCACGCATAAACTAGACTGCATGCATAGTACAGAGCTGCCAACTAGTACGGATTTTCCGTAATTGGTACGGAAATTGACAACGATTACGGGAGTACGGAATGCCTCTAAAAAATTACGGAAAAAAAAAAAAAAAAAAAAAAAAAAAAAAAAAAAAAAAAAAAAAAAAAAAAATCGATTTTTTTTTTTTTTTTTTTTTTTTTTTTTTTTTTTTTTTTTTTTTTTTTTCTTTTTTCTTTCTTTCTCTTTTCCCCCGGATATATCCGATATCTGTCCGTGTTTTTTTCAATTGGAATCAGCAGGGCAGTGCCATGTTAGTCGTTGGTCTACAAACCATTGTCAAGATGAAAGCCTTCGTATGTGACCATATACAACAACCATTTCTACATTGGTGACCCCGATGTGATTGGCACTACCAGTCTAATCTCCCTATCATTAATTCTCTTACCATTTGTTTATTTGTTTTGTTTATTTGTGATACATGTAAAATACCTTCACTTTAGCAATAGATTAGCAGGGTTCAATGTGCCATTTTATGTCCGAATCTATAGAATGGGGAGGTTTTTTTGTTTTGTTTTGTTTTGTTTTTTCTCGGTTACCCGTTCTTTTGCCGATGACGGTCGGTCAACCGTCGTGTAACCGTTTCACTAAACTTATAGTTCATAGAGCCGCGTAGGAAATTACTGATTTCTTCCCCAAATTACTGATTTTGAGCCTTGAGAGTACTGATTTCATGTTCTAGAGGTTGGCAGCTCTGATAGTACACGAACATGTGGCAATTTTATACTGTATTTGATTGCCTGGATGTAGCATGTGAAGCTGACTTATACAATCCTTGAAAGAGTTCATCATATTCATCATTTGCTGAATGCATGGAGGCCGGAGGTGAGCCTTATCATGAATATTCAAATGCAAACTATATAGGCTTGAAATAATTATGATTTTGATTACCGGAGCCTTGCCATATTTATGATAATTTAGTACAAGTGTTTGGGCTTCTGAGACAGAGTTGCTGATAATGATTATAGTGTGCAGTCCAGTGCCCCTGGCCTGCCCTGGACTTCCCCGTGCAAATAAGACTAATGTACCCTGGCCTATCATGCCTAAGCTACATAGCCATGCATGGCATACACATATCTGTATTATACGTTGTTGTTTTTGGAGATTATTTCATTGATTTTTTAATATTTAAGCCAAATGATATTATTTTCTAGAATTCAATTAACATTATATATATGTACTCGGAAAGCAGGCTGAGTGTTAACTGTGATCAGCGCCGTCCGTAGGACGGCGCTGTGAAGACGAAACGTTAAAAAATTTGTAGGAAATTTGCCGACGGGTGGTTTCAAGAACTTTCCATCTATTATTTTTTTTTTTTTTTTAGTTCTAGACATTAATTAAACATTCAACCTACCTTGCTTGATATTTAATTTGTTGCAAAAGAATGATAACTTACCTCAAATTGATGATGATGATGATGATGACTGTTATTTCCTTCGTCTTTGTTCGCTGCATGCAATGTCAGGTGACCGAAAACTCGTCGGCAATGCATAGCGCATGCGCGGGATAGGAGGTGATCCGCGCGTAAGTGGCGATCGGTTGACAATAAGCCAGGGACTGACATGTCACGTGTACAGGATCGATAGGATCTAGTGTATCGCGCACGCAGAAATATATAGATCAATCGCTGTACAGAACGCGCGCACATCCAGGCTCGTACGCCAAAGTTTGACCTGCGACCTCGCGCATTGCCGACAAGTTTTCGATCACCTGATATTGCATGCAGCGAACAAATTCGGATACCATTTTCGTCACTTATGTAATCTTGCCAGTTTTATAGTAAATTTCAGGATAAATCAAACGAATGGAGCATCAGACGTTTTACCAGTTGGAGCATTGATGTCCGTGCATAACATAATTCGTAAGTATGAACCGAGATATGTTATTTAAAGTATGATATTTTATGGTTTTGTACAAGTGTGTTTGCCGTTAAAGCCTATAAAGTGTTTCCATCACGGTATGCACAGCTCAGAATGCCAGGCGCCGTCCTACGGACGGCGCCTGGTTAGGTTAGCTGAGTGTTAGTGTTACTGTTAGTGTTACTAGTTAGTGTTGGGTGTTGGTGTGTCTGATTGTTTTTTTAAGGAAAACTGCTTAGCCTAAGTCAGTAATTGATGACTACACACCGTACGGTAGTTTGACACCGGGCCGAGATACACATTCTGTAACTTCTCAACTCGCGCATGCGCATAGCCAGAATTTCTGACTTGTATAATATCGCACATGCACAATTCAACGAGTGTACAATTCAACGAGTGTACACAAAAAAATGAAATGCGACGTGTGGATCGAACCCACGTACCTTGGGTTCATAGGCAATAGCCTTATCCATTGCGCCACAGCGGCTTGCTTGATCGGCAGTGGATTTTTGGGATATATATAACCCTAACCCTAACCCTAACCATAACCCTAACCCTAACCCCTGACCCCTGACCCTAGGATGGTGGCTATATGTCAGATTCAGTGGCTATAGGTCAGATTCAGTGGTTAACAACGAACGTTGAGGGCGGTAAACACGCAAGTGTATACGCCCTCAACGTTCGTTGGTGGTTAATTACAGAATGTGTATCTCGGCCCGGTGTAAAAATTCACCGTACGGCTGAGTACTGGCAATATCTGTATGGCTGTATCTTTTTTTCTGCAAATATTTGAAAGGTGGACGGGTATACCAACTTGTTTATAATCCTACAAGGAATCAATTGAAACCTGTTTTAGGGGCATTTATAAATGTTCATGAATGTAAAAATTGACACTTTAAACCATTTTTTCCATAGACATTTGCCATAGTGCCCCCCCCCCCCCCCCCCCCATCAGTCCGACCACGCTCTGTCACTGTACTCCATGGTAGAGAGAACAGCAATGTGAATTAAATGTCTTGCTGAATCAGGGTAGGAATTATACAGGGGCCGAGGGCGATTTTGCCCCCTAATTTTCAAAAATGCCCCCTAAAATCGGTAGGTAGCCCCTAAAATTACCATCTATAGCCCTGGTATTATACTGTGAACAATTTTTGGATATCCATCAGATTGGAAAAGTAGCCCCCTAAAATTAAAAATTAATTCAGGACTGCATTGTGCATTGTGCCTCTATTCATATCTGGGTAGAGACCAGCAATAGTGGATTAAATTGTCTTGCTGAAGGACAAACCCAGTGGGCTTACATTGGATTTGAGCTCAAGATCTTGAGCACTGATTGGAAAGCGAGTGCCCTAGCCACATCCTAGTAGTAATAAATTAAAATTTGCAATGAATAGGCTTTTCAAAATCTAGTCTAAAAAAGTTAGGCAAAATACTGACAGTTCCACATTCTTGTTGTGGCACAGTTAGGCAAAGCTGTTGTACCCTATAATTTTGAAAGCTGCTCCTTCACTTCTCACCGGCCCCAGATTGCGAACAAAGGGTTAGGCAGATTTGGCTACATGTATGTACATGCATGTACAACTCAGATTTTGATAAATATGAGTTATATTTATGTGTATGTCACTACATCAAAGACAAAGTACATTTTAGCAAGTTCTAAAAAAACAAATGTTTTTGTGTCCTCTAGTTGTTTAGTAAGTTCTATAATCCTTTTACTGTAAGTTGAAGAGTGACATAAAATTGGTAGTGCTCACAGCACATTTACAATTCAGTTGTAGTGTAAGGCACTATAAAATGAATTGGAATTCTTGTGTCATATAGTTAGGTAGCTCAAATCATTTTCTTGTGTAGTCAAAGTAAAAGAGTTAGGTAAAATTGGTTGCATACTGTGTACAATTCAGTCATAGTGTTAGCTTAGGGAAATGGGAGCTACTTAGTTCTAGAAAATTAAATGGAATTATTGTGTCCTACAGTATGTTACTCAAAACATCTAACGCTTCAAGTAAAAGAGTTAGGTAAAATTGACCACATGTACCATTCAGTTGTGGGTTACTACAAGTTTTTTACGCAATTCTGATGCAGGTGCTTTGTCTGTTGTGGCACAGTTAGTCAAGTAGCATCAAATCACACTAGGCTCGCTCATTCACACAGAATTAGGCAATTTGCCATGCCAGCCTGTTCTGTACATTAAATTGTGACCCATAGTTAGGCATGCATTTTGAGATCACTCTTCCAGTATCAAATAGTTAGTCATTTTTTTGAGTTATGCTCAGTTCGAGGGGATGGAAATTGCAATTTCTTTGTTCTCAATTCTGTTCGTAGCAAGGAGATTTGAGACTTTGAAAGTGAAAATCAGCAATTTCAGGACTTACTGGGCCCAAATGACTTGATAAAATAATGCATTCATCAACATAAAATAATCTTGCATATATGTCTGACTAAGCAATGAATGTTCTATGTTATTCATTTGTTTTACAGAAAAAAGGAGATATATATCCTTGCTGTTGATTGAACTTCATTTTTAAAAAGGTTATTACTGAACATTTTTATGCATTTTCATGCATTTTGATGCAGAATTAGGACCATTAGCATCATTTGCATCCCCTGAAAATGTATGTACACAAATTTGTATTTTTTCTGCAGTCTGCACTAGTGACTGATCAATTTCTGTATTGGTTGTTATTACTGACATACATCAAGCCTCCACACTAACTTTTTTCTCTACTGGCCCATTCGGGCAAGTAAGATCAGAAATGTTTACATTTTACTTGCCCCGATATAAAATTTACTTGCCCTTTTTACTTCTAAATAAGAATAACACGTATGAAATTACATCTTTCTCTTGTAGTTAAACAATTATTAAGTTGCCCGATCGGGCAAGCAAACTACACAATTCATTAAATTTTACTTGCCCGACACCAATTTGTACTTGCCCCGGGCAAGCGGGCAAGTGCTAGTGTTGAGCCCTGCATACATGTATACAACATTAGGACCATATGATTAGGTTTGCATCCCCCGAAAATTACCCCAAAATGTAATTTTTCCTGCACTAGTGACTATTGTATTAAATAGTTGATTGCAGCTCCCAAAACACAGAGCTGATCAATTTCTATTAATTGATCATGAATAATAAAAAGGAGACAAAATCTGCTAATTTGCTCAATATTCATTTAATGAGCCAAAAATGAACAATTATAAAAATGAACTAATAACCATGAACTACTAAAAATGTGTAATAATATCCATGTTTTGCTAAATGTGTGATACAAGACAATTAATTAGCTAATCACCATGTACTGCTAATCATGCGATATGAGCGAGCATATTTTATTTACAAATAGTATGAAACTAGAACATAGCCATGAACCGTGTGATATGAGAGAATTAATGATATGATTTTTGAGGGGCCATGAATTGCTAAACATGTGATATTCTTTTAGCAAATATTAGGCCATTGATTGTTGATATTGATGATCTAATGTGTGAAATAGCCATGGATTGCTAGTAATGTGATATGAGAACATTAATGAATTGCTAAGCGTGTGGTATGAGAGAATTTAATGAGCAAATTTTGGGGGGCCATGAATTGCTAAACATGTGATATTCATGAGCTAATATCATTAAAGCAAATTAATTGCTAAATGTGTGATATCAAATAAAAAAAATATTAATGAACAAACAGCTGTTGAAACGAGGCTGTATCAACAAGGTAAATGAATGAAAGGGTGTATTTACACATCCTTCAACGAATGGGATCTCCCTTCTCTCTCTCTATCTGCATTCCGGCTAGTAGCATAGCGCAGCCTTCAATAAACAAACTAACTCCATCTGCCTCATCTAAGGGGTGTTGATTGGCTTTGCCAAGGGTAGGGGAATAAGGGAGGTGGCTACTTACCCCCTCCCCCCCCCCCCCTCCATTGTGTTGATTATGTCCCTCCTTACTGCATATTTTAGGCTTAACTGAAAAATAAAGAACAAACCATCAAACCTGTCTTAAACCTGTCTTAGTGGCCATCAAACAAACAAAACAATCCCCTGCAGAGCGGAACAATCGTATTGAACCTGTCTATAAGATAGAGAGGTCACATGAACAAATACACAGTGATCAGGGACAATAACCCCCCCCCCCCCTGAGAATCCCCAAAGAGCCCCCCCCCCCCCCCCCCCCAAAAAAAAAAAAAAAAAAAAACCTTTGAGTGATCTTTTCATACACAGGCGGTCTAACAAAAAGTAGCCCCCCGAAAAATTATATTTTTAGAAAGTTCTATTTGTTTTATTTTCCCCTGCTCACTGCCCCCATGTGGGCCAAGCAAATTACTGAATAATATTTGAACATGCCCCCCTCCGGCCCTCCCCCTTTTGCCCCCCTGCCTATAGATGCCACCTGATCACATCTCTCCCGTCTACCCTGTGTTGAATTGCGCAAAAAGCATGAAAAGGGCGTCTGGCTCTCTGGCCTTGCTCTCTCTGGCATTGGCGTTGCGTAGCTTCGCGCGGCAGATCAGGTCGATGGTCACCCAAACTCACAGATCATTGACCAGCCATGGTGGCTCTCAATAACGGTGGTGACCAGTGTCATTAGCGCTGAATATTAATCAAGCTAAAATTGACATAGCCTCGTCGTGTATTCCTGCATATATGCAGCATATTGGCACGCTCCTGTCGATTACCGCGACTTTGACCCGATTCGGTCGCTTGGATTAGCCATCGCCCACTGGCCTCGACGCCTCGTGCAGTGACAGTGTCATTAGCGCTGAATATTTTGTATCAAGGCGTAATCATAATATAGTGAATAGTGATTAAGGTTTGTCCGATCATATTAGGGTGATGTATTTTTGCCACAACTTGTGCTTTAGTTTTAGTTATGAGTTGATTGCTGTTCATAGTATTATACTATTTATGCAGGGAAATAGCAATTGTATTTGTCATTTTAACATCTAGAATTAAGAAAATAAAGTTCCCCCCTCTAGAAACTTGTAATGATAATAATGGTAGTGACAATGACATAATATTGCTTGATATGATTGATACTCATCTATAAAAAGTGCTTTTATTTTTGCACACATCTTTAATCATTAATGCACAAACTGACCAATATGAACTTTGCAGACATTTTGATAGATGAAATCATCTTTTTAGAAAGTGGCTAGCTAACAAATAGTCTAGTTTTGTAGGCTATTGACTGTATCACAGTAATTATTTGTATACTTGTATGAGAAATAGACATTTTTTTTGGTGCTACATGTATACATGTACATACATTTTGAAAATGAGTTGTAAGAGAGATTAAATGAGAAAAAAACCTAGGGATTAATATAAAATGTCTGAGCGCTAAAAAGACTTATTTCTCAAAGTGGGAGATATAAGGACCATCATAGTACAATGACATGTACTAAATGTAATTATAATTTCGACATAGAAATTATTAATCACCTACATATATGAGTGGTTGTGTAAAATTATAAAAGCCCTGGTAGTAATAATAGATAAAGTACACAGCTATTACACAGCATATGGAAATTAAACCCCATAATCATAAAAACAAGCTAACACCCTAATACAATAAGTAATTTTCCTCCCCCCCCCCCCCCCTAAAAAAAAAAAAGAATTAGAAGAAAAAAGTCATGAAATTCCCACGGGAAAGATCACTAATGGCCGACTACATCTGCCATCATAATTGGCTCATTGTATGTAGTTCACACACTCATTCAACACACGCACATACACTACACAAACAATATGCACACACAGACATACACACAAACACATAGAATGCAACATTCACATACAAACACACACACTCAAATACACACATGCACACACTTGCATACAACATACACACAGACACTACACACATACACTGCACACAAACCCAGACACACTCACATAAAATATACAAACACATATCATACATACATTTATTTGCACACACGCATACATTATTCACAGATACATGCACAACATGAATAACAATACAACACATAAAACAACAGAAAAACACGTAAAAAGCACACATAATATACAGACATGAGCACACACAGAATATAAACCCATACAGACATACACATACAGATAGACGCATACACACACACACAGACAGACACACACAGACAGACGTATAAAAACATACACACAAACAAATGCACACACACACACACACACACGCATACACACACAATCAATATGCATACATTAGAGTGCGCACACTCAAAATATGCATAAAATGAGCACGCACTAACATAGTACACACACACACACGCACTAACATAGTACACACACACACACACTAACATAGTACACACACACGCATGCAGTCAGACACACAGACATACACATAAAAACACACAAACAAATACAAACAAACGCACACACACCCAGTCAATGGTGTTTGCATTTCAGCGTCTGAGCTATTACTTTTTTTGGGGAACAGATGGTTGCCAACTTGAATGGGCTTCCATTCATACTTTTATTTTCTCTCTCCCATTTTTTTCCCCTCCGCCAATTTGTACCCCTCTCTCTTTATTATTATCTCTCTCCAATCTTTTTCCCTCCCTCTACCAATTTTGTTCTTCTTTAGTTATCCCTCACTCCGTTTTATTATCACAGCTTCGCTTTTAACATGTCATGTTTCCTAGTCTGTGTTCCTCTCCTCTCCTCGCTTGCTTTTCACTGTGTACACTGTTACTATAAAAAAAAAAAATTGTAGATTTACTCTTTTATTTATGTTTTTTTTTCATTTTCCCCACATTTTGTAAATGTTGTTATACCTCTCTTCTCTATTCTCTGTGTGAATTACACTCTTTTTTAGTCAGATTGTAATCATAGGCAATCGTTAGGCAGTGGGTTAACTTGTTCCCTATACTAAATTTTGCAATCCCTAGCTTATAGAGTTGATACAGGGCCCACCAGGTTCCTGTAGGCAATGGGTTAACCCGTTTCCTACTAGATGTTGCAATCCCTAGTATAGAGTTGATACAGGGTCCACCAGGTTCCCATAGGCAGTGGGTTAACCTGTTCCCTACTAGATTTTGCAATCCCCATAGAGTTGATACAGGGCCCACCAGGTTCCTGTAGGCAATGGGTAAACCTGTTCCCTACTAGATTTTGCAATCCCAAGTATAGAGTTGAAACAGGGCCCACCAGGTTCCTGTAGGCAATGGGTTAACCTGTTCACTACAAGTACAAGATTTAGCATTCCTCATCGAGAGTGGATACAGGGCCCACCAGGTTCCCGTAGGCAGTGGGTTAACCTGTTCCCTACTAGATTGTGCAATCCCCATAGAGTTGATACAGGGCCCACCATGTTCCGGTAGGTAATGGGTTAACCTGTTCACTACAGGTACAAGATTTTTGCAATCCCCATAGTGTTGATACAATTCCCAAGTTAATAGAGGGCACACTATATGTTCCTGTAGGCAATGGGTTAACCTGTTCACTACAAGTAGGTACAAGATGTTGCAATCCCTATAGAGTTAATACAGGGCCCACCAGGCTCCAGTGGGCCATGGGCAAATACTCGGGCTGGGGTCTATGGAGAATATGTGTTATATTTTAAGCATTCAGTCCTAAATGGGTTAATACAGGGACCACAAGGGGATTCAAATCACTCTCTTCATTTTTTCGCCCATCTATCCATCCTATTCAAGTGTTTATTGTCATCACTTCTTTTCCATTCTCTTTCACTCATTTATTAGGCTATTTTTTTCTCCCTTCCATCACTCTCTCTCCTTTCCTCATTGTTTTCTTGTTCTCTATTTGTACGCCCATTATTATTCACTCATTTATAGTGTCATTATTTCTCCCCCCCCCCCTCTCTCTCTCTCTCTCCCTCTCTCTCTCTCTTTTCCACCTCATTTTCCTGTTCTCTACCGAGTTGTATGGCATGCTCATAATTGTACACACTCTTTTGAGGGGGGCTTTCATTGATCTACGAGTCTTTTGATTCGCTGGTAAATCCGTGGGCAGTCAAGCCTGAACCAGCGCACGCCAGCCATGTGCTGCATTACCATAACAAAGCGGGAATAGTACTTAGCTACCCACAATTTTTTGTCTGGATTTTTTTTTTTTCCAACAGAGATACCAATTTTCTCCCCTTTTTTCATTTCTTTCCATATTTTTTCTGTGTGAGTTTTTTTTCCAGAGTAATTTTCTCTCACTTATTTTTCAGGGCTGAATTTCGCCAATTTTTCTTCAGTTTTTCCCTATTTTCTCACACAATTTTCCCCCTTTTTTCAATTTATATTAATGTGTGTTTTTTCTGCCAGTTTGGGCGTTTCCCAAACAATGTACATTATGATGATGTATGCAGTAGATTGTTTTGTATCAAGTTTATTTCCACATCTGAATAACAAAATAGCATGAAATACAGCCTATAAACTTTAACGTGAATATATACAATAACTTAAAAAACATAATGTTCAAACACGCATCAGTAAAAAGATGAGAAAGCAGTTAACAATATTAAAGGGATATAGTAACTTTGTTGACATACTGTGCAAAAACTAAAATGTTGTGATGCAAAGTGGTATTTGCTAACTCACTGCACTTAGGTTGTACACAGTTATAATTCTCCACTAGATAATTATGAATCCGAACACTTCAGCCATGCTTATCTTTCATTGAAAAATATACATGTGAGCTCAGTGTGATTTAGCCCCCAAAATGTCTCCCAGTCCGAGAACCCTATGAAGATCATAATGCCCCTGTAATTTGACATATTATAGAGTTCTGTGCAGATAGTGTATGATATGATAATTATTCTTGGAGTGCTAATTGCTGCTAGGCAAACTTTAAAAGTAGCACCGCAAAACAAAGTTTGAATGTTTTCCCTGTTGTGTTTCACTTGGATGAAGCAGGAAACTAATTTAATTGACCATTGTGCTTCTTTGCACTACAGTATGTGGATATTACATTTGATAATAATAATGATAATACATAGCACTTATTGTGCGCCATCAATCTAGTAAACTATTATATTATATTCTATTATTTATATACAAAATCATTAGGTAAACAAAATGATCCAGCGGTAGAGTCCTATACCATTGTGGGTAACACGTACCATACATTGAAACTAAAGCATCAACAACTAATGTACATTGTACTACAAAAGAAAAACGTCGCATCTTTCCAAACAAGCAAAAGGTCTATTTATATTTCTAACAACAAAAGAAAGATGGGATGTTTGGGTGTGTTCGGATGTTTCACTCCTATAGAAAGAGAAAAGAATGGTATTTGTGCCTTTTGTATTAGTTTGAATGCACAAGAATACAGAGAGTGCTTTAAATACTGCTTTGCCAGTCTACTATGGTGGCACCAACACTCAAAAATAAGTTTAAAAACTTCAGAACTGTGACTAATTGCAACCTCTATCCTAAACAAACATAAAATTGTTGTTAAGAACGATACAACACATTTAAAGTAGAACACTCGCGTGCCATGTTTCGCTTGAATAGAAGAAGAAAACAGGGGGGGGGGGGGGGTTTAGTGAGTGCGACTGTGCAGAGAAATTGCGTGCGGATGTTATATATATTTAAAATACATAATCATTAAGTAAACAAAACGTTCCAGCGGTAGAGTCCTATACCTTTGTGGTACCATGTACTATACATTGAAACATAAGCGTCAACAACTACATTGTACCAAAAGAAAAGCGTCGCATCTTTCTAAACAAGCAAAAGGTAGTCTATTTATATTCATAACAAAAGAAAGATGAGATGTTTGGGTGTGTTCTGATGTTTCACTCGAATAGAATGAGAAAAGAATGGTATTTATTAAATGTTTTTGTATTAGTTTGAATGCACTCAATGCGGAGAAGGCTTTATACTGCTCTGCTACTAGTCTACTATGGTGGCACCAACGCTCAAAAATAAAGTTTAAAAACTTCAGCAACTGTGACTAATTGCAACTTCTCTCCTAAACAAACATAAAATTGTTGTTAAGAACGATACAACACATTTAAAGTAGGCCGCTCGCGTGCCATGTTTCGCTTGAATAGAAGAAGACATAAGGGGGGTTTAGTTAGTTCGATTGCGCAGAAAAATGACAAAGGAACATGTCTGCAGTTATTGTTAAATCCGGATATTATTATCCAGTCATGTAAGTCATCCCTTAAATCCATTTAAATCCATGTCTCCCGTAGAGTTGAAATTAAGTGCACTCAACCGTGAAATAAACATGGCAAACATTGGAACCTGTCCAGAATGCATCCAGTAGAAGCATCAAAACCCTTTAATAGAAACAACAAAATAATCATGTATTTAGCAAAATATAAATTGTATTATAAATGTACATAGTTAATGCTTGCCTCTTCAAAGGTAAAGATAAAATCACTCATCTATGAAATATATAGCACAAACATCACAACTTGTGTACAATAAGTAAGATAAACGTTTTACAAAATATAAATTGTATAATTATTGTACTACATGTAGTTATATAATGCTTGCCTCTTCAAAGGTAAATATAAAAGCACTCATCTATGATATAAATAGGGCAAACCTAACAACTTGTGTACAATACGTAAGATAAACGTGGCTTTAGCACAATGCTACAGCTCATAATTATGTGTCGTATATCCCATAGATCTAGTAAATGAGCAGTCCACTATAAATCTCCTCGAAGGTAAAGGTGAAAGCACTCAAACTTTATAACCCTTTCCCTTCAAGTGTCTGAAATCCCCATAGACTTTGTACATAACCCACCTGGTTCCTGTAGACTGTTACATACAATCATCTTTCTGTTATTCAAATAGCAGACAGCCTGTATCTATTAAAACTATTCACTTCATATTCACATTGTTATCTTCTGGATTTAAAGAAGTTATTAATGTAGAGCTGAATATTTGACCTGTTTACTATTAGATATTGCATTCCCGAGTTAAAGGGTACCACCACCCAAAAATAATATTCTTATAAATGAAAGGTAACATCTTTAGTATTCCATTCCATTAACAAGTTCACAAAAATATGTTTCCAGAAAAAAATATATAATTGGAAAACGCATCACCATTCTAAAGCATGCGTTCATGGGTCTGCATGTATGAGACTACTTTGTCCAGAGCGAACAAATCGCCCGGGATTCTATTGTCTCCAAACGTACGCGTGAATAGCTTTGGCGCACTCGCAAATGTTTGGCCCGTATGGAACCAGGAAATAGTACTGGTTCCGTAAGTGGTGGAAATTAATTGCTTAGTTTATGAATTACAAAACCCTTTGCAAAATGTTGGGTATCTATTTGATATCACAAAAAGGTACCAAAACATATAATTATGTGTTGTTCTTTGCCTGGTGTTCCCCTTTAACGCAGGACCCACCAAGTTCCCAGAGGCAAAGGTATACTCTGCTATCTAAAATCTATTATTTTAGTATTTTGGAACTGGTTTGTCTTATCTATGGGAATCATTTACCTGAATGTGGAAGGCGTTAAAGGGACTGTCCGCCTTTTGCAAGCCAAATTTCAAAAGTTGCGAGGTCATTGTCTTATATGAAAGGAAATGTCATTTAACAGCATGCCTGAAAAAATTATGGCTTGAAATCTCTTTTTCTTGGAGTTATATAGACCTCAAAATAATAAAACGACACAGCGCGTTTAATTGTACATTATACCAGTATTCACCCGGTGCGAAATTTCGCTCACGTCGCATTCCACGGAGTACCACGTTGCTGTGCGTGACCACTACGTGACCCGCGCACAGATGGTGATCGAACAACGGCGTAAGCGAATACTAAACAAAATAACCAAAACTCGCTAAAACTGACCACATGTAATTGTATATTCTTTATTTTCTAGACCTTTTCTGTGACATACCTTTACAAAATGTCGGCTTCACAATACCTTTACAAGAATAAGTACAATATTGTTGTAATATTATGCTTTTAAAATCAGTTAAACTCCTGTATTGACCGATATATAGTTTGGTGGAGGGGTGCATTCGTTTTTCATTCGTAGAATCCAAATTACAGGGCTGTTCGATCTGGATTTTTGTGTGTGTGATACATTCATCCTCATCCGTCTACTGGAAACTGTTCAGACCATTTGTAAAAGGCGGACAGTCCCTTTAAACGGATCTAGTACATTGTAAACATCCACAAAACTTAGTTAGAACTCTAGCAGTTCTCACATTTAATAGATGTCTAACACTTTGAAAATGGTTGTGTAATTCATATAAAGCAATCTAATTAATCACTTGAACTTATGGAACTCAACAGGGCCTTATGTTCCATAAGCGCCAAAAGGTTGCGAGTGCATCAATTCTATACACGTGTAAAGTTAGGAGACAATAGAACTATACATAGTATGCTGTGTAATTAGAACAAGTCCTCTTCTACAGACCCATGAACACATGATTTACTATATGATGCCAAGTTTTCAAATTATGTCATCTTTGCTGGAAACCTATTTTTCTGAACTTTTTTTAGAATGAACTACAAGAACTATCATCTTTCTGGTAGAATGAATAACTTCTGGTGTAACTTGTTGGTAGAATGAACTACTAAAAACTATCATCTTTCATTTAGTAGAAAAAAAATGTTTGGGTGTTGAATGATGGTTCCCTTTAATCGACATACTGGGTGCAAGCCAGAGGCATGAGTACTTAGGAGTGAACTGAAGTGGAAAGCAATTTCCTGATTTCATTCAATGAATTCATTTCATATCAGATTCAGTCAGATTCGGAGCGCAATTTATTATCTTGTTTAATTAGTTGTGTGTACACACACACGTACAAGTGCTTTTAAATAGTAGCTTGTAATAGAACAATGTGTACTCAGCTGCAGTCACAAATCACCTGCCCTAGCTGTTATATATCTCTACAGTACAGTACAAAAGAGAATAGAAACCGAGTTCTGATTATTTAATTGGGTCGGGAGAATCTATAGTTGTTATGAAATATTGAATCATTATTGATTTTGTGTGAGAGAAGATATCATAACAATAGATATATATGCTGGTGTGTTTTTATCCTCCTCTTTACTATATGCATTCATAATTAGTGTGCATTTGTGAAAACTAGCCAACTTAGAATGAGTGATTTTAGTATTCAGGGCCCTTATTCACAAAAACACACTACCATAGTTTCATTCTAAGTCCATTTTCTGATGATAGGGCTATTAAGTATGCAGGAAGAAATCATTTTAGTTGCCAACTAGGGTTGAATCCTAAGAGCAACTGATGCTGGAGAAAATGTTTTGTTACTGATAGTAGTAGTGATGGTGGTTGTGGTGTGTGTGTGTGTGTGTGTGTGTGTGTGGGGGGGGGGGGGGGTGCTATTAGGCACAAGTGGAATAGGGGGGGGGTATCCCAAAATCATTCATTCATGAACAAAATGAGATGGCACGGTAACTTGCACCATAAAGAATTCAGAACATCGCTTCAAGCCCTGTTCTGTACAGTATGTCACTATTGGTTGAGAAAGAGAATGGTGCCAAGTCACCTGTTTTACACTGGAGTCAACCAAAAAAATACACGGGGGCAAAGGGCGATTCGCCCCCGATACCTTTGGAATCGCCCCCGTGAGCCATGGCACGGGGGCCTTTTTGCCTGATCGGAAAGCGCCAGAAACGTACCAGACATGGCATAATCGGATAGATCACATCATGATAATCAA
The DNA here is from genome assembly GCA_037951105.1 of Echinarachnius parma. NCBI lineage: Eukaryota > Metazoa > Echinodermata > Echinoidea > Clypeasteroida > Echinarachniidae > Echinarachnius > Echinarachnius parma. The sequence continues at coordinate 125,078 of JBAMJV010001302.1, read as the reverse complement.
TTATTAGACCCTTGAGCAGTGAAAACGATGTAAAAAAAAAAAAGAGCCCCTGTGAGCCCCAAAATAGCCCTCGTGACTAATTTCACGAGGGCGTTTTTCTCCCTCAAAATTTTCAAAATCGCCCTCGTGAAAAAAAAAAGTTTTTTTTTGGTATCATGTTTTGATTTTGGAAGCCTTGTAAAACCGATTGTAGCCCTCTTTTATATAATTTGCTGTATACTCCCCAAATAAGGAATAAATATTATCTGAAAATTTGGCATTAAGATGGTAGGCAAAACTTGATTATAAGCCAAAAATGACTTAACGCCCTTCACACTCTCACTGGGTGGTATTTAGACTACCCCCTTTCCTCTGTTGAAACTACATGTACATGTGCATTTCATTACTGTTGTAATTTGAGAAAATATACCTTTTCACCCCCTTAACCCGTTCAGGACTGGTCCCGAAAATATTCAGGCTTAAGTCTATGGAGAATACATGTTGTAGCAAAATCAATTCGTCCTGAACAGGTCAAGGAAGATATTATGAACATTAAATAAGTTTTAGCCAGAATATGACTTAGCGCCCTATTCACTCTCAGCCCAGCCGATGATATTTAGACTAGTACCCCCTTTCTCTAGACTGAAACTATATATATGCATTTCACTACTAAGTAATTGTGTTGTAATTTGAGAAAATGTATCTTTTCACCCCCTTAAGGAAGATACGTATATTATGAACATTAAATCAGTTTGAATTCAGGGTGAAGAGCTTGAAACTTTTTTATCATGTTTGAGTTTCAAGTTATGTTTTTTTTAGAGTTGAACATTTATATGAACTAGTCTTCAAGTTTTTTAAGTTTCAAATTTCAAGAGATTTTGTAAAACTAGTTGATCAAGTTTTTAGAACCTTGAATATCAGTTATTTTATTAATTAAGAAATTTGAAAAGTATAGGAAAGTGGAGATGTAAATCAAATTTGTTGTTATTTGAGAAACATCTCTCATTTCTCCCCCCCCCCCCCCCCAAACAAAAAAAAGAAGGGAAAAGAAGAGAAAAAACAAACAAAGATTAGCATTATGAACTATATTTATAACCATTTTGAATCTTTTTGGGCATAATATTTGCCTATTTTGGAACTAGATCCTAATTAATCAAATTATAGAAAATTGGATTTTTGCTAAAATCATGTTAAATGTGTAAACATACATGTAAATAATACCCGTTTTACAGGATTATGAATCCTAAAACTTAAAAGAATATATGACACCTGAAAAAATACTCCTACCTCGCTGCTTGAAGGGATGTATTTGATACCTTGATGTACAATGTGTATATCTCTAACATGATCCACATTTAATCAGGTAAAAAAGTTGTGCTGTGGTAATCCCAGACTCTGTTACCAACCAAACTACCGTCAAACCTGTCTTAGTGGCCACCTGTCTATATAGCAGCCAACCTGCCTATAAAGGCCACCAAAAGTGATCCCCTGCAGAGAAAATCAATGTTATGGAACCTGTCTATAGAGGTCACTTTTCTTGTTTCCCCTAGCTGGTCACTAACACAGGTTTGACTGTATATCAAGACTATTTGATGTTGGTGTAACATGCATTCCCTGTATTTTCAGAGTATTTTCTGGACCAGTCCTGGGCTCTGCGACAAAGTTTTGCAATTAATCACACAATCAATCAATCGATCCTAAGATTAATTAATCGATTGTATGATGAATCATAAGATCAATTAATCTTAATCATATGATCAATTAATCTTAATCATATGATCAATCAATCGATCCTTCGAAGATTAATTAATCGATTGTATGATAATTCATAAGATCAATCAATCTTAATCATAAGATCAATTAATCATACCGCACATTATGGATAAATGTGTCTTCTTATCTCCGATCTAGGTCATGTCCATTATGCTTAATTTAAAACAAAACCAGTCTTGTGGGTTAATTACTAAGTTTAAAAAAAAGAAATATAGTAAGCTCCCCTAACATGCCAAAGTTAGACAGAGATTCATAGAAGAGAGTGGTTAAAAATTGAAATGAATTGAGATGTTGGAAGGAATAAATTGCGGCGTAAAAAGAAACCCCCCCAAATGGCGGAAAATTGACATCCCATATTTCCACACCATCAAATCAAGGGAATTATTTCGGGCAAATCCGAGTTGTGTATGCACCGCTGGGACCCCCAAATGAGGGAGTTATTCGCTAATAACCTCCTGTTCAAAATCGGGGGAATTATTTTGTCAGATCTTCGTGCAAGACATGGATCTATACTCGCTTTCTCGAGCCACCGTTGGGAATTATTTGAGAACTATTTTTACTCCCAGTCGTAGTCCTAGGATTCAGCCTCTGTTTGGTTTCTTGAATCAGGGACAGAGGCATAGTGTGGTCAGACTGATTAGGGGGGCACACAGGGTTCACACAGGGCCTGGAAAACCTGGAAAATCATGGAATTTGTCTTTTCCAGGTCTTGAAAGTCAGTGAAAATTGTAAAGTGATCTTATTGTGCATGGAAAGTCAGGGAATTTCACTTTATCTACATTATTTTCTTCAGCACTGAAATAAAAATAAGGATTTTAGAACTTATTTTGATACACAAAGTACTGAAAAAAGTCTAAGAACTTTTTTCTGACAGTGGTGAAACGTCATGGAATTCTTGTTACAGTACAGGTCATGGAAAGTCCTGGAATTTAACTTAAGAGTATGAACCCTGATGTATTTCTTCATTTCTTTCCAATTATTGGGAGGGCATTTTGCCCCCCATCCCATGCCCCCCCCCCCCCTCGTTTGTGCAGGGTTGAGAAACTTGAAATGAAGGACTTGATCTATTGCTCAAGAATCAACATTTTGGGGGCTTTTCGGGAACATAATTTGTGGTTATAGAAATAATGATATATAATGAGGGTTATACAGCAAATAACAAACTTGGGCGATGGATACAAACTATAAGTTGCCTTCTTGAATCAAGCACAGTGGCGTAGCTTTTCAAATTATTGGGAGGCACTCCCCCCCCTCCCCCCCCCCCCCCCATGCCCCTCTCTCCCGCTGTAGCTACGCCACAGATCAGGTAGTTAGACAAGTCACAACTCCTTGCTCAAAATCGACTGGAATTATTTTGTCAGATTTGTCCTCTCCTGCAATGCATGCTTTCCAACATTATGAGACACCGTTGGGAATTATTTTTTCTCCCGGGCTCACCGCTACCATCGGGGCTTCTCCTATGACACCCGATAGGCGCGGCCGCTCGCCCCGGATTTACGGAGGGGAAAGCTCGTTTAGCTAATGCACCCGGCACGTGGCGCTAGATCCCTTGAGTAAATAAGTGGGCCGCCTTGAGGCACGGTGCGCCCCACCCGTGGATCAATAAATGAAGGGGGGAGGCGGGGGGGGGGGGGGGGGGGGGGTAAAATAATTCATCTATGGGTGTAGTCATTCATTATACACATATCTATGATATCGCCAGGGCCATATTGGGAGCCGTGTTAACATTTCAGTTTTAATGTTAAAATTTGCTTCACAGGGTGCCCCACCAGTGGATCGATAAATGAAGGGGGGAGGAGAGTGGGAGTGGGGGAGAGGTATAAGGTATAATTCATCTGCGGGTCTATTAAAAAAATTAAACATACAGTGTACAATTGTTCATGTTTTTGCCAGGGCCAAATGCAACCCTTTTTAACATTGTTTTAATGTTAAAGAGATTAAAATGTTAATGTAAATGACAGAAGATTGCAATGCATGAGACTGGAGAAAATTATTTTGAATAATATCCTCGCAAACCAAAGAAAAAGTATGGCTCCTCCCTCTTGAATCAATATTGGGTGGTGAGTTTTGGGGACATACATTAATGCAGGTTGAGTAAATGAAACATACTCCCTTTTCATAAGAAATAATTATCTAGAATGAATGGGACTCGTGAACTAATTGGGGAGCTGGTGATCCCCATTAAATTTATTGAATCCACTCATTTTTTTCATTCATTGTATATCATTCAAGGAAAATTATTTACATTTGTTTGTTAGCAGATATTGATTATTTGGGGTGGGCCCGCTAGTCATAAGGACCGCTAGTCATAAGGACCGCTAGTCATAAGGACCGCTAGTCATAACGTGTAACTTCCTATACCTGAAGGTCCGCTATACATAATGCGAAAAGGGGGTCGCTATTCATAAAGGCATAAGGACCGTTATTCATAAGGACCGTTATTCATAATGTGAGATGAGGGTCGCTATACATAATTCACATTGAGGGTCATTACTCATAAGGACCGCTAGTCATAATATAGAATCGGGGTCGTTATTCATAAACATGAAGAAGGGGCGCTACTCATAATTGTTAATGGGGGTCACTAGTCATAAGGACCGCTATGCATAATACGAAAATAGGATCGCTATACATAATATTGAATGAGGGTCGCTAGTCATAATACGAGAAGGGGACCGCTACTCATAATACGGAATGAGGACCGCTAGTCATAATACGAGTGTAGGACCGCTATACATAATGTATCATGAGGGTCGCTAGTCATAATACGATATGGGGGTCGCTAGTCATAATACGAGAAGAGGGTCGCTAGTCATAATATGCGTGTAGGACCGCTATACATAATATATAATGAGGGTCGCTAGTCATAATACGATATGGGGGTCGCTATAGTCATAATACGAGAAGAGGATCGCTAGTCATAATACAAGAAGAGGTCCGTTAGTCATAATACGGGTGTAGGACCGCTATACATAATATAGAATGAGGGTCGCTAGTCATAATACGAGAGTATATAGGACCGCTACTCATAATATGAAATGGGGGTCGCTAGTCATAATACGAGAAGGGGACCGCTACTCATAATACGGAATGAGGACCGCTAGTCATAATACGAGTGTAGGACCGCTATACATAATATAGAATGAGGGTCGCTAGTCATAATACGATATGGGGGTCGCTAGTCATAATACGAGAAGAGGGTCGCTAGTCATAATATGAGTGTAGGACCGCTATACATATTATAGAATGGGGGTCGCTAGTCATAATACGAGAAGGCGGACCGCTACTCATAATACGGAATGAGGATCGCTAGTCATAATACGAGTGTAGGACCGCTATACATAATATAGAATGAGGGTCGCTAGTCATAATACGATATGGGGGTCGCTAGTCGTAATACGAGAAGAGGGTCGCTATAGTCATAATATGAGTGTAGGACCGCTATACATAATATAGAATGGGGGTCGCTAGTCATAATACGAGAAGAGGTCCGCTAGTCATAATACGAGTGTAGGACCGCTATACATAATATAGAATGAGGGTCGCTAGTCATAATACGAGAGTATATAAGACCGCTACTCATAATATGAAATGGGGGTCGCTAGTCATAATACGAGAAGGGGACCGCTACTCATAATACGAGAAGAGGTCCGCTAGTCATAATACGAGTGTAGGACCGCTATACATAATATAGAATGAGGGTCGCTAGTCATAATACGAGAGTATAAAGGACCGCTACTCATAATATGAAATGGGGGTCGCTAGTCATAATACGATATGGGGGTCGCTAGTCATAATACGAGAAGAGGGTCGCTAGTCATAATATGAGTGTAGGACCGCTATACATAATATAGAATGGGGGTCGCTAGTCATAATACGAGAAGGGGACCGCTACTCATAATACGGAAGGAGGACCGCTACTCATAATACGGAAGGAGGACCGCTAGTCATAATACAAAATGAGGATCGCTAGTCATAATAAAATGATTATAATGATCCATATAAGTCGCGCATCCCATCTACACACACACTTACGCACACCCATGCATCACCATTTCCCTCAGCCTTCTCGTGCCCCCAGCGCACTTCCGTTTTACACCCTGGCCTAGGCATTTTCACCAAGAGCGTTCCCAAAACGCGCTGGTAAGCCAAGATTAGATCCTGCTATATGCGACGCCTGCTGTGTAAATACAATTTATATTCTCTCAATAATATCCTAATTTTTACACCAGGTAGCAAACAGACGTTGGACCAACGCTGGCCATTTTTGTTCCCAACGTTGCTCCAACGTTGGACCATCGATGCTTGTGTACGCCCAAATTACGAATTGCTACAACGTGTTTGACCAACGATGGACCATCGTTTATCCAACAAGTTTGTCCAACGTATTATAGGTTTCGAGTTTCCAACGTTGGACCAACGTTGGCATCCAACCAGATTTCAAAATAAGGAGTTCGAAAATCCAACGTAAATCCAACGTTGGACCAACGTTGGTATCCAACCAGATTTCAATTCGCATCGAGATCAGCCACTAATTTATGGTCTCCCTCGCCCTTGCAATATAGTTACATCGACATTGCAGAGTTTGATCAAAGAAGGATCTTTGGTTTGATGCACATAAATTGTATCGCATATCAGCAGGCACCAGTCTCGGCTTATACCAGCACGCTTTGGGTGAAATTGCCTATGCCAGGGTGGGAATTCGCGCGTCCCACCATAATTTATCCATCCACAGGCAAACATTCAACATCAACTAATAAAGAAAGGTATATAGCTGAAACAATTTCATATAAAACACATTTATATGCAAATGGCAGTAACAAGATCAATGATTTTGCTTTAAATTATCATATCCTCAATGTTTCATAAGTGGCATTTAAAATGTTTTGAGTAATAACAATATAACAATTAGGTTCAGTTACTTAAAAGCACACCTTTATATTTGTATTCAAAGTGATTGATAGCAGGCATTTTACTTCGTTATTTGTAATTTTGTATACCTTCTGAGCATGGTGGGGTTATATAGCTATTACAAAAATGTACTACTCCTTAATTGCTATCATGTGTACTGATATTTATTTGATCATCTAAACACTGTGTCAAGAACAGAAATGTATGGCCCTTAATAAACAGAAAAAGCAACATCTTTAGAACATGTGTATACCAAAGCAACGGAAATTAATGCTTAAAGGGCAATGAAACCCAAACAAAATGTTGCTTTTATAGTCTTGACGAGATTAAAAGGATAGCTAGAGCATAATCGGGCAAGACACAAGGAAACTACGGCTTTTTAAAGGGTCTTTCAAGATTTCTGCAACATTATGCAGTTATCATGCAAACAGGAAGTTAACAGCAAGTTGGAAAACATATTTTACATAGAAATCTCAAGGTCATGATTTTGCCAACATTGATTTAAACTTTTTCATAACTACAGAAAAGTAAACATTCAACAATTGCATATCTCTAAAATCTGAAAAGATGTGCAGCATGTGTATTCCAAGAACAAGATATTGTTGAAAGTATCGTGTTTTTTTTGTGCAACTGCCTGACTTTTAAGGGATAGTTGAGTTTTGGCTACACATAATATTTTTTTCGTTAGATAATGCAAAACTGAGTGTAAAATTTGAAAGAGCATAATATTTTAAGGTTTTGGTTACTAAAATTACTTACCAGAACTCAACTATTCCTTTAATCACATCCTTGTAATAAATTATTATATGCATACCAAATACTTTCCAAACACACATAGTTTACCGAGTTATTACATGCCTGTCTATAATAACTTGTAATACAGTATATACACACAATAAATGATATACAACATAATAATCACCATGCCTTACGCTTTGAATAACTGAACAATATATCTATTCAACAATGTCGTTATTTATTGCTGATTGGTGTACACTTATGATATGATATGTCGTTGAATCATTGCTTTTATTTTGGAACATTCTGTAACGTAAGAGCAAGCATCTTTAAAATAGTCAACATATGGGATAATATAACACTCAAGTATCCTGCAACATTATGCAGTTATCATGCAAACAATTTGGAAAACATATTTTACACAAGGGAATATCTAATTTAACTGTTACATAACTACAGAATAAGTAAACACTCAACGATGATATATCCTTGAAAACATGTCCAATATGTGTATATATCCAAAGAACATTACATTTGTGGTTCTTACATACTTGCTTTTTATTTTGCAACTGCCTGACTTTAACCCTAAATAGACTGGGGGGGGGGGGGGGGGGGGGGGCTGATTTAGACATCTATCGCGATGCCGAATTTGGAGTCGATCAGAGTTTTGGTTGCCGATATCTTGGAGGGGGGTGGGGCCTTTTAGCCCCTCCCCTGTTTTTTAAAGGTTCGAAATAGCCCAGTCTTTAAAGGGTTAAAGGGATAGTTGAGTTTTGGTAGAGAGTTTTGAGAGATAATGAAAAACTGAGTGCAAAATTTGAAAGAGCATAATATTTTGGTGAAACGGCTGAAATATCCATAAACATAACCATTTTTAAAATGTGGGGCCCCACAAAAATTTGATAAATCTGAACCAACCATTACAATTTTGAAAAAATGCTTCCTCTTTTCAAAATGGTTAAAAAGAAGTTTTGTAATAGTTGTTGATTATCTTCTAATTACTATTTTTACAAACCTTCACATGCACAATATTTTATTTTACATGCTTTAAAGCAAAGAGTTCTTAGAGAGCGCCATCTTGTGTTTAAACGGCTCTGTTTGAATGATAAAAGACTTTTTACTCAGTCGTTTGTGATTTTGAATTCCTTTCAAGCATGGTAGAGTGTGCAGGGTATGGTTACTAAAATTCAGTTTGACAAAAAATGTACTCTCTTTACCAGAACTCAACTATCCCTTTAATCTGACCTGACCTGACCAACTTGGTATGACAATGATAGGATTAATTTATCCTTGTAATAAATTATGCATGAACATTATTTTAAATACATACATATATATATATATATAGATGATACTGACATGATCTGTCCATCAAAATGATTATTTAAAGCAAACATGTATATATCGTTTGATAAACCAAACATGTATACAGTCAAACCTGTCTATAGGGGGGTGGGGGAGGGGGGGTACTCAGATTATAGTCGGACGGGGGTGTGCGGCTGATACCTCCAAACCCATACCCACATCTAAAGGTCCTTTTGCGAAAAATTGACCCATGTCTATGGATTTTTTCGCCTGCGGCGCATGTTTTGGGTGTATTGCATTGCATCTCGCAATACGTGCCTTCGCAGTTGTTGCGATTGCAAGATCACGTGACAAAATTCTACTACGGCCGGATTTCTAAACGACGTAGCAGCCGCCGCTTTGTGTATAATGTCAATGGACCCTTTACTTCCTGGCATGACACCCGAAACTAAATGAAGATATTTATTCAAGAATATTAATTTCATGACACTTTCAGTGCTAATTATGCAAAGAGAGCAACATCTGTCTAGCATTTCCAACAAATTCGATCATTTCTGTCACATTATAATGCAACAAACTGAATTTTAATGAACATATTTCGAAACTCGAATGCCACTTATAATCACACAGCTGGCGGCGCACTGCATTGCATGCAATCAAGCTGCATGCAGTTCAAGCACTGTCTGCATTGTGCGTACTGTACCCGGGCCGCACCCGGGCCGTGCTAGCTAGATGTTTCGCTCGGGAAACTGCAACAAACACAGTCTCAAATGAAGGGTAAGAATTGTCTTTGTATAGAAAAGCATTGAAATGTATTTTAGATATTCCATACTAAGGGGAAATCATATCAAGTTTGTCAGAAATGAATACTAAGTAGTTGATCGGGTTCTTGATTTCGTGTTATACGAAACACGAAACCATTGGGCCCCAATTGCATATGTTTGAGTGCAATGTACGGCGCGGCAGGAAGAAAGGAGAGTCATTTTTGTCAATCAAAATCGAGTTGTATCCTTGAATTTTAAACAAACGATCGTATTCCTTGAATTATCTGAAAATGTATATTGTTCTCGATATATGTCAGGCAATGACAGTGTTATAGAGTTGATATTCATGAATAAATATCTTCATTTAGTTTCGGGTGTCATGCCAGGAAGTAAAGAGTCCATTGACATTATACACAAAGCGGCGGCTGCTACGTCATTTGGAAATCCGGCCGTACTAGAATTTTGTCACGTGATCTTGCAATCGCAACAACTGCGAAGGCACGTATTATGTCTAGAAGTGTAGGAATCATAAATAAGTTAAAATTTCTTTTAGCACGTAAAGCCTTGTTCTTATTTTATAATTCATTAATACTTCCATATTTAGCATATTGTAATATTGTTTGGGCCAATTGTGGTGCAACCAAACTTGATCCTATTCTTTTATTACAAAAAAGAGCTTTGCGTATTTGTACAGGATCAACGTTCCTTGCCCATACAGACCCCTTATTTTTAAAGTTAGAAACGTTACAAATTACTGACGTGCATATTCTCCAAGTTGCAGTATTTATGTTTATAAGTACATAAATAAACAACTTCCAATTTCATTCAATAATTATTTTTGTTATAATAATTAGATACCACGGCCCCGATTTATGTAATCATTTACCGAATATAATCAAATCATGCCTGACCCTCTATTCATTTAAAGCAACATTAAAGCGTCACCTTGTATCACTATACAGAGTCGTAACTCACTAAATATTGTCTCTTATATATAAATGTAAAAATATTTATTTTACTTTTTAGTTAAATCCCAAAGTTATTATAACCGGAAATCTATTTCATTGAACTTCCACCTGCACATGAACTTACACTGCACCCATCTGATCAAAGTCATGCATATTATATGTATACTACACAAAAGCATTAGTTTGTGTCGCTGATTGTCCCTAAGAGGCCGCCATGGATTTCAAGCTTACAGCTCATGATGGCGGTCTCCTGCGTTTATGTGCTTTATTTATTATTTGTACTATTTGTTGTACTATTATTTATGTACAATTATCACTTGTAATTATATTGTTAATACTCGAATTACATTTTGAACAATTATGATTATGTATTGTTTTGAAAAAATATTGAAATAAAACAAACAAATATTTCCCGCAAATGTTGCATGTGGTTTTAAGTAAACGAGCATAGCAAGCTTGACAAATTTTGCAATTTCACATTGGCCCCCAGAAAAGGGCTTGTTTCGGGGTGATTTAACCCAACCCCCTTTCAAATTGTAGCCGGTAGCGGTCTTGACCATCTTATTACTTCTCGACCTCGAAAATTGTAAAATCAGACAATTTCAAAGAACTTTGCCTCAGGCGCAACAAATTTGAAAAACTTGGGCTCGACGTTTGTTAACGGACACCGGCCAGCCCCACCCCCCCCCCCCCAACGCCCCCCCCCCCCCCAATCTCCCAATGAGGAGGTTCTTGAGTACAAAGTATACTTGGTCTTGATCTCGGCTTCGAAAATTGTCGACAGACACATTATGACTGGCGACCCCCAGTCCATATTATGACTAGCGACCCCCAGTCCATATTATGACTATGCGACCCCCAGTCCATGTTATGACTATAGCGACCCTCTTCTCGTATTATGACTAGCGACCCCTATTTTGAATTATGACTAGCGACCCCATTTCGTATTATGAAAAGCGACCCTATACTCTCGTATTATGAATAGCTGAATAGCGACCCTACTCTTGTATTATGATTATAGCGACCCCCTTCTTGTATTCCGTATTATGATCGACCGTATTATGATCGACCATTTTCTCGTATTATGGCGATCCCCATTTCATATTATGAGTAGCAGTGCCCTTCTATTATGACTCTTCTCGTATTATGACTAGCGACCCTCATTCTATATTATGTATAGCGGTCCTACACTCGTATGACTAGCGACCCTCTTCTCGTATTATGACTAGCGACCCCCATATCGTATTATGACTAGCGACCCTCATTCTATATTATGTATAGCGGTCCTACACTCGTATTATGATTAGCGACCCTCTTCTCGTATTATGACTAGTGACCCTCATTTCGTATTATCTTCTCGTATTATGACTAGCGACCCTCTTCTCGTATTATGACTAGCGACCCCCATATCGTATTATGACTAGCAACCCTCATTCTATATTATGTATAGCGGTCCTACACTCATATTATGACTAGCGACCCTCTTCTCGTATTATGACTAGCGACCCTCATTTCATATGATTAGTAGCGGTCCAACTCTCGTATTATGACTAGCGACCCCCAGCCCATATTATGACTAGCGACCCTCTTCTCGTATTATCTTCTCGTATTATGACTAGCGACCCTCTTCTTGTATTATGACTATTATAGCGACCCTCATTCTATATTATGTATAGCGGTCCTACACTCATATTATGACTAGCGACCCTCTTCTCGTATTATGACTAGCGACCCTCTTCTCGTATTATGACTAGCGACCCCCATATCGTATTATGATCAAGCGACCCTCATTCTATATTATGTATAGCGGTCCTACACTCGTATTATGACTAGCGACCCTCATTCTATATTATGTATAGCGGTCCTACACTCGCATTATGACTAGCGACCCTTATTCTATATTATGTATAGCGGTCCTACACTCGTATTATGACTAGCGACCCTCATTCTATATTATGTATAGCGGTCCTACACTCGTATTATGACTAGCGACCCTCATTCTATATTATGTATAGCGGTCCTACACTCGATTATGACTAGCGACCCTCATTCTATATTATGTATAGCGGTCCTACACTCGTATTATGACTAGCGGACCTCTTCTCGTATTATGACTAGCGACCCCCATATCGTATTATGATCAAGCGACCCTCATTCTATATTATGTATAGCGGTCCTACACTCGTATTATGACTAGCGACCCCCATATCCTATTATGACTAGCGACCCTCATGCTACATTATGTATAGCGGTCCTACACTCGTATTATGACTAGCGGTCCTCATTCCGTATTATGAGTAGCGGTCCCCTTCTCGTATTATGACTAGCGACCTTCATTTCGTATTATGACTAGCGACCCTCTTCTCGTATTATGACTAGCGACCCTCTTCTCGTATTATGACTAGCGACCCTCTTCTTGTATTATGACTAGCGGTCCTTATGAATAAAGACCCCGATTTTGTATTATGATTAGCGATCCTCTTCCGATATTATGAATAGCGACCCTCTTCTTTGATTATGACTAGCGGTCCTTATGAATAATGACCCTTATGACTAGCGACCCTCTTCTCAAATTATGACTAGCGGTCCTTATGAATAGCGGTCCTTATGACTAGCGGTCCTTATGCCTAGCGGTCCTTATGCCTAGCGGTCCTTATGACTAGCGAGCGGACCCCCTTCCCCTGTACTGCTTTTGAACACAATTCACACGTGGTCTTTTATTAGAATGTGTATTCATGTGTTCAGTTATGTGACTCTTATGCCCGGCGCAGACAGAGCCGACTCGACCCGTTCCGACTGGTTTTCAGCCTGATTAACTCAGTATGCGCTGCCTCAGGACTCCAGTTTTTCCAGTCAAGTGCCAGTCGGAGGTCATTCGAGGCCGATTCAACATATTGGATCGGCTCCGTCTGAGCGAAACTGACTCTAGCCTGACTGAAAACCAGTCGGATCGGGTCGAGTCGGCTCTGTCTGCGCCGGGCTTTAGTCTGGAATGTTTTAACGCAAGTCACAGGCGTAAGGTATTTTTTTTCTATGTATCATATTATGTTCCTTAAGGTTCCCATTCTGCATGAATGACTTTGAATACAAGTCACAGACATGCAGTCTTTCACTCAAATGTGTCTACATTTTTTTGTGTGATGGCTACTCTTCTGCTAGAATGCTTTTGAACACAAGTCAAATGCATGAGGTATTTTGTTTCTATGTATCCTCATGTGTTTGTTAAGGTCCCCCTTCTGTGTTCTGGGATCGTTCACCAATATGTTGCATCATGTGCATAGTAAGGGAATGCTTCTGAATAAATGTGTTTGAACAAAAGTTACAGGCATGAGGTCTTTCACCGGCATGCGTCTCCATGTGTCCCTTGAGTTCCCCCTTGTGCTTGAAAGCTCTCAAACACAAGTCACAGACATGAGGTCTTTCACCAGCATGCGTCTTCATGTGAAATTTGAGGTCCTTCTTGTGCTTGAATTTCTTTGAACACAAGTCACATTCATGGGGTCTTTCACCAGTATGTCGCAACATGTGCACAGCAAGGGCACGCTTGTTCTTGAATTGTTTTGGACACATTTCACAGGTAAAAATACTTTCGCCAGTATGTAACCTCATGTGTTCTTGAAGGTACCTCTTCTGCTTGTATGCTTTTGAACACAAGTTACAGGCATGAGGTCTGTCACCGGCATGCATTTCAATGTGTCCTTTGAGTTCCCCCTTGTCCTTGAATGCTCTCAAACACAAGTCACAGACATGAGGTCTTTCACCAGCATGCATCTTCATGTGAAATTTGAGGTCCTGCTTGTGCTTGAATTTCTTTGAACACAAGTCACATACATGGGGTCTTTCACCAGTATGTCGCAACATGTGCATAGCAAGGTCATGCTTGTTCTTGAATGCTTTTGGACACATTTCACAGGTATAAATACTTTCGCCAGTATGTAACCTAATGTGTTCTTGTAGGTACCTCTTCCGCTTGTATGCTTTTGAACACAAGTTACAGGCATGAGGTCTTTCAACGGCATGTGTTTCCATGTGTACTTTGAGTTCCCCCTTGTCCTCGAATGCTCTCAAACACAAATCACAGACATGAGGTCTTTCACCAGCATGCGTCTTCATGTGAATTTTGAGGTCCTTCTTGTGCTTGAATTTCTTTGAACACAAGTCACAGACATGAAGTCTTTCACCAGTATGTCGCAACATGTGCACAGCAAGGACACGCTTGTTCTTGAATGCTATTGGACACATTTCACAGGTATAAATACTTTCGCCAGTGTGTACCCTCATGTGATTTTTAAGGTCCCCCTTCTGTGTGAGCGATTTTGAACACAAGTCATTACCATGAGGTCTTTCACCAGTGTGTCGCATCATATGCTTAGTAAGGGCATGCTTTTGAATAAATGATTTTGAACACAAGTCACAGGCATAAGGTCTTTCACCGGCATGTTGCATCACATGCACAGTAAGGTTCCTCTTCCTTTTAAATGTTTTTGAACACAAGTTACAGGCATGGGGCCTTTCACCAGTATGTGTCTCTATGGGTTTGTTAAGGACCATGCTCTCAGGTCTTTCACCAGTATGTGTCTCTATGGGTTGGTTAAGAACCATGCTCTCAGGTCTTTCACCAGTATGTGTCTCTACCATGCTCTCAGGTCTTTCACCAGTATGTGTCTCTATGGGTTGGTTAAGGACCAAGCTCTCAGGTCTTTCACCAGTATGAGTCTCTATGGGTTTGTTAAGGACCATGCTCTCAGGTCTTTCACCAGTATGAGTCTCTATGGGTTTGTTAAGGACCATGCTCTTAGGTCTTTCACCAGTATGAGTCTCTATGGGTTTGTTAAGGACCATGCTCTCAGGTCTTTCACCAGTATGTGTCTCTATGGGTTTGTTAAGGACCATGCTCTCAGGTCTTTCACCAGTATGTGTCTCTATGGGTTGGTTAAGGACCATGCTCTCAGGTCTTTCACCAGTATGTGTCTCTATGGGTTGGTTAAGGACCATGCTCTCGGGTCTTTCACCAGTATGTGTCTCCATGTGTTTTGTAAGGTCCCTATTGCGCTTAAAAGCTTTTGAACACAAGTCACAGGTATGAGGTCTCTCCCCAGTATGTTGCATCATATGCTCAGTTAGGGAACGCTTCTGCTTAAACGATATAAAACACAATGTACAGACATGCTTTTCACCCGAATGTCGCTTTATGTGCTGTTTAAGTAAATGATTTTGCTTGAATGCTTTTGAACACAATGGACAGACATGATCTCTATCACTAGTATGTGTCTTCATGTGTTGTTTGAGGGTCGCCTTCTGCGTGAATGCTTTTGAACACAAGTCACAGACATGAGGTCTGTCACCAGTATGCTGCATCATGTGAACAGTTAGGGCATGGTTAAATTTGAATGCCTTTGAACACAAACTACAGGCATGGGGTCTTCCAGCAGTATGTATTCTCATATGATCGTTACGCTCTCTCTTCGTCTTGAATGCTTTTGAACATGAGTCACAGGCATGAGGTCTTTCACCAGTATGTCTCTTCATGTGTTCGTTGACATCCTTTTTCAGCTTGAATGATTTTGAACAAAAGTCACAGGCATGGGGTCTTTCATCAGCATGTCGCATCATATGCACATCAAGGGTAGGCTTGTGCTTGAACGATTTTGAACACAAGTTACAGATATGAGGTTTTTCACTAGTATGCGATTTCATATGTTGGATAAGGTCCCCCTTCAGCGTGAATGCTTTTGAACACAAGTCACAGACATGAGATCTTTCACCAGTATGTCGCATCATATGCACAGCAAGGGAGCGCTTGTGCATGAATGATTTTGAACACACGTCGCAGATATGACGTCTTTCACCAGTATGTCTCTGCATGTGTTCTTTGTGGTCCTTTTTCTGCTTGAATGATTTTGAACAGATGTCACAGGCATAAGGTCTCTCACTAGTATGTGATATCATGTGTTGAGTCAGATCTCCCTTCTGCTTGAACGATTTTGAACACAAGTCACAACCATGGGGTCTTTCACCGGTATGTCGCATCATATGCACATCAAGGGAACGCTTGGTCATGAATGATTTTGAACACAAGTCGCAGGCATGAGGACTTTCACCAGTCACTGTCCAGTCACTATCCTGGTCTCCTCTGGGAGCTTCATAGTCCATACCACTCAGAATGCTTGGTTGCTCTCCAAGTCTACTACCAGAAGCAATCATTTGGTCCATACCGATTATAGTGTGACCTTCTACCATATTCTGGTCATCTTCAATGCTGTTCGACGTATAATTTCTTTTCAACAAACCCCTTGAACCGTCCAACCTCGGGTAAGTGTTGCCTGTACACAAACAAAATGAAAGAATGAAAGATAGGATTAGCAATGCCCTACTTGAAAGGTTTAGTATGTACAATTCATAGATGCAACTTTTGTTCTTGCCTATCTATCTATACAACAAATTCAAGCACAAATTTGCCTTTTTTCAGCAAAATTTGTGCATATCAAATGAGTGAAACAACTCTGATTGAAACTGCTTAGAAACAGATGAAATCACAACAAACTGCACAGTTATGAATCTTGTGACCTTTACATTTCATCTTTTCAATATTTAATTACCTTCTCAAAATACATTGGCCTGAATTCTCTTGAGTGGCTATACTTGAACCCGGCCTAAAAAGACAAAGACTACTGGTAACCAGTAACCCACTTTGCACCAGCAGATCTATTGTCTCGTTGCTATGGTCCCTGGAGATATTCTAATGGTTTCCTTTCATTATCCAGTCAATCCCTCGAGTTCTCATTATAGGCATCAGGACAATGGGCCCTTTTAAATTCAGTCATAGTATAGTCTGTCATCAGCCAAATTGCATCCTGGATCATCCTGGACATTGTATTGCTGGTAACCTGTTATACTAAGACTGAATTTCAAAGGGCCCATTGTCCTGATGGCTATGATCAGAACTCAAGGGATAATGAAAGGAAACCATGAGAATATCTCTGGGTACCATAGCAACGAGACAATAGGTCTGCTGGTGCAAAGTGTTATCGGTAGTCTTTTTAGGCCAGGCTCAAGTTGAGCCACTGATGAGAATTTGGGCCATTAAGATTAATATTGATAACAATCTTTGGCCCGAATTCTCATCTGTGGCTCAACATGTGCCTGGCCTAAAAAGACAAAGACTACTGGTAACACTTTGCAGCAGCATACGTATTGTCTTGTTACTATGTCCCCGGAGATATTCGAATGGTTTCCTTTCATTATCCAGTCAATCCCTAGAGTCCTGATTATAGACATCAGGACAATGGGCCATGATAGTATAGTCTGTCATCAGCCAAATTGTGTCCTGGATCATCCTGGACATTGTATTGCTGGTGACCTGTTATTCTATGACTGAATTTCAAAAGAATGAAAGAAAACCATCAGAATATCTCAGGGGACCATAGCGACAAGAGAATAAGTCTGCTGGTGCAAAGTGTTACCGGTATTCTTTGTCTTTTTAGGCCAGGCACAAGTTGAGCCACAAGTTGAGATTTCGGGCCAATGAGCTGATCCTTAAGATAATGTGATAACAAGCTATTTTGCATACATGTATTTTAGCCCTGTGGCCTAAACTGATAATAAATTGGCTCTTTACAATACATCCAGGTACCAAATTGATGCTGACTTTTCAAATGGTTCTTGCTAATTTGTCATATAATGAGCACTGTGACATTTGACCAGAGCTGTACTGCAGAGCTGCTTTGACCATTGACCTCATGACCCCCAAATCTACTTGGTTCATTGGCTCCTCAAGGTACATGCAGACCTTGACCAAGTGTGATGGTCATCTGGATCTTGAGATATCGCAATAATAATCCAGAAAACATCTATACTGAGGATGCCTCTGGCAACTTCCTATACAATTGAAGGGGAAAAAAAGTTGTAATATCTAAAAAAACAAAATGTTCCATAATTTATTAGAAATAGTTTGTTCAAATATTATCAATGTCATTCTGAACATCTATTATTCAATTTCACTCTTACCTTCATTTTGATCATCTGCTTCCACTTTTATATCTATGGACACGGCCCAACCGCTGTCGTGGTCCTCCAGTGTATTCTCCAGTTCCAGGTTGACATCATCTTCATCATCTATCAATTTTAAAAGGACAGCATTTGTCATTTTACGGAATACACAAGTCACATGCAGCAACAGCCCCACACTGTTCTTCAGTGCATTCTGCGAAAAGGAAGTAAATGCAAAGACAGTCGAGAGCAGATCTATCAAATTTTTAAAAGACAGCATTTGTCATTTTATGGAATACACAAGTCACGACTGTTTTTCAGTGCTTTCTGTAAACAGGAACTTGAAGTCAATGCAAAGACATTTGAGAGCATCTATCAAATTTTAAAAGACAACATTTGTCATTTTACGGAATAACTTTTGCTGTTTAGCGGGGCTTTCCTCAAGCGGGCCACCAGAAATTTAATTTGGCGACTACAAACTTTTGATTTGGTCACAAACAACTTAGGATCTATGGCGGGAGTCTAACTGATGTTTCATTTTAGCAACCTGAAAGAACAGCTAATGGGAGAGGCATGATCTGTAGTCCTTGATAAAAAGAAAAGAGATACATGAAGCATTGTTTTAAAAGAGTAAATTAAAATGATTCCTGAGAATTGTAAATTTCTTTGAAATATCAAATATGACATAGAACTGAAGAAGTCTAGATATATTTTTAGCTGTAAGCGCTGTATTTCCAAACACCCAATATTACAGTGCATGTCTTTACAAGTTTCAAAATGAATTTATGTACAATTATTAATATTGTTAAATGAAAATGTGTGAAACATGCCCAGGGGGGGTACTCAGATTATAGTCGGACGGGGGTGTGCGGCTGAGACCTCCAAACCCATACCCACATCTAAGGGTCCTTTTGCGGAAAATGGACCCATGTCTAAGGTGGTTTTTTTTGCCTGCAGTGCATGTTTTGGGTGTATTTCCCGCAAATTTTGTGGTTTTAAGTTAGCGAGCGTAGCGAGCTTCAAAAATTTTGCAATTTCACATCGGCAAATCCAAAAATCCCGTATAAAAAAGGGGAAATATGAAAAAAGGGACCCATGTCTAAGGATTTTTTTGATGAAAAGGGGACCCATGTCTAAGGATCTTTCTTGAAAAAGTCACCCTTTCCAGCGGCACATCCCCGTATACCCAATATATGTGAGTTACTGAGTACCCCCCCCCCCCCCACCTCCCCGGGGAAACATGGTGAATTCCTAAATAGATGGATTTCAGTTATAATACCTTGGATGTGATCAGTACTCTCCGAGTTCATGCCCTCATCTTCCATACTGGAGGGTTGATCATGTGACTGGTCTTCTGATTCTGTGCTACTCTGAAGATCTCCGAAGTTTGTTCCGACAGCAGCTGTAAAATAGTCTTCATTTTCCATCGGTTCCGTTTTTATCCGTATAAACTTGATGCCTCTCAGTTCCTCATGCGACTGTGAGTGTGATATGGTCCCGCTCGGAGTCTCTTCATCGAAATCTGCATCCTCAACTGCAGCAATAACTTGATAGACGGTATCTTCTGTTGGTTCCATTTTTATGGCTACGACGTCCATATTTTCACTGTTCACTGTACTGTAGGCTTGTAATTCTGTGCCAGTTTGCAGTTCTCTAAAATTTGCAAGGCAGGCTTCTGCATCATCTGTGGCAATATCTTGGCAGTTTTCTTCCTCGCAAGGTTCTGTTTTTATTTTAATATCCATGATTCCCCCCTTCTTCTGGTTCGTTGAATTAGAAGATGGTCATTGATGTGAATGTTATGATGCAGAGATGATTATGACCACGTACTGTATCTCAGCCTCAGAGCTCCTGTTGAACTGCTCTAATGTTGTCTGAAATGTAGCTCGTAATCGTCCCATCTGAAAAATATAATGTTTTTCATGTCAAACAGTCAGATTGTGAACAAACGTGCATCTGCTCATCAAGAAATCAAGAATCATTTTGGAAAACAAAATTCTAGCATTTTCTTCATTTGCAGTACCAAATTGGAATTGGGGGAGTTAAAATTAAATACACATGTATCATCTTTTCAAATGATTGATGGTAAACTACTATTGTACTAAACATACATGCATTACTGAGTAATAGATACTGTAGTAAAGTCTCACTCTCAGCTCATTCATCCTTTTTGTAACTTTTTCTACTTTTATTTAGTATTAACTTAATATTTAACTAGTCTAGTAATTATTTCTCTTTTATTTTTAAGCCGTACCCGGACAAATAAAATGCTTGAATAACATTAACATGCAACATAAATAAAAATATCCATGTTTAGAGTGTCCAAAAACATATTTTATTGAATGAGGCAAGACTGAAGGAGGCAGACTATACAAGAAGAAGAAGAAGAAGAAGACTAGCCAAAGAAGCCAAGGCAAAGCTGAGATGTAATAGTATACAACGCACAATTCAATACGTGGGACAATACTATAATTATAAACCAGTAAAAACAAAAACAAAATCCCAAATATGGTGCCGCCTTAGTTACTTACACATATTGGAGCGAATAAAACCAGCTCTCCGAAATGTTGTTCCCACTGTGACAAGGGTAAACATACAAACTTTCCTCAATCTTAGCAGCTAATCTGTCCCAGTCTGTCTCATAACTGCAAACATCAGCAAAGCTCAAAAGAAAAAGACTGCAAAGGGACTCTACATATGTAATTTCGTTGTACTTTTTGTAGCAGAGATTGCCTTGACAATGCATATGCTGGCAGTCAATTATTAGACGCAAGCAATGCATTGTCAACGCATGAGCTGCTCCATAAACACGAATGGTAATATTACCGGCCGCAACTATCGATTGGTCGACATTGCCATTGTCATTGACGACGCAGAAGACGCGAAAACAGCCCAGATTCGGGTAACCCTAACGCCGATAAGACAGCTCTTTATTTCAGAATCGTAAGTCTAAATTCAACTTCACGTTTGGAAATGTGTTCTTTCTTTTAAATTCAATTTTCGCCCTCTTACATTACTCATTAGCTATATTTGCGCGAGTCAAGACTACATCGGACAGTCCCACTTGTTTATATTCGTGTTGGTGGATGGTGCTTCTTTTATGAAGTGTGAAGTGGTAATAAAACTAAAGGCAATTCAAAAAAATATATAGTATACAATATTCACTTCTTTTCATGAAGTGATGTGCAGATATACTGATATCAGTGATAGTGCATTTACTATATGACCACACATAGCGACTACATAAAATACTAGCGTTCAAGCGTTGTGAACGTGTGCATGTGTAACTCAGGTGAGCGCTACGCTACAGCGTAGCGCTCAGGGTCGGGCTCATAGTGCCCCCGATTTTTTGCGGTAATGTGCACAATAAGTGTGCTTAAAATTATAGATATGATACGGTACTTACCACCGTGTAGATGATACATATGTTATGCAACTATGGGGTGGATCAGAATGATGATTTTTCGCTCCATTTCGCATCAAAATGAGTGATTTATGCACATCATCGACTTCTATCTGTGTTGTATCGCGACTTCTGAACGATCGATTACCGTACGACCACTAAACGCGCGAGTCAGATCTGCCATCTATTCGGCGGGCGCGGTACATGAATGGAGACCGTACCCGCGCGTTCGCCTGATCATCGCTCGTTCCTAAGTCGCGATACAACACAGATAGAAGTGGAGGAGGTGCATAAATCACTCATTTTGATACGGAATGGAGCGAAAAATCATCATTCTGATCCACCCCATAGTTGCATAACATATGTATCATCTACACGGTGGTAAGTACCGTATCATATCTATAATTATAAGCACACTTATTGTGCACATTACCGCAAAAAATCGGGGGCACTATGAGCCCGACCCTGAGCGCTACGCTGTAGCGTAGCGCTCACCTGAGTTAGTGCATGTGGAGCTTTGCTTTGGAGATCAACCTCTTCCGCCTGCTCACTGCTGCACTATCCTATAATCTGTATCCAACACAAAAACATTTTTTGTCGGCAGATTTCTCCCTCCATTTACCAGCAAATGCAAAAAAACTTTGTTTATGTGATCCGCAATTCATATTAATTCTAATAATTACCTATTCTGTTGTTTTGAAGACCGCAAAATGTAGAAGAAAAATTATTATTTCCTGTCCGTTTTCCTTACCGATGCGTCCTAAAACACAGCGTCCTAAAACTGTACAGTGTACGAATGGGCGTTATGCTATATCTCCCGCATATAGCGTATATTGCGTGTAAATGGTCCAGCTGACTGGACCATATTTATTTAGTAGATGTGTCCTTGACCTTGCTAACCTGACCGATCTGACTCCAGTCCTGAGCTGAGTAACCAGTCCAAAACCAAAAGACCAAAGTCAGATCCTCCATCTCCGACTGTCACTGTCGGACGCCAGACACAACCGGCACCGGTGTCAGCACCGCACACTGAGCGCAGACTGATACAGCTTCAACTTTCAAGTCAATTTCATTATCAAAGTTAAGTGTGAAATGGGCATCTTGAAATGCTTGGCCGATGCGCTGGACTTTGGTACAGTGCATTTTTTTACCAAGGTTTTATTGCCATATTTTCTTCCACAGATTGGCCCGGCCCAGCTGAAATAGCTGGTGTAAAATTGGAGTCTTGCAAAGCTTGGACGATGCAATTGACAATGACACATACGGGTCTAGCTAAATTATCTTGTGTAAAATGGGTGTCTGGCAATGCTAGAAGTAATGCTGTAACCGATCATGCCGATCCCGATCCGATCATGGTTGATCGTTTAGTGATAAGAGATATCGGGAAGATTGTGGTGAGTGATAGATTGTATGTGTTGTTGTTGTTGGTGATGATGCAAACACATACGGCAGTCACCAGCACCCAATACAAAGTTCACTAATAGAAATAAGACAGTACAACGACTGAATAAGAGAATGTCCACACAAGTGATATAAAATTTGGTTGACGTCATTATTGAAGGGTATAAAACAAATGTCCGAAAGATGTATTGCACGGTGAATAATTAAAGTCCATGGTTATATAATTGAAAGTTCAGTTGGCCTGAATGAAACGCGCGTCCGCGGAAGAGATGAGAGATGATCGATGAAAACGATGAAACGCGAGCGTGCGTGAAGAAGACGATGTCGAGAACAAGAGTTCGAAGATGATGAACGCGAAGGCGCGTGGAAAAAGGTCGATATTCAATATTCAGTTCCATCGTTGAACAAGCACGCACGAGGTGGCTGCTATGATCTCCGGCGTGTTGCCGTGGAGAGAAGCTAGCCTAAACGCTGTGCTATAAACGTGTCCGTTAGATAAAACAAAAATGATGAACAACGAATTGATGAAGGTCCGAAGGGCTCGGTAGATGAGAAGGATGATGATGTCGAAGAAGACTAAGTAGAAATGCTGATAGTCATAGTTTAACGCCCCATGTCGGTCGGCGGACTCTCCCTTGGTGAGAAGAAGAAATAGGCATGAATTGTAGCCCCGTAAATACAATTCATGGTGGCCATCATGAGTTTAATGGTAACTCATATGGTTGAAGAAGAAAGAGCTAAAATAGGTGTTGCTCGGATGAAAGCTAGTGAAGAGAGTGAGAAAGCATGGCTTGCATGTGCTAGAGTGCATGCAGTAAAAATCCACAAGGTCCAGTAGACAAAGAGATGTTTATCTCAGTGAAGTAAAACAAGACCAAGCTAGGCAGGAAATGACTTCATCTTAAATGTAAACAAGATGAGGTAAAGTTTCACTGGTACTGGTAGAAGATGAGATAACCCCTCCTTGGTGGAGTTGGTATATGAATCAGCTGTGTACAGCGATCAGTGTTAGTCTAATATTCAGACTGTGATAGGTGAATAGAGTCACTACAGGAGCCTCCTCCTAGATTGTTGAAAGGTTGAAACGATCGATGTCGATGACGAGGGATGAAAAGTAGGACTCGATGAACATTGATGATACACGTGAAGATGATGCGAGAAATGTCCAAATAAAAAAAGAAGTTAAACTTGTATGGAAGAAATTTGTTGACGAATGATAAAGTCCATTTTCGAGGTCGATGTCGTCGTCGATCTCGATATCCACAACGGGCTCAATCACGTCGGGGTCACCACTTTAGTGATAAGAGATATCGGGAAGATTGTGGTGAGTGATAGATTGTATGTGTTGTTGTTGTTGGTGATGATGCAAACACATACGGCAGTCACCAGCACCCAATACAAAGTTCACTAATAGAAATAAGACAGTACAACGACTGAATAAGAGAATGTCCACACAAGTGATATAAAATTTGGTTGACGTCATTATTGAAGGGTATAAAACAAGTGTCCGAAAGATGTATTGCACGGTGAATAATTAAAGTCCATGGTTATATAATTGAAAGTTCAGTTGGCCTGAATGAAACGCGCGTCCGCGGAAGAGATGAGAGATGATCGATGAAAACGATGAAACGCGAGCGTGCGTGAAGAAGACGATGTCGAGAACAAGAGTTCGAAGATGATGAACGCGAAGGCGCGTGGAAAAAGGTCGATATTCAATATTCAGTTCCATCGTTGAACAAGCACGCACGAGGTGGCTGCTATGATCTCCGGCGTGTTGCCGTGGAGAGAAGCTAGCCTAAACGCTGTGCTATAAACGTGTCCGTTAGATAAAACAAAAATGATGAACAACGAATTGATGAAGGTCCGAAGGGCTCGGTAGATGAGAAGGATGATGATGTCGAAGAAGACTAAGTAGAAATGCTGATAGTCATAGTTTAACGCCCCATGTCGGTCGGCGGACTCTCCCTTGGTGAGAAGAAGAAATAGGCATGAATTGTAGCCCCGTAAATACAATTCATGGTGGCCATCATGAGTTTAATGGTAACTCATATGGTTGAAGAAGAAAGAGCTAAAATAGGTGTTGCTCGGATGAAAGCTAGTGAAGAGAGTGAGAAAGCATGGCTTGCATGTGCTAGAGTGCATGCAGTAAAAATCCACAAGGTCCAGTAGACAAAGAGATGTTTATCTCAGTGAAGTAAAACAAGACCAAGCTAGGCAGGAAATGACTTCATCTTAAATGTAAACAAGATGAGGTAAAGTTTCACTGGTACTGGTAGAAGATGAGATAACCCCTCCTTGGTGGAGTTGGTATATGAATCAGCTGTGTACAGCGATCAGTGTTAGTCTAATATTCAGACTGTGATAGGTGAATAGAGTCACTACAATCGGATCATTTTTGCCGATTTCCGATCATGCAGAAAAAATCGGAAAAAAAATCGGATCGGAAAAAAAAAAAAAAAAAAAAAAAAGTTTTTTTTTCTTTGAAAAATGATCCCCAAAAAACATATTTTGGGAATACAAATTAATACCAAAGCAACATATTATATCCATATGAATAAGCCCAAGGTAATCTTGTATGGTTATGCTTTCATTTAAAACTGATTACCTCTCCTTTCACAAAATTTCGCGCCGATTCTGAGCTTAGTCCCATGTGATTCTGAAAGGTTACGCCAAATTGATCACATGGGACTAAGCTCAAAATCGGCGTGATTAATTTTGTAAAGGAAGAGGTAATCAGTTTGAAATGAAAGCATACCCGTACAAGATTACCTTGGGCTTATTAATATGGATGTATGTTGCTTTGGTATTAATTTATATTTCCAAAATATGTTTTTAGGGATCATTTTCCATTTTTTTTTTTTTTTTTTTTTTTTTTTTTTTTTTTTTTTTTTTTTTACCGATCCGATCCGATTGCTGCGATCCGATTTTCATTGATCAAATTTTGCCGATCCGATCAGAATCCGATCATCAAGGTCAGTTACAGCACTAGCTAGAAGTACGATGCAATGAAGTTTGACACAGCATTTATAAGCTCTAAATAACAGTATTAAAGGTATGGTGACAAGAAAACTGCCTCAAAATTGGGTTTAACTGTATCTAAGGTAGATTTTCATGAAGATTACTAATACAAACATATTTTCCTCGTGGGAAAACCCGGTAAAATAAAAAAAATCAACTTGGAAATTCACTTTCGGAACCCCCGTAAAAAAACTGAGTCCCGGGCGAACAAAAAATGACGTCATCTTTGTGACGTCACCTGCAGGCAATCGCAGTTTAGCTCGGTCATAGACGTACACGCTGAGTGCAATACTCACGTTGACACAGAGATATTATTTCCATTTGTTTCAATATTTGCAAACATTTGTTCAGGTTTATATCATGGACGATATACACTCAGATGTGTAGCTGCATCCTGTTACAATTCATTTCTTAGCAATTCTTAAGCATTTTCAGTAAAACCTCAATTTACAAGCAAAAACGAGTTTGTTTTACAAGCAAGTCATAGGCTCTGCATGTAAACAATGCACATTCCTCCGCGTTGCGGTCTGCATGTGATGTCATGAATCGGGTGACACGTGCGCACATTCCCGCTCTGCTATAAATGACTTTTTTTAGGAGCATGGAACGCCGATGCGTAAAAAAACAAAAAAGTTGCATGAAATTTACCCTTTTTTCCCAACTTAAGGATTTCTTTGAAAAAAAGAGTGTGGTATAGGCTATCAATAAAGGCACATATTTAAAGCTATAAACCTGAATCAAAGCCGGGATTACACCCCTCCTTTAAAATCATTTACAATTTCTTCCACAGACAGATATAGCTTAAATATAAAATGTGAAATAGATGTCATGCAATGCTTGAATAATGCACTGGACTTTCAAGAGGTCAGCATCCCCCTGAGTGTTCTGGCCTGTTTCCTGGGGTGGCTGTGCCTATACTGCATGCTGTGCTTGGTTAACATTTAAATTAACAATCATTGCCAAATTTCTTCCACAGACAGGTAGGCTACAGCTTAAATATCTAGTGTGAAATGGGCGTCCTGCAATGCTTGGACAATGCATTGGACTTTGAAGTGGTCAGCATCCCCTTAACTACTGCATTCTGTGCTTTGTTAACATTCATTGACATTTTTTTCCACAGACCGGTCCAGCTCACACTTAGGTACATTACAGTAGCATTGTAGTGTGGAGATCAACCTCTTCCGCCTGCTGCACTATCCAAATAATAAACCATTTTTGTCGGCCGATTTCTCCCTAAATTTACCAGCAAATGCAAAAAAACTTTCGTTTATGCAATGCTCGAAATTAACTTTTTTTGCTGGTGGCCCGGTCGGGCCAGTAAAATTAGTATTTTTCCAAATTTGGTGGCCCGATACCAAAATCTACTGGCCCGAAAAAATAAGGAAAAACAAAAGTAAAATGTATACAATAACCATATTCATAGTTTTAGGGTACTGGGCAATACTTTTTATCAAACAAACATTGGATTCTTCATAAACAATATTGCAGACAAGTGAGACAACTCACAACACACTGTTCAAACTTCAAACATGATGTTGAATTTACGGGATTCATAACAAATTACATTTTTTTTTTTTTTAGACACCCTGTAATTTTGTTTAGACACCATGTAGTGAATATTCATGAGCAGCATATATGAATATTCATGATGCTCATTAGATTGTTAAAATACGGAAAATAACTGAAATAACTAACAACGATTTTTAATATGAATTTTTTTTTTATAACAACTGGTTCGAAAATGAGTACTGCTGCTCAAGAATGTATGAATATTCATTAGCAGCAGTGTTACTTGCTCAATTAACTTGCAACTTTTTAACTTACCAATATTTTGTATGTGAGAAAAGGGTATAAGTTGCTGAATGCTACGTTTAAAATCAAGCTCTTGTCATGTCCTAAACATGACTACAGGGTATTTTTTTTTTTTTTTACTTTTTTTTTTTTTTTTTTTTTTTTTTTTTTTGCTTGCCCGATCGGGCCACCAAACATTGAAATATGCGCTTTTTACTGGCCCGACAGCAATTTTTGGTGGCCTCGGGCCATCGGGCCTATGCTAATTTCGAGGGTTGGTTTATGTGATCTCCAAGTCATTTACTTTGATAATAATTACAGACTTTGTTGTTTTGAAGATTGCAAAATGTAGAAAAAAAAGGATTATTTCCCGTCTGTTTTCATTACCGATGCATCCTAACACACAACGTTCAACTGATGAACGGTACAGTGTATGAATAGGCAGTATGGTAATCTCCCGTGTATTACCATATATTGCGCGTAAATGGTCCACCTGAGTGGACCATATACTTTGTAGATGTGGTCCAGCTTAAATAGCTAGTGTGAAATGGGCATCCTGCAACACTTGGACGATGCACTGGACTTTGCAGCGGTCAGCATATCCCCCGGAGTGTCCTTCCCAGTTTCCTTGGCTGGCTGTCCCTCTACTGCATTTCTGTGCAGTTAACAATCATTGCCTACTTTCTTCCACAGACCGGTCCAGCTTAAATATCTAGTGTGAAATGGGCGTCCTGCAACGCTTGGACGATGCACTGGACTTTGAAGAGATCAGCATCCCCCTGAGTGTCCTGGCCAGCTTCCTGGGATGGCTGTCCCTCTACTGCGTCCTGTGCTTGACCAACTCCAAGCAGAGCTACGAGTGGCACTGCCGAGTCGTGACGGGGATTCATGCGGTCCTTATCTCGATGATAAGCTTCACCTTTGGCGTGTTCTACAATCCGTGGTTCATCACCAATCCAGGTAGTCTATTAAAGCTAATCTCTTGCATTATAGTTTATTAAAAAGAAGATGAAAATAGTTCAGCACTGGTTTAGAAAAATACTAGTGCTAGGGAATATGGAGAATGCCTGTATATATTATAATCAAATAGTGACATCTTGTAATTTAACCCCTTGACTACGGGAATCTGGTGGGTTGTATACAAAGTCTATGGAGATTACATAATCTCGAAGGGAACGGGTTAACATCCTACGGTTCATCACCAATTAAAGCTATGCCCTTTCATAAAATTTGCAAATACCTTTGATATAAACAGCAAGTTTAAAAGAAACAAGAAGTATTACATTTTTAAATACAAAACAATATCGAGAGGGTAATCATTGAATTTATTATTATTATTATTATATAAATTCTTTATCTTTGTTTCTTTTAATATAATATAGCTGGGAGAAACAATGACCTAGAAATCCTCACCCTGATCATCTGTCTCGGCTACCTTCTCTTTGACTTCTGCTGGTGAAAGTGGTTTCATGAAGACATATTCTGATTCTGATTCTTTTTATTTTCAACATAATCACATGATAGTGATGATACAAAATAATTATACAAATAGTAAAGAAAGAAATACACTTCTTGAATATCAGTCATAAACATGTATAAGAACTCATTATACCAATGTTCCACTTCACCTATTTGCAATTCTTTATCTAAACATTGTTTTTATATTAATTGTGTATCTTTGTTTCTTTTCATCTATTATCCAGCTGGGAGGAACAATGACCTAGAAATCCTCACCCTGGTTATCTGTCTCCGCTACTTTCTCTTTGACATATGCTGATGCATGTGGTTTCATGAAGTCACATTCATTATAAGAACTCATTATATACCAATGTTCCACTTCACTTATTTGCCATTCTTTATCTGAACATTATTTTTATATTAATTATGTATCTTTGTTGCTTTTCATCTATTATCTAGCTGGGAGGAACAACGATCTAGAAATCCTCACCCTCGTTATTTGTCTCGGCTACTTTCTCTTCGACATCTGCTGGTGCATGTGGTTTTACGAAGACACCTTCATGATCATCCACCACTTCCTCACGATCGCCTGCATCACCACCTCACTCTCTCTGGGCGTCTCTGCCACCGAGGTCGGGGCGGCCATCTTTGGGTCTGAGGTCAGCAACCCGATGCTTCAGGTAAAAATATCTCTTCTGGTAGACGTATGCTTTGATGATTGTTTAATAGTTCCTACATTCATTCCTTTTTGGAAACATTAAAAGTTTTCATGCAGGGTGCTACAAAATATATTTCTTGTTTCCTCAGGACTTGCCATGAATGAATATAGCATAAAGCCCACTGCACACTACATGATCAGATCCATGTGTTTGGTGGGCTTTATGCTATGTTTCTTCTTTGTGTTGTAGACCCATCTTTGGGTCAGAGGTCAACAACCCAATGCTTCAGGTAAAAATATCTTTTTTGGTAGATATATCATATATACTTTGATGATTTTGTAATAGTTCCTACATTAATTCCTTTTTGGAAGCTTATATTATAAAAGTGTTCATGCAGGGCGCTACAAAAAATATTTCTTGTTTACCAAGGACTAACCATGAATACACATAGCATAAAGCCCACCAGTTTCTGATCCGATGAACGATTCCGGATCTGAACTATACTACATGCTTTGAATATTCCCGTCTTGTTTTAGCTCAGGTACACAGTTGGTCAGTGGATCGAATCAGAGTGTAGCCCCTGTGAGCCCCAAAATAGCCCTCGTGAACATTTACATGGGGGCGATTTTTCTTTCTAAATTAGAAAAAAGCCCTCATGAAATAAAAAAGTATTTTTGGGGTTGGTGGGCTTGACATTTAAAATATGTGCTGCGTGACTAGATTTGATTAAAAAATCTCCTTGTCATGCTAGTGTTCACCAACTGCCCCATGGGGATTGGAACCTGTGTCCTTTGCTTATATATCTCCCCCCCCCCCCCCTCAAAAAAAAAAAAAAAAAAAACCTCTGAACCCCTTTATTTTCTATTGTGTGTTAAGGGACCATTAATGGATTGCCTTTTAATCATAATAATTTGTTTCAATATTTTTTGTTTTCACTTTCTTAAATTCAGATGCGATATTTCATGGGAGAGAATCGCAACACCAAGAACCTACTCTACAAAGTCAACGACCTTCTCTTTATGCTCAAACTTTCTGGTGGCCATTGGCACCTGGGCCACTACTAAGGGCAAGCCATGCATAATATATTTGTTAAACATTTTATGTCTTCACTTTCTTAAATTCAGATGCGGTATTTCATGCAGGAGACCTGCAACACCAAGAACCTACTCTGGAATTTGATATTTATAACATCTAAGACTAAGTTCAATCAGCAAATTGCAAGAGATAAATATTAATCGTAATTTGATTTCTAAATATTGTATGTCTTCACTTCCTTCAATTCAGATGCGGTATTTCATGCGGGAGGCCGGCAACACCAAGAACCTACTCTACGAGGTCAACGACCTCCTCTTCATGCTCGTCTTCATCTTCTGCCGCATGGGGATCGGAACCTTCGCCCTCATCAAGTATCTCCTGCACCCCAAACCACTGGTGGTGTTCAGGGTCGGGTGCGTCGGCCTCTACGTGGTGAGCCTTATATTCCTGTACGGTATACTGCGCTTTGCCCATCGCAAGTACTCCAAGCTGTACCGGGTCTGGCGCAAGGAGGGCCATATATGGGCGTCGGAGAAGAGCAACGGGGTCAAGGACTGTCATGTGACAGATGGTCATGTGATTGATGGTCATGTGATACATGGTCATGTGACAGAGGCCAATGGGAAAGTGAGCAATCATAGTCACACTGATTAAATTTGTCTGTTACTTACCGTTATGTTTGTTGTGTTAGTGTTTTGATGAATTTATTATCTTCCTCAACACGGATAGGCGAGAAGTTTTTTAGCTGGCTGGAGAATATTTTTTTAAATACTTGAGGGGTCATGTGACAGGCAAAAGGGGTTGTGAGCAATTATAGTCACGCGGTTACTTAGGGGTGTGTGTGTGTGTGTTTAGATAAAGTTACAATCTTCCTCAAAACGAATAGGCGAGACGTTTTGTATCTAGCTGGAGAAATATATATTGAAATACTTATGTGACGTGGGATACATTGTGTAATAATGAAAGAGAATCAAATGAAAATTTGACTAGCCATCTTGTCCACCCATTGATCATGCGCAGCATGAGATTTGTTTGTTACGTTTTGTATGTTAGTTTCTAGACAAGTTCTATGTTTCAGGACTAAACTAAACATACAGTATCTTCCTGAACATAATTAGGCGAGAAGTTTTGTAGATCGCGTGATTTAAATGAAATTTTTGAAATATTTTGCTTGCGGAAGAAACCTGAAAATGTTCTGATACAGAAGATGATCTCATTATGTTATTAAACTAATGTTATTAAGTAGATGCAGGGTTCTATGGACAATGTTCAACTTGCCTGAAAGTGCATAGTATTACGTAGTCTGAACAATCAGACAATGTTTCGAGGGTTCTTTCACGATTTTCAACTATTCACCCACTGTGGACGTCATAATATTAAAGGAGAACCCACGTCCCAAACCGAGTTGGATTTTGCTGACTAAGTTACTTGCCTACATTTTATACAGTGAAAATTCAATTAGTTGGTAGCATTAAAAAGCCTTGAACGGTAAACTAATTTGCTATTATTTTCTTGTATTTTATCTACGCATAACGCATTAAAACATTTTTGCAGAAAATTTGGATCTAGATGACTTGCTCTTCTGGGGCAAGTAACTCCACATTGTACTTGTCCATGATTAGCGGGCAACCGCAAGTAGGTTTGAAGAGTTGATTGCTTCATCATCATAGTTTTACTGAAATATGTGTTAGGGTTAGGACGTACGCTATGTTTTTAAAATGTTTCACTCATGTATTTTATGTCCTACACGTACCTTAGCCGAAAATAATAATTCATGCTAGTTTGTCTAGATATGTTTACATGTAAACTAGCAGATATGTATGGTGGCATTATAGGGACATTTTGGCCAAATTTTGGCCAAAGTGTCTTTAATTTGGAAAAATTATGGCCAAGTTTTGTCCTCGATTAGTGGGCAAGTAGGTTTGAAGGTTTGAACCTTTGTTCAATAGAAATAGTTTACATCAAGATGTGAGTACATTACTGTATACGCCATATATTTCGCGGACATAGATTTTTGCGAATCGGGAATTTACGACAGTTTCGCAAGTGGTTAATTTTACCAACATTCATTCATGACTTTCTTGAGAGAGATGCTAGTGCAGTAATGCATGCAATACACGTACGTTTATTGCTTTGCATTTGGTGTCAATATTTTAGCATGTTGTTAATTTTGCAATTCACAAGTGATTCGCGAAATTCGCAAAAAATGAAACCCTCGCGAAATATATGGCATATACTTTTTATGA
The DNA here is from genome assembly GCA_037951105.1 of Echinarachnius parma. NCBI lineage: Eukaryota > Metazoa > Echinodermata > Echinoidea > Clypeasteroida > Echinarachniidae > Echinarachnius > Echinarachnius parma. The sequence continues at coordinate 91,640 of JBAMJV010001302.1, read as the reverse complement.
AAGCAAATACAATTACTGTACTGAGTATTGCGCCATATGTTTTTTTTATTTATGAAATCTAATATTTCTTGCTTTATAATTTTAACTCTACTTGCACATTGATCACATTTAGGATACCTTGTTAGCATAATATGAGAGTGAACGTTTCTAGTTTTATATACGGTAAAGCTTTGTATACTAGTATTTGTGATACATTTTTTATATCCTTTTTTACTCATATATATGCACTTGACTTGAACATTGATCTCTTTGCAGTTTCCTGTTGGGATTAAAGTGATCCATGTACTTTGCCTAACTCTACAAAAATTACTTTGAGGTTCCACATTTCTCTTCTACCGTGCTGTTTAGCCTATGGTACGAGAAGAATAACATAGGGTTCGATTTGTTCAAATGTCCCTTTAGTACGAAGATCTATCATTGATTATCTATCATTGAAAATCCTTCAGCTCAAGACCGTCTACAGACGGTCATAAAGGTCACGTTTGAATCTACGACAAAGAACTCAGAATTAGTTGTAAAATCTGATGCAAATGTTTGCTTTTTTAACCAGGAAAGCAGTGTTCTTTTCCAATGAAACTTTCACACATCATTCAGACATACCTTACAATGATTTTGGTATAGGATTGAAGTATCAAATGTCATTTTGGGCAATATCTAACAAAGTACATGGATCACTTTAAGTGTGCAATTTAAAATGTTGAAAGTTATCATACATTTGACAATTTGTGACTTGATGATTCCAAATGTATAATATCATAAAGTTACATTCGTAATTCGATATAAATAACATTCATATTTACATAGTCAGAATATGTGTTTGCAATAGAGACTTCTACTACAGGATCAACCTATGACCACATTTGTTTTATTATTGTATTATATAAAATGCACATCATATTCCATATTCATTTCCACCTGTAGAATATTTTGTAGCAGCTAATCTGCTAAAACTAGGAAAAGGAAAGTTAGCACATTGTCAATATTTGTTTCTGTTTAGAAATGGTATGATATTTAATGGTGTGCACTATGATCCAATGTGTACCAACATGATATTGAAACATATTTTATCCACCTTTAGATGCCTTCCCAGTCACTAAACACTAAAATTGATCACGTACATGTACATCTATATATTGTGTTGTGTTTTGTAATGTTAGAGTATATATTTGTTTTATACTTTAGCAGCTGAATGTTTGTACTTTTTAACATTGTCTTATCAAATCAGCTGCACACATAATAGGCCTTCATAAACCATATTTTTCAAGATATATACTATTTATAGAAAAATAAAATGTATTTAGGATTTATAAAGGGAGTTCAAATATGCACACTTGAATTAAACAGGGAAACATTTGTTAAAATCTTTATGGATTTATATAGCAAATGTAAACCAAATCTTTCTTAATGTTTTGAAGATTAGCATCCCTTTCATTTATTATGATTTATTTTCAGCCGTTAATGAAGTTTGGTAAATTGCTTCATCATTTTAGTTATACTGAAATATGTGTTAGGGTTAGGCTGTACATTGTACTTTTAAAGGGTACCACCACCCAAAAATAATATTCTAATAAATGAAAGGTAACATCTTTAGTATTCCATTCCATCAACAAGCTCACAAAAATATGTTTCCAGAAAGAAAAAAATTTAATTGGAAAATGCATCACCATTCTAAAGCATGCGTTCATGGGTCTGCATGTACGAGACTACTTTGTCCAGAGCGAACGAATCGCCCGGGATTCTATTGTCTCCAAACGTACGCGTGAATAACATTGGCGCACTCGCAAATGTTTGGCCCATACGGAACCAGGAAATAGTAGTGGTTCCGTGAGTGGTGGAAATTAATTGCTTTGTTTATGAATCACACAACCCTTTGCAAAATGTTGGGTATCTATTTGATATCATAAAATGGTACCAAAACATATAATTGTGTTGTTCTTTGCCTGGTGGTCCCCTTTAAAATGTTTCTTTCATGTGTGTCATACAAGTACCTTAGCCAACAATAACAAATAAATCATGCTAGTTTGTCTATAGATATGTTTATATGTAAACTAGCAGATATGCCTGTTAGTATGGATTATTTTACAATTATGTCGCATTATATGATGAATTGGCACCGGTAAAAGCTACAAATGTTTTATGGACTAGATTGCATGATCTTGCAAAGTTTTTTTTTGTGATAAGAACATATGATATGTTTAACAAGTTACACAGTTGATGTCATAGTACAACAACAAAAACTTTACATCATAATCTAAGTCATATTTCACTTATTCTTGGTTTAAATTTCATAGAGAGATGGATCTCAGAGAAATTGATTTTAAACTATTGTAAATTATAGTAAGAATGCAAATTCTATCAAAGTTCTTCAGGATAAAAACATGACATATTTGTAAAAAAAAGTTGTCACAAATAGAACTGTAGTAAAATATAAAACATTACAGCATCAATAAATGACTTGTCTTGGTTGAAATAATTTTTGTTAGAGATGCATCACAGAGAAATTTATTTCTAAATATTGTCAACTATATAGTAAGGATGTGGGTTGTATCTACCTCGCTGCACAATGTACGTTAAATACACGATGGAAGATTGGTTTTCTCTATGTATAGTTGTGCAGTGAAAATGTTTAAGGTGTGATACAAAATATACAGGTACTTACCAAAAAATGTGAAGAGAAGTATTTTACACTTAAATTACATACTACACATGCATAATTTGTAACCATTTGTCTACCTCCATAAGCTCCATTTAGTGGCATGATTTTTTTTCCTTCTCATCATGGAAATGCATTTTGTAAGAATTTCCAGTAATTGGTTTGTATATATTGATGATTGTTAACTGAAACAAACAAAATTTTGTTTAGAATCACTAGTAGGTAGACACTGGAGAATTCGGCTAACAACCTGCAAACATTTTAAATCTTGATGTAATAATTTTTTAAAAGGACTAGCATGCTTCACTATTGCTGGTCCTTAATTTTGACCAACAATGAAATCATATCAATTGTTTTTATCATAATGTGATTTATGTTATATTGTATGTAAACGATATTGTTGTTTGGTAATTTCATTTCCAATTTCACTTTCAATTTCAACATTCAAGGCGAACAGGCTGTGTGGGATCAAGACCACAAATTTAAACCTTGATTTTGTCTGATATTTCTCGCATTGCGATGGCTATATATGGATAAGCAAGTAGGCCTACTGTGCTAGACAGAAAAATCAGTCTATTCCGACGGTTGTTCCACTTACCGCTCCATATACAATTAAGTCAGATTTATAAAAGAAAACCCATGTATAGTCGGTTATTTCTGACTAGTACTGCATGTGCGTGCTAGCAAATGATGCGTTACAATTAGCTACATCGTTGCAATCTTTTCAAGGACAGTATGATGAATATGCTAACATTACGTCCAAAACCTCACCTAAAGGGCTGAAGTGAGGTGCTTAGATTTGACCACTTGAGCCTGCATCCAGTAGATTTTTTTTTTTATCAGGGATAGCACTTTCTTAGTGCTGGGCCTTGAGGGGAAGTAAACACAGCGTGAGTTTTGTGACAGTAGTGATAAAACTGTCAGAAACTGATAAGAATGTGGTCGATCGAGGTAGGAAAATGATAGAATTGATTTCCACGATGGTGGTCATCACGGCTAACGTGATAATCACGTCATGAATTTCACCCAGAGGACCCACCACGGGCTCCCCAATTAGGCACGCACACCCTAAAACCACCACGTGCCTGCAACTTTATATCCCACTTGCGGAGTTTGTTTGCAGTATACAGAAGAAGAAGAAGTACATGTAGGTGGCCAATTTCTCCCATAGGTATGGTTATATGAGCTATGAATTATTACAAAAACCTGTAAATGAGTATGAAAGCTACAATTAATGTGCTGGTTTTAATTTTTAGTATGTACCATATGTCTTTTGTATTTAATACTGTGCTGTCCGTCCACAGTTTATTCCATGTGCTAATTAATTCATAACTTTTCAAGCTACTATGAATGTTGGAAGGGTACTTTGTTTTAATAGATGAGACCAAATTATTTTGAGCTAATTTTTCTGAGGCAATGAAAATGTTTTAGAGAATGTATAATAATCATATAAATGTTTTGTTCTACTTCTAAGAATTAAAAAGTAAAATATTATTGTAGTCTGTACTGTAAATATCCAATCATATATTTGATGATTCATAAAAAGGTTAAAAGGGACGTAACATGGACAAATCCTTAAAACTTGGAAATCGAGTGGTTTTCACATACCTCCTTTATAATCCTATAACCAACAGAAGCATGGAACAACTTTTGGTTTTCCAAAGTTCTATTCTGTTACAAAGGTATGTACAGTGTATTTAAAACAAAAATCAAGCGGAAACTCCTTTTTCAAATAGAGAAATACAAAGATTTTGGGCCCCCTCAGTCCGACCACGCCACGCCACTGGTTAATTTGCCACTGCTGGTGTTATAGTTGCGTTTGCCAGTTGTACCTGCCATGTTTTTATCTCGGACACGAGGTCTTTTGCAAAGGCTAGCAATATTTTAGAAATGATACAAATCAAGAATGGAATCTAATTGTCTTGCCCAACTATACATATTGTAGCAGAGATCTAAACTTTTTAATTATTTGCCATTAACAACTTTCATGTAACTAATTGTATGTATACACTATCAGACGTTTCATTTCTACAATGAAACGTACGTAGACGACTCTTTCAATTTCAAGATATTTATTGATTATGATGATCAGAATTACTATTAGATATTCATCCTGACAGAAAGTACAGTTCAGTAAGATGTTTGCAGTCTTTGTTTTATTAAAATTAAAAAAAACTTTGTAATTGTTTGTATTTAAAAATTTAAGTTTGATATAAATATGTTCACTGATGATGCATTATTATATATTTATTTATACAATTTGTTGTTTTTTGTATTGTTATTGGAAAACTTTGTAGAAACGAATCAATTAAAGATGGAAAGGTTTTTTGAATTAAAGATTCATGTCTATTTTATTCCTCTCTAAGGGCCTAAACCCACTGAAGCATATCTCCTTCCCCCGGGGGGGGGGGGGGGGGGGGGGGGGGGGTCTCTCCTCATTGAAAGGGGGGTATCATGCGTGACCAAGAAAACGAGTAATTAGGGTGGTTTTTCACGATCAGGCGAGATACTCGAGTATCTCGTTTAGGGTCTCAAAATCACCCAAAATCAGGAAATAGGGTATCTATTTTAGGCTGATGAATTACTCGTTTAGGGTATCAAAAAGATGAATTACTCGTTTAGGGTCTCAAAAACTCAGCGTACTTGCTTAGGGTATCAAAAATAGTTATAACTTGCTAAGGGGTTTACACAAAATTGATTACTTGCTTAGGGTATCAAAAATAGAAAAATTACCGATAATCATACTTGCTTAGGGTGTATTTTTTGCACCACGCAAATACTCGTTTGGGGTGCTTTTGGCAAGTCCTTGGTCACGCATGATACCCCCCTTTCTATGAGGACAGACCCCCCCCCCCCCCCCCCCGGGCTCCTTCCATTTCCAATCTGACCAAAATGCAGCGAAACGATCAGTATCTAGCAAATTTTGAAGTTCCATGAAGTTTTGTTTCATTTGAAACTGAGCCAATTTTAAAACTATCCTACAAGTCCATTCCGAAGTTGGTCCGCATCATTTTGTTTCTTGCCAATATTCTGCTATAGTACCTTCCAGATGTCAAATGGATAGGAAACAGGAGGAGATGTGCATAAAGTGGGGCTATAGGCCATTGAAGATTGCCATGTGTGTTGATGTCGAGACAGTCTGACCATTCATAACTATGCTTGTTTGTGAGCACTGTATTTATCTTAATTTTCAACAAAGAATGACATTTACAACAAATATACAACATCGAAAATGTAAATGTTACAATGTACTGGAGCAGCGACATAGTGTAGTCGGGGGGAGGGGGGGCAGTTTTTGTTATTTCATCATTTTTTCCCTCATGTTTTTTATCATTTTTGTCAAATATTCACTTTATTTAGGGGCACCCTCTCTCTCCCCCTGTAGCTATATACTCTGTTGATCATCACCATTATCAGTTTTATTGTTGTCTTATCATCATCGTCATCCTCATTCAAAATAGTTATCAACATCTTCAAGCCGGTAGCCAAGGGGGGAGGGGGGGGGAGGGGGGAGGGGGGGGCGGGGGTGATCATGGCCGAGACCGAAAACACCCAATGCTCCATATCATCTCGGTCTCGGCCTCACAAATTTGTGAAGGATCTCGTAATCAGCTTCGAAAATTACACCCCCTTCCCTCCCCCTGCTGACACGTCTCACCAGTTGTAGTCTCGGCCTTGACAAAATAACCCCCCCCCCCCCCCCCCTTGAAAATATCCTGGGTACGCCAGTGGCGTGGTCATTATAGTTACTCTATCACTGTCCACTTCAGAGGTACAGTGTAGCCAATAATTATTTGGACACCCTGAAAAAAAGGAAACTAACTATTTGATAATTATTTGTCAAAAATGGTCTTATATTTTATCTTGATTTCAACGATGCAGCATTATAATAAACACATACAATGAATTTTAGGCAGCTTTTTACCAAACATTTTCTTCAAATTTGTTCTAGCATCACTTTTAAATTAAAGTGATTTTTTTTCAAGGTGTCCAAATAATGTTTGGCTACACTGTATGTGCAACATGGGTCTACTATGCCTGGTGTGGTCATGCTGATCGTGCCCCTGGAGCATGCATATTACTGGGGGCATACTTCATGTATATTCAAAAACCTACATGGCTATGTTTTTTTCCCCTTCAAATCATTGGGGGGGGGCAATTGCCCCATGAACCACCCTTCGCCATAATTGGTAATTAGACAAAAACAGTACAAAGCATTACAGGAACATTTAGGAAAAAACAAAACGTCAGGTGTGCCCCCCCCCCCCCCCCCCCCCCCCCCCCCCCCCTCTTCCTGCATTGCAGTGCCCTCTTCCACGGCGCGGCCACTGAACTGGAAACCCGTCGCGTCGATCGCGTCGCGTTTATTTCGTGACGGCCATATTGAAAAGCCTGGCACACGTACGTACGTACACAATGCATGCATCCCCTATCGACCATATCCAGGCATAAAATAGATGTGAAATCAGTGGATTTGGGAATTTTTTTCCGAGATTTGCCATCGGTCTGCGTAGTTAACAGGGTCAGCACTGACTTTCTAAGATTGGTAAGTCCGTATAAATGTCAACATTTTGTTGCTCAAGCTTCTAGAATGTAATATCACGTAAAACATTTGATTTTCGGGGTGCGATTTCCCTCTTGTGTGGTACATTTTTGGAGAGTAGTCGAATTCCGTTATGGTGTGTCCGAAATCGGTCACGGGCTAAACGTTTATTTATTTTCAGCTTTGTTTACGTTGTGTTTTTTTGTTGTAAGAATGGAATGAAATGTTGATCGGCATTCTCTACCAATGCATGCATGACGAACACTTTAAAGAAACGATCAGTTAATCATGTTCATCAGTTCTTTTTGCTGTGCATGCCACGGAAGTTGTTCACATGATTGAAACTGAAATGGTGAAACTGTGAGACTGAGACGAAAGTGTGAGTGTGACACTGTCACTGACCATCAGTGTGAGTGTAAACTGAGCTGAGTGACTTAGAAATATTATGATTAGACTTCGTCTTAGACAGTCTAGAGTACACATGTACATGTGATGCAAGAGTCAATTTATTTAAGAGAGAGACGAGAGCTAAACAAATTATTATGCATTCTCTTTTGGAAGAAAAATAAACATTTTATAATATTTGTGTATTTGCATTACGAATTTACGGTATAAAAATAGTTATTACAGTAGTGACTGATAGTACACTAAACACTTACGTTTCGAAAAGCACAGATGATACAATTACAAACACAAATGGAGGTGACTGACGTGACGAGTGCAGTATTATTATGAATGATTGAATATGATTATGAATTGAAGAAAAAGACTAACACAAGCCTCCACATTAACTTTTTTCTCTACTGGCCTGTTTGGGCAAGTAAAATCATAACTTTTCACATTTTACTTGCCCGGGCCGAGCAGAACATTTACTTGCCCATTTACTTCTCAATGAGATTTACACATACGAAATTACATTATTCTCTCGTAGTTAACCAATGATTTAGTTGCCCGATCGGGCAACCAAACTGGTCATTTATGAAAATTTACTTGCCCAACATCAATTTTTCCTTGCCCCAGACAATAGGGCTAGTGTCGAGCCCTGACTAACATTTCCAATTTTTCAATACAAAATTATGAAAATTATAACATTTTTCATTCCTTTTTGTTTTATTATTACTTCTAGATTCTATGGCCTGATGTGATGGTGTGTCATCAAACAGGATAAATCTTGCCTTGTTTGCATTCTACATTTCGTCTAAAACTTCCAAGAGAGCGAGTGGCGTGCCATCAACATCATAATGGAAAATAGAGGACCAGAGGTAAACATCGTCTCTGTTCTTCTGTAACTTGAATCAATGTTGAAAAAGCTTTAAAGGGATGGTTAGGATGATTTCAAAATTAATGTACCAAAAAATCTAAACAAATTACTCATTGGTAATATATTTTTATCAAAAAAATATCCAGGATGATTTATACTCTATTCTTTTGTGTCTGCAATTTTTGATATTCATCGTCTATTTTCTGTACGCTTCCGATTTTTATCACGTGGTCGCGTGACGCGCCAGCCTCACTTTGCTTTGTATTGGCAGCAAAGTGAGGCATCGACGTCACAAAAATTGCATGCTGGGATAGATCCCACTGGCGGCAGATTCGATCGAGAACTGTTACCTTATTTAGTCCCAAAGTAATTGTGAATGATCCAGTTGGTCTTTTTTCGTCGGGACAAAGGCAATATGTTGATTGGTAAATGCTGGAAATCGTCCGAACCCCTCCTTTAAAGGATCATCTATCAAGTTACATCAATTATCAAAATTGACAGAACTTAATTCTCATATATCTCATTGTAATCATATTTCCAGTACTTACAAACATAGTGCAGGTTTTGTTTTTCTGAATTTCCCATTCATTATAAAGCGGTTTATGATTGAAGTGTTTTAACTATCTACTGGATATTTAAAACTGTGCAGTGTGTTGACTAATTCCACTTTGCATTGTTTGCTCATTACTTGACCATATGACATTCATTTACCATGGAATGTTCACACATCACTAAGTGGACATATAAGATTTTTCAAAATCACATTTCATCAACCATAACCCATTTTTTTGCAAATATCAACAAAGTTACTTGATCGTTGATCCCTTTAACTTTATGATTTTGATCAAAACAGAATTTGTTTTTCACATAGAAGAAGCAAAAGTCCAATGTCATGAGTTTCAACTTACTGTAGCTTGAAGCTCTTATGATGGTGGTCATTCCCTGAAACCCTTTTCAATGCTTACGCTAGTCAGAACTAGGAAGCTATAGAGTACTGTTGTGATTCTACCGGTGATCTTTGCCTTCCGGTAGCACAAGAATGACTAATTAATTGCTTAACTAATCAACCAATAATTATACTCAAGTAAGAGGGTAAACTTACCCGGTCCGCATCGGTGAAGTTCGTTGCCGTGTGACTGTAGCTAGCTGCCGTCCACTGATGGTGCAGACGGTGCAGATACAGCAGGCTCCGATGCAATTAATAAGCTCAATGTCCTTCCTAAGGCGTTCGTGTCCCACACGTAGCCTTAGGTACGTGTCCGTAGTCGTCGTCGTTGTCGTTCAGTTCAGTTTGGTATCGGTGCCTCCACTACTCCCGGGTAGCGTCGGACGAGAATAAACCCTAATCACCGCGGGCCCCGTGGATCACCGGACTGCTTGCTAGGCAGTCACATTCGGGATCCCACTAGGCCGTTAGTAACGGGTCTAATCCAACAGTGAGATCGGTAATCGTTAGCGTGGTCGTTGTAGTTTCCAATAGGTCGATGAATCCGTGTAATCAGTTCGCTACTATATCAATCGGTGAGCTGCCCTGGTAGACGGCATGCCTCTTCGCTTCCCAGCGCTCTTCCTAGTGACTTTCACGATTGCTCTCGGCTCGCTCTCCGTATAACAATAGGTGATCCTCGCAGTACGATATTTGTATTTATCTGTAGTAGCAGTATCAACGTCCATTGTCTTTCAAGGTTGCAGCTCCAAGAGAGCGAGACGGGGGAAATCGTCTCCTTATATATGGCTACGCCAAGGGCCTTCACTTATGCACACACTTGTACACACGCAATCGGGTACAAGTGTACCATCAGCGCACGTCCGCATGTCCGTAAGGATCGCTTTGCAGCAATCCCCATTCATGTGACGGCACGATGGACTATTTACCGGCCATAACCAGTACCTGTGCATCCGTGCCTGGCCGGCTTCTAGGCTGACTTTGCAGTCGCTAGACGCCCAAACATGAGGGGTGATTGACACTCATCCCAGGCACTAGTGGACCCACTGACGGTGGTGTTTTCACCGTCAATTCCCACTACACTCTCCCCCGTTTTATTTAATAGCAGCCGGCCCGGGGGGAATGTAAGGGTACACTACGACGATGTAGCTCCATCGGCTGTCTTGCTCCTGGGGGACTGGAAGTTCTGTTTAATAACCCCTATCCCAACCAGTGAACCAGAGCCTCTCCATCCAAAAGGAATCCCTAGGGAACAGTGGCTTAATGCATCCTCTGTTCAACACTACAGGGCCTCCTCGCCTAGGTCGGATGGGGCTCCACATAACGCTGATATGAGACTTCACCCTGCGCTCCCATACTAGAGCCTCACAAATGGGGCCTAGGTATCGCAGAGAACTCCTGTTCCGTTCAGCATGGAACCAGTAAAAATGATTACGGCCCTCACGCTTCAGGAAAAGTGGTCTCGGTTGTGCCGGCTCGGCCTGAACGTCATGTGCCTTGCGTGCGAACCGTGGCATGATATTAATGTGCCACGACCATGACTAACGGCCAAGTGGGCCAGGGGCAACGAGGACAGCGTTCCCTCGTACCCCTGCGGCTCAGATCTACGGAGCCAGGCAGTCTTTCACCGGCAGACGCATACCCGTACTTACAGGGTCATGTCGTGACCTACCCTGTCGCCATTGGGTGCGCGCCAGTGAAGACTGTTCGCCGTGGTTAGCGGCGAGATATTCCGACTGCGTATGTGGGTAGTCCAGCCTATGGCGTGACTGACCCCCCAGTCGGACCGTTTGGGTGTCTCCCCTAATAGTGCTCGCACAGCAGGAGATGAATTGACATCTGCTGTGGCACCTTCCATGTGGGAAGCACCAGGTGGGTTGACCTCTGGACCATGCGTTACCAGAAGTGCATTCATCGGATGTACCAGATGGCTGGGGGAGGGACACAAAACGGTATCCTTCTGATCAATCAGCCCATGGGTCCGCTTCCATTGGTTGGCAGGGACCGTCCGAATATGCATCTTCTGGTCGATGGCTCCGGTCACCCTCTTTCTCATGTTTGCAAGCATGGCCCTGATCTTTGTCTTCTGTTCGAGGGTGCCCACCACCCTCTTCCTCTGGTTTGGGGGCATGGTGTGATCGAACGAGACCGCCGTCCTTTTGGGTTTGTTAGGAGGTGCGGCCATGATCTTTTTCTGGTCGATCAGCCCATGCTCCCGTTTCCATTGGTTAGATGGCGTGGTATAGACGTTCACCTTCTGATCAAGTGTGCCGGCCCTTCTCTTGATGCCCATGGGAGATGCAGTTCTAGCGAACTGTTTCTGATCGAACAGACATTCTCTCCTCTGGGTCGGGGCAACAGGCACAGCCTTGATGTCAGTCTCTTCCTCGACCAGGTCGTGCACCATTTTCACTTCGTTTGAGAGGGGGGTCACTTGCTTCTGCAGGGTTGTAATTGGAGTGACCTCCTCCTCGTTTGGTAGGGGGGTCACTTGCTCCTGCAGATTTGTAATTAGAATGACCTCCTCCTCTCCCCCGTTTTGAAATTTTGAGTGCTGGTGACTGGGGGCCATGTGGGTTATTGTCGTGGGCAACTGTGCCCCGAGTGTGTCAAGGCCGGCATTTATAGGGGGCGGAGGGTGGCCTCCTCCTCCCCCGTCCCGCTGGAGTTTTAACTCCTCCTCTTCCTCCTCCTCCATCACTTGTGACACGGACTTTGAATCGTGTGGCGGGCGCTTATTGCACGGGGACTCCCCCTTTCTATCGGGGCAGCTGTGCAAAAAGTGTCCCACCCTGCCACAGCTGAAACAAGTGATCGGCGACTGACGTTGCGGCTTAAGTTCGGCTGTCACCTGTTCAATGGACGAGGCGAGGTTCGCCACGGCCTGCTCCAGCCTGGTCATCCGTCCTTCCAATGTGGTGCTCGGCACCCCTGCAGACTTGGCTGTAGGCGCGGTCCACGCAACGGTCCGGCGGGGTGTTTCGGCCACGGTGACATAAGGTCCTTGCGATGGTCTCTGGCTGGCTGAGGGCTGGCTACTACCCGGTGTCGATGATGGCGAGCTCTGGGGTGTAACCGGCCGAAAATCGAAGATATCGTCCCATGCGATCTCTCCCGCGGGCACAATTTCTGCTAGTCGATCGGGGGTTATACCTCCCTCCCGTTTGCGGCAATCGATCAACTTGATCGCCTCTATTGGTTTGATGCCCAACTGTAACAATAGAGCACCTGACGCGGCGTTAATGAGTACCTTATCCATGACGTTTTAACGTAAAGTCTCTACTCAATATAACGTCCTTACAATTTTTCTTATCGTCCACAACAATATAACACTTTAAGAGTGCAAATAAATAATCGTCCAACGCAATAAATTATCTGCTCGGCAATATCACTTCCACTAAAGTTTATTCCACGGAATCTCAATGGACCAGTGCTCCAAATAATTGTTCCCTAATAATGTCCAACTGCATTAACAGCAAGGGTCAATGTCCGGCACAATATCCAAAACAAAATCCCGCGAAGTCCAATAAACAATCAACACTTATCTACCAAATTACCTTAACAAAATATTGTCCCCCAATAATGTCCACTTTCATTAAAAGCAGGGGCACAATAATTCCAGAGAATCCAAATGACAACCAATCTAAAACAAAAACAATCCTTCCTCGTACCGCGAAGTCAAAATTCAATTACCGATCCGAGTGGGTAACTGAGTAATTGGCCGCAAAGACGAGGTCCAAACGAAAATCTAAATGATGAAGGGTGGTTGCACGGCGAGTGTGACGTCCGCGCTAATCCTCCAATGGCATTGATCCTTCAATCGCTCCAATTATACTGAATATAATATACTTTTAACACGGCATAAATAATAGCCTTCCAAAAAATATATATACTTTAATTTATAAACTAATGAAGCCTTTTATTCTACCAAGCTATCCTTACTCAATTTATAAATTAATACTCTTTACTTTATTTAACTACTATCTCCCTTTATCCACGCTATTTAAAAACCTAATATACTTTGGCTAAGCAAGTGTAATTCTAGCCTTCAAAATATACTTTTAATCTATAAACCAAATAACACTTTTTACTTTTATATTAAACTATTTTTACTTAATTTATAAATTAATAATATTTCCTTCGTAGCTCAGCCCGGCGAAATCAGCGAATCCTGTAAAGAAAAGCAATGATCATCACATTCACCCACTCATCCCGCGCGCTAGCTAAATATTACAAATACAATCGACGTCAACACTACTCAACCTGGTGTGTTCAGACACTGTCTTGTGCGTGGCTGAACCCACCTCAAACACCTTGGAAAATACCACCTACAACAACAATCATACAACAATGCAATCTTACTGCAGCCGCAGCAATGTATTTGCGCTGTGTTAACAGCTCTTATAGTATTTGCGCTCGTTTGACAACTCTATGGTGGCCTTAATCATAAATCAAAACCACCAGCTTACCCTAATATATTTTAACTCCTTTTATAAATTTAATATTAAATAACCCAAAACCCTTAAGTCACTTTAAACTTAATTCCTTTAATTCCAACTCTTTTAACCCCTTTAAAAACTTTCCAAAAGTACCTTTAAATTTATATGTATACCACCTAAATATCTTTATATTTTTAAAAACCTAAAAGACACCTTTAATCTTTATATCAACTTATTTATCTATAAATTGAGCCCCAAATTTACTATTTAAACCACACCATTACTTTTAATAATTAATATCTATTATAAAACCCAAGTACTCAATTTTATAAATAAGTACTTCCTTTTATAAATCTTCAACCAAACCTTATCTTACAATACCTATTTAAAACTTTAATTATCTTTCAATCAATCTTACACTCTCAATACGAGTGCAAAATATCCCAAATTCTTTCGTTTTGTAACAAACAAAAGAATACTTAAAAAACAATTAAACAAAATCAACGTAGCCCACAAGTGAGTCACATGAACAAGTTAAAACCAGTTTGGCTACTTGTTTACAATATAGGTGTTCGAATCCGGCGCACATGTTAATCTTCTCGGCAGAGAGACTCAAATTCGCACGGCTAATAGATCGGAGCGGCCTGGCTATACCGATGCAATATAACAACAAAAACAACAATTACTACTACGGCCGGACATGCATGCATTCACGAATACACAACAACACGCGCGCACTTGCAAGTGTACGTACATAAGCTGCATGCACTGTATTGACACTGTATAAAACGTATACCGCGCGCACTGCGAAAATCACAACGAACAATTCAAAAATATAAAACAAATAGCACTTTTTCACAAAAATATTTACTTTTTTAACAACAAAATTAACACTAAAGGCACCGACTAAGACTTATTAGCTCGGGTCTTCAACAATCGAAACGTTAAAATGCACAATAAACACGATGTAAACGGATTACGAACAAAATATTAGCAAAAAACTTTATACGAATCAAACCAATTCACTTTCTCACACGAAATCAATGCGTCTCGCACTGCTAATCAAACACTATAGCGGTCGCTACCGGGGGACTTCCCCGTCGCAATTGCGCACGTGTGAACGACACAATAATACAAAACAAACACAAATAAATTTTCCAACTGGAATTTTCCTACACAAATATTCGATTCTTTTTTAACTTTAAATTCTGTCACGTGACGCCAATGTTGTGATTCTACCGGTGATCTTTGTCTTCCGGTAGCACAAGAATGACTAATTAATTGCTTAACTAATCAACCAATAATTATACTCAAGTAAGAGGGTAAACTTACCCGGTCCGCATCGGTGAAGTTCGTTGCCGTGTGACTGTAGCTAGCTGCCGTCCACTGATGGTGCAGACGGTGCAGATACAGCAGGCTCCGATGCAATTAATAAGCTCAATGTCCTTCCTAAGGCGTTCGTGTCCCACACGTAGCCTTAGGTACGTGTCCGTAGTCGTCGTCGTTGTCGTTCAGTTCAGTTTGGTATCGGTGCCTCCACTACTCCCGGGTAGCGTCGGACGAGAATAAACCCTAATCACCGCGGGCCCCGTGGATCACCGGACTGCTTGCTAGGCAGTCACATTCGGGATCCCACTAGGCCGTTAGTAACGGGTCTAATCCAACAGTGAGATCGGTAATCGTTAGCGTGGTCGTTGTAGTTTCCAATAGGTCGATGAATCCGTGTAATCAGTTCGCTACTATATCAATCGGTGAGCTGCCCTGGTAGACGGCATGCCTCTTCGCTTCCCAGCGCTCTTCCTAGTGACTTTCACGATTGCTCTCGGCTCGCTCTCCGTATAACAATAGGTGATCCTCGCAGTACGATATTTGTAATTATCTGTAGTAGCAGTATCAACGTCCATTGTCTTTCAAGGTTGCAGCTCCAAGAGAGCGAGACGGGGGAAATCGTCTCCTTACATATGGCTACGCCAAGGGCCTTCACTTATGCACACACTTGTACACACGCAATCGGGTACAAGTGTACCATCAGCGCACGTCCGCATGTCCGTAAGGATCGCTTTGCAGCAATCCCCATTCATGTGACGGCACGATGGACTATTTACCGGCCATAACCAGTACCTGTGCATCCGTGCCTGGCCGGCTTCTAGGCTGACTTTGCAGTCACTAGACGCCCAAACATGAGGGGTGATTGACACTCATCCCAGGCACTAGTGGACCCACTGACGGTGGTGTTTTCACCGTTGATTCCCACTACAGTACAGAAGCCATGACGTCATACAAATGTTTTTTTAGAATTTTCAAATTTGAACTTCATTTTCAGAGCGCATACAAAATCATGTCTAAATACCGAAAAGCAATTTAATATGTTAAGTATTGGCTGAGATATGCCCATCCTAATGAATTTACTTCAATGGGCGATCAGTGTTATAGTGTACTGGTTCATAAAGTTATGAACCAGAGCACTATAAGTATAACACTGATTGCCTATTGACAAAAAAAATCATTCGGATGGGCATATCTCAGCCAATACTTATATTCATTTGATTTTCGGTATTTGGACATAATTTGTTATGCTGTTTCTGAAAATGAAGTTCAAATTTGAAAATTCTAAAAAAAGATGTTTATGATGTCATAGATGACATCACACTTTACCACTCTATTATAAACCTGACTCAAACCAGAAGAATAATGGATCAGTTTGAGGGATCAACCAAAGTATTGCAGCTTTTTGAAATATATCTAGATATATGAATTCAATTCAGAAGCCTACGGAGGAAAATCTATCATTTCTTCCTTTCCAATTCCAACCATTCATTATTTTTTCTTGCAATCTATATCAATTCAAACATTTATAAGTAAACTGACCAAATTTTGTTTCCAAATGGAAAATAGCCAAGAAATAATTGTCATACCACTTTCATCTTCAGGCTGGGGAAGACACAATGGTTGTGATGAAAAAGGATGACGCTAGTCCAGTCAGGCCAGCTGAAGCTCACACCATGCGATACACAAGCCGGAGGGGACGGCAACAGAGAAAAAGATGGAAGTTATTGCAGAGATTTTTTTTTTTTTCTAACGAATTTAAAAGATCAGAGAAATAATTGCCATTATTTGTTTTCATCTCCAGACCGGAAGGGCTGGTGAAGATACGATGGTCATGATGCAGGAGGATGACTTCATGACGCTTGTCCAGACAGGCCAGCTGAAGCTCACGCCGTGTGATAAACAACCAGGAGGGGACGGCAACAGAGAAGATGAAGTCATTGCAGAAATATCTGATGAGACTGCCAGAGCCTTTGAACAGCTTGCCAGGGTATGTATAGCGCTTGCCTTAATCATTTTTCACTAGAAAACTCCTTGGTTAGCCATCAACAGAATAAGATTTGAGCACAAAATGGTCAACCTTTCATAAATCAAATCTATATAAGGACCGCTGAAAAGGTTACAATATAGGCTAAGATTTGAGCATAAAATAGTCAACCTCCATAAATCAACTCTATAAGGACTGCTGAAAAGGTTACAATATCTAGGCAAATTTTGCCTTTTGAGGATGAAGTTCTTGCAGAAACAACTGCTGAATCAATCCTTGATTTAATAGATACATCTGCTTGTGAAATTGGTAGATTAACAGTAGATTTGTCAGTGCCCTGGAAAAAATTGACTGAACTGCAACATTAGCTTATTAAGTCTGTCACTTCTATTTTCTTTCTTTCTTATAATTTGTATTCTATCCCAAGGATTTTGGTGAACAGTATTTTATTTGTATTTACCTGGAATATTGTATTTGATTCAATATTGTCTGTCTCCTTTTATCTATCAATGATTGATCTTATTTGCTTTAGGAGAAGCTGTCGGCCAATAATGGTGGGGTAGGCGTACATCTAGTCTCAAACGCAAACACTACCAGTGCCTCATAACCCATTCGCAGTGCTATCGTCAAAAACACAATGAACCGGGAGGTTCAAGTGCTACCCATTTTAAACCAAGGAATCCACCTCATAATGTTCTGCTCTTCATTTATCTATGATTTATCTTTTTCTCTTCATTTTGTTTTAGGAGAAACTCTCAGCTGATAATGGTGGGGTAGTTTCCCAGCCAGCCTTTAACGCAAACAATACCAGTGCTCCACAAGCCATGAGCAGTGCGTTTCATCAAAACACACCGAACGAGGAGACGCAAGCCCTACCAATGGAGACCGAGCAATCATCCACTAATCAGCTCAGCCACATAACGACCGTCGACGAAAACACGGAGAAGGAGTACGCGAAGCGCAAACGAAAACACCGGAAGAAGAACCAGAAGGCGGCAGATAAACTCGTGATATCGATCCACCGCCACAACGTGCTGACGCGGGGTGGTGGTCGCGAATGAATCGCCGTACCTCTGTGGCTACTGCGGGATGGCCTTCACCCATGTGATCTCCCTGAAGCGGCATGTAACGAAGGAACACTTCTATGTGGAGCCCAAGGGACTGTTTGGAGATGGCATTGGAGAACAAGTATGTTGTATTATGAATGGATGAATAATTTTGCTACCCAGATTAACCAAAAGATAAGAAGATATCAACCGTACAATAGGAAAAGTTAAACAAACCAATTTGTAAAAAGGGCCCTAATATTCATCAATTGCAATTCAAAACAATAACTCAGAATCTCTAAATTTGCATGGAGTTCAAAGCAAAACAAATTTTAGAGTGCCATTTTCATGCAGGCGAGCAGCCACTTAAGTTACAAGGAAGCCTGACACAAAATTAATGTAGAGCAGCAAGATAATCCTTTCCTTTTATCTGTATTTTTTCAGATTTCGTGCAAACAAATTTTTGAAAGACCACATACAGTATTGCATTTATATCCTGAAGCAAGTCTTCCATCAGTGCTGTGCCTCTATATTATCAAACTAAAATCTTTCTTTCTCCTGGTGTCTTTCAGATTGTCATGAAGTGCTCATTCCACAGTAGCGAAAAGTCCCAAAGCAAGTCTTCTAAAAGTCCTGTATTGTATCTCTGTATTCTCAATCTAAATTTCTGTTGATTTCCTTATACTTATATTTCTTTCTTTCCCATTGCTGTTTACAGATTGTCATGAAGCGCACATTCTTCAACAAACCCTTATCGCAGAGAACTCCAAAGACTACATCCTCAGCATCCAAAAGGAAGTCTTCTCTAAAAACTGTAACTGTGTCTGTGTCCAGTGATAGTGAGGAGGACATCAGCAAAAGTGATAAAGATGAAATGGATGATAAACGTGGCAGTATGGTTAGCAACAGTGATGATGGGGGTGGTGATGATGACGATGACGACTTCAACGTCGATGAAGCGAGAAACGATCAGTCTTCGAATTCAGATTCAAGTGACGAAGATGTAGGATCCTTGGTTAGGAATGCTGCGGGGGAAGACACATTCCATGTTGATGACACAAAGTCCAAAGTGGCCGTTGCAAACAAAAGAACTGCAGGTGGAAAGATAAAAATTAAAGAGCGTTACCAGAGAAGGTCAAGAAAACTCAAAAGTGCATCAGAAGCTCAATCCGTTGCTAAGAACTCCAAAGAAGGTGAAGCTTCATTGGAAGAAAGTTACAATGAGCCATCTGAATCTTCCTCGGCCGATTCATCCAAGCTCAACCGCAAGCCAACTGCGGCATCAAACAAGCAACAAAATCCTGATGGCAAAGCACCAAGGAGAAATGCGTTTGCATGTATTTATTGTCCCGTTCATTTTGCCAGCGACAGCGCCAAAACTACCCACCATGCTAGAGTCCACGGGGAGTACCAATCAGAAGGCCAAGCTCAGACTTACTCAAGGAAGTATGGCGCTAATGGCTCACTACTTGAGGGCGAGCAGGAAAATAATACAGACGTGGAAGGTGGTGACAAGAAATTGTACGCCCAGTTCACGTGCAAGGTGTGTCGTGTCTTCTTCAACGAGCAAGAAGTGGCGCAACAACACATGCGTTTCAAGCATTGCGGAGAGGGAGAGACCAAGTGTGACACCTGCACTGACGCCATACGTCTCTGGAAGGAGGGTAACATGGACGAGCTCTTGAACCTAGTGAAGAGAAAGGAAGGCGAAACAACAAATGATAAAGAGGCTGAAGTGAGTGTGGATGCTTCGATGAATCCTGGAGCAGGGATATCTGGAGAAGGCAGCCTCAACATCATAGATGAAGAAAGCAGCAGCTTCTTCGAGCATAAGGTTCAGGATCTTCTCAAGAGGTCATTGGAGCGCACCAACATGGTGGGATCCAATATATTCCTTCTCACCTGTGCAAAGTGCGGCGAAGAGTTCTTCAAACTCAATCACTTGCAGAATCACTACAAGTGGCATGAACCACTCTCGTGCGAGGAATGCGGGGAGGGGTGTCAAATCATGCGCAAATATGTTACCCACCACAGCAAGGTGCACAATACCGTGTTCTTCAAATGTCGATTCTGTGAGATGCAGTTCAAGGAGCAGGGAAAACTGAACTATCACATGCTTGGACATCTGGGCTTTTTCCAGTGCATAATTTGTGGACTAACTTTGTTCTCCAAAATCTCTCTCCAGAATCACCTTGCTGCTGAACTTCAGAACCCCTTGCACGTGCAGATCAGTGATTCAGAGTATAACCATTACTCGCCCAAGGAGCCATATCTACAGACCACACCAGGCGAATGTTGGAAGATGAAGAAGGCTACCAGAAGGCATTCCCGTTTTGGACCTTCTCCCTGTCCATGTCAGTGTCAGGTCTGTGGCCGTATGTTTAACATGAAGTCGGCCCTTGCGAGACATGTCCGAAGTTCCCATCCGTCGGAGTCCTTTGGGCTAATCCCGGCCTCAAAGCAGACGTTCTGCTGTGACCGCTGCGGGGCGATCGTGGTGTCCAAGCTTGCTCTGAGGAGTCATATGAAGTCTCACATGGATGGCAACCTGAAGTGTACCTACCTCGGCTGCGACATGACATTTACCAGGAAGGCCTATTTGACCATGCACCTGAAAGCCCACCAGGAATATTCAGGAGCGCCGGTGCAACGTGAACAGGGTACCTTCCAGTGCAACATTTGCCAAAAGATGCTGAAAACCGAACCAAGTCTGCACAATCACATGAGACTTCACAACGGCACGGTGCCCCAGTTTCCGTGCCACTATTGCGACAAGGTGTTCCGGAGCGTGACACACCGCAACTACCACGAGAAGCAGCACACGGGGGAGCTGGACCAGGTGTGCAAGGTCTGCAACAAGAGGTTCTCCGCACCCTCAACGCTCAAGGTCCACTTGCTGACACACTCCACACACAAACCGTTCAAGTGTCAGCACTGCGACCGGGCGTTCCCAACTATGGTCTATCTCCGTGCCCACACGCGCTCCCACACCAAGCCTTTCAAATGCACGCAATGCGGAGAAGGGTTTTCAACGCAATCAGCAAGACGTAACCACTTGCAGAAGCTGCACAGCATAACAGAACTAGTCCAGAAGAAACCAGTATTCGACAACAGCCACAGCAACACTGTTGAATTAACAGAACTAGTGAAGAAGAAGCCAATGTATGACAACACAGTGGAATCAACTCTGTCGCTGCAAGATCTGGTTCAAGTCGGATTCGATATGGGAATCCCACCATTGGTTCAAGAACATCATGTTGTACATCATTGATGTTTTAGTTCAGTAAAATCTCCTTGTTTTAAGAGGGGTTTTGTTATATCAGAGCTCTTTATAAGAAGGAATATACTGTTACTTGATGTAGATAATCATAATCATTAGTACCAAAGGAGAGATATTTGAACTTCCACAACCTGTGTGGTACTAGGTCGGGTGTTAACTAGCCTTGAGCTCTCTATTAGAGCAGCTCAGGCTAGTATACATAAAGGGAGTTGAGACTCGAGATGGTAGTCATAATAATTGTGAGGGTTTGAACTGCGCCTGATGACCAAGTATAATAATAATGCGCCTCTCAGAAGCACACCTATAAATAGAAGGCACACTATAAATGCTTTTGTGATTATTATCATATCTTTGACTAATTTCTTTTAAAATATGTCAAAATATACACAAATTAATATAAATTGACAATACAGTAGTTAATATCATTTTCTAGGGTTGTGAATGTCAACATTACGAAGTGACATGTGACTATATCTGGTCATCAAGGGTGTGTTGCACAAATAGATTAAATCGATTGTAAAGTTGCATATCCAAGTCATGAAAATATGAACCAATCAGACTTGTACATAATTATAGTCACATGATCTGACTTGCAATTAATTGCAGCTCCTTGAGCAACACCCCCTGTCATGATAAAGAAAAAAAGAGTTTCATTTATTTATTCTGCTCAATTTAGTTGCCTTAGTAGCAACTAGCAAGTGATAAATTAACTTGTAGCTTACTGGAACCGGGTGGGCTATGTATAAAGTTTATGGGGATTTCATAATCTCGAAGGGAACAGTTAAACTTTGTCAAATTCAACCATCTTGGAGGCTTGGAGCTTTCACATTTCTCTGTTACCTTGTTGTTTGGCTTATGGTAACAGAAGACTGAAATCGGTTTTGATTTTTCAAGTGTCTCATTAATTATGGAGATATTTATGATGGAATAAAAGGAGTTCAAAGAATGCTATTCGATTATAGTAAAAATCAATGGGCAGTAGGTGATAAAATCTTATATCAATTTTTAAAATTTTTCACTAGGTAGAAAGTATTCTTTTTATGCCTCCGCCAACGAAGTGGCCGGAGGCATTATGTTTTCGGGTTGTCCGTCCGTCCGTCCGTCCGTCCGTCCGTCCCGTTTTCGTTCTCGCGATATCTCAAGAACCAGTTGACGGATCAATTTCAAACTTGGTATGAGTGTACATATTGGGGTGACAATGATCTGATTAGATTTTAGGGGTCATGAGGTCAAAGGTCAAGGTCACAGGACTCAATATATATGCAAAAATGCATCGTTCTCGCGATATCTCAAGAACTGGTTGACGGATAAAATTCAAACTTGGTATTAGTCTAGATATTGGGGTGGTAATGATCTGATTAGATTTTGGGGTTCATGAGGTCAAAGGTCAAGGTTACAGGACTCAATGTATGTGCAAAAATGCCTTGTTCTTGCGATATCTCAAGAACCGTTTGACGGATCAATTTCAAACTTGGTATGAGTGTACATATCGAGGTGCCACTGATCATATTAGATTTGGGGGGTCATGAGGTCAAAGGTCAAGGTCACAGGACTCAATATGTATGCGAAAATGGCTTGTAATGGCAAAATTTCAAGAACTGAATGTCAGATTTCAATCAAACTTGGTACCTGAATGTTTTTTAGGGAGCCATCAAAGATTAGGGTCATATGGTCAAGGTCACAGGACTCAAAATATATGAAAAATATTTTTTTTAATTAAATCAGTGCATGTTAATATGGGCTTGATATTAAAATTGTGTGATGGCGGAGGCATAATTTTCGATTGCGCGCAATCGAAGATCCATCTAGTTTATGAAACAAACATACAGAAGAATCTTACAATGCTATTGGTAAATGATAAAGTCTGAAATATCTCTTTGGAAAAATCGAATGAAGTAAATGAATCATACTTCAGATTAATTGGGATATAATAATGTAATGCATATTGTATATATATTCATGTATATTTGTACATATTGTTTGTATATGAATTGTAGCTGTAATATCACTATGAAGCAGTTTATTTCATAATTGCATTGTTTATTTGGTTAAATGTTAAATAAAAAAAGACAAATATTTGATTATTTCAAATACTCAACAACCTGCATCTGTTTTTGTATATATATTTAACAATCTTTTGATTTAAAAGAGGGGCTAGTATTTTCTTACGATTTGCTTACTAGCACTGATCAGAGCATAAATTGGATCTCTTCTACCATCATTTGCAAAAGTTTAAGACCACTTCTCCAAAATGCAATAACTCAAAGAAAAAACAAAGTTAAACATATTTATTTTTCAGACATACTTTTATTTTCAACGCATAACCTTTGTATCACACTTGAACTGCTCTTTGACATTGTTTCCATGACCACTGTTGTAAACATGTTATGTAATCATTCAATGAGACAAAAGAATGCATTCCAAATTATTGAAATACCCACAAATTCCCAGGTGGTCTTAAACTTTTGCAAATTATGGTAGTTTTAAATTTCCTCTTGATTATTCCGAATTCAATAATTAAATGCTTTAAATTTGAGACCACTCTTCTCTGCCATTACGCAAGCTCCTCGCTGAGTTTTTTTTTGCTGTACTAGCC
Organism: Echinarachnius parma; assembly: GCA_037951105.1. Classification (NCBI taxonomy): domain Eukaryota; kingdom Metazoa; phylum Echinodermata; class Echinoidea; order Clypeasteroida; family Echinarachniidae; genus Echinarachnius; species Echinarachnius parma. The sequence continues at coordinate 67,563 of JBAMJV010001302.1, read as the reverse complement.
CATTTGAGCAAGTAAAATCATACAGTTTGACATTTTACTTGCCCTTTATAAAATGTACTTGCCCTCTTCTAGATGAGATTCACACATATGAAATTACGTTGTTCTCTTGTAGTTGAACAATTATTTAGTTGCCCGATCTGAATGAAATTTGACATGCTCAAAAACAATTTTGAGTAGCCCCGGGCAAGTGGCCGGGCAAGTGCTAATGCATTATGGCATGCTGGAGGCTGCCTCGTTTTGAAACTGTCCATGTACAAATGATGGCGCATTAGGACTTGACAAAAGCTGGGAACATAACTGCTTATGTTGTCTTCACTGCTATGTCATTGGCTACATAACCCTCATTTGTTGAGTTTGTATGTAATGTCATTTGAACTTGTACTGTTTCACAACATGGCAGGCTTCAGTGGGCAATAAAGGCAGAGAATTGTGGTTGGAAAAATGTGTAATTAGTGATACCTGAGAGGAAATGAATGAATATAGAAGTAAAAGGATTTATGCTCTTATTAAGTATATTATATAAGCAATTCAATATTCTAGTTCTGTATTGAAAAATTATGCAGAAAATATTTATTGACGGGGACAGGATTAGCAAAATTAATTCTAAACAAATTTTGTGAAAATATTTACGTGCATAATATGCACGTAAATAAGGGTATAAGGGTAATTTATTGAGAAAAAGTACTTATTATTATGTAAGGGGGGGGGGGCGACGGGGGTGCGTGTGTGTGCGCTGTGTGCAGGTTGGCTGTGTGCTCATTTGGTGTATGTGACAAGAAGGCACTCCCATGTAGTCATTAACCAATGAATCATAAATTAAATCTGGAGACAAAACTAGCGTATGTATAGTTTATTAACGGTATACATGGCTAGTGTTCCGACACCAAACTGAATGTGTATACGTTAAAGGGGTGTGTCATGTGTTTTGGGCGTCGCCCTAAAACATACATGAAGCCTAGATTATGAATTATGTTATTGATTCATGAATGCAAAATACTTGTTAATTGAAAAACATCTTATTTGGCCAATTATGCTGTCAAAGTCAAACACGTGTGTATGAATACTACCAAAGATCCTACATACATAAGATGCCCAACTCTCCCGATTTTACACGGCCGCTGGTGAAACGGAAGCGGAAGCGGTATTATAGCACATGGAGTCTGCCGCCCGCTAGCGTTGAGCAACTAAAACTCTAACAAGCGTCTATAGTAATTCCATTAGACATGTTAGACATCGTGTCGGAAAAGTGATTTATTTCTATCAGAAGGCATCTAACTTTTAACGAAACCTGGTTTAAATGAAAGAATAGAACCTATATTAGATATCCTAGGTAGATTTCTTGAGGAACTTTTCCTCTGAAAGCCAGTGGACTCACTTTATTAGACCATACCCCATAGCTTGAAAATTATGATACAACTCTTGAAAGGTTTGTTATATTTTGAATTTAAGCAATTTAAAATCTGAATTGATGTAAAAGGTAATAACTTAATTTTTTGCCTCTTTCCGGTAAAAAAATATAGCAAAACTCAATCCTTTTGGAAAAAACAAACAAGCCTGATTTTCTAGCAATTTGAGCATTTTAACTCAAATTATTTAAGTTTCTTTTAGCCACAAAAAAATTTCATTTTATTTTTTTTTTTGCCATTTTCTTTAAAAGAAAAATATTTATTTTTAGGAACAAAATAAACGGTCCTTTAGCAGCTTAATATCACAGCTTATCATTATACATATCTCAAGATTTCATTTCAATCTGAGAATTTCATCTGCTCTTTTTTTTCAATGGGATGGGTTCAGTTATGTGAGTATACATTTGACCATGCATGGCCAACGTCACCAAATATTAATTATTGTTAGACTCTGGTCCAGTTTATATCTTTCGCCCATTTTTGTAATGAGCTCATTAAATGACAATGGTTTCTTTAATTTATTCAGCGGTTCTTCAATTTAATCCATAGTTCTCAATAGAGTTTTCACACCTTCCCGGGATCCTTCAGGCTACACAACAGGGGCTGTCAGTTCAAACTTCTAACTCAACATGGTATTTACAGAAATAGAGATGGCTTAGATATAAACTGGACCTCTATTTATTTGGATTTTCATGATTGAAACAACTACAATAAAATTATGACAATACACAATACTGATTAAGAGTTACACTTACGTTATTTATTCAGCTTTCTGGATTTGAGTCAAGCTTTTGACTCTATCAATTACAATATTCTTTTACATAAAGAAAAATCTTATGAATTAAGAAGTATAGTACTTTCATGGTTTGAAAATTATCTTAAGCACCGCTATCAAATCGCAGTATATAACAATGTTTGTTCTGAACTGTTACAAGTTACATGTGGAGTACCCCAAGGATCAATTCTAGAACCACTTCTATTCTTACTATTCATTAATAATTCAGTTAATTGTCCCCATGCATACTCTTAAATTTGTGCTTTTTGCTGCTGATACCAATATTCTTTTTTCTCACAATGATATTAATACCTTATGTCAAATTATAAATAATGAAATGAAACATGTATCACTATATGGTTCAATTGTAAGTGCTATTTCAAATGATTCAATAAATACCTTAATAATTAAAATTAATGATATTCTAATTCAGCGTGTTCAATCAACTTATTTCTTAGGTGTAATTATTTACCAACATTTAGCCTGGAAAGATTATATACTTGCCATTTCAAACAAAATATCAAAGAGTATTGGTGTCATCAGTAAATTAAGTCATATCTTTCCCCAAAATATATTGATTTTTATTATATAATACCATGATCCTGCCAATTTTAATGTACTGTAATGTTGTCTGGGCAAATACATATCCATCGATGCTTCAAATGTTGTTTAAACTTAAAACACATATTGTAAGAATTTGCTCATTGTCTGATTTTCATGGTCACTCAAAACCACTGTTTAAAACATGAAATTTCTACTAAATCAAAATTGTATTGCCCTAATGGTTTTTAAGCATAAACACGATAATTGCCAAAGAATCTTGCCACTCTGCTAAAAAGTATAAGAAATCAGAACACAATTATAATACTAGATATCCCCAAAATTACTTTGTTGAAAAATTTACATCAACTACTTCACCATATAATTTCAAACACACTGGTCCTGTAATATGGAATTCACTCTCTCTTTGTATTCAAAACACTGCTTTTCTCAATTCGTTTAGGTCTAAACTGAAAAAAAAAACGTATAATTAATAACTGTTTTCACTGAATAATCTTGTGTTTGTATCCACGAACAATCCATAGAGTGGTGAAGTGTGATGTCATCAAAAATCTTTTTTGGGAATTTTCAAATTTGATCTTCATTTTCCGAAAGAGCATCAAAAATAATGTCCAAATACCGAAAATCAATTGAATATGTTAAGTATTGGCTGAGATATGCCCATCCAAATGAATTTTACTTCAATGGGCAATCAGTGTTATAGTGCTCTGGTTCATAAAGTTATGAACCAGACCACTATAACACTGATTGCATATTGACAACAAATTAATTCGGATGGGTATATCTCAGTCAATACTAAACATATTCAATCGATTTTTGGTATTTGGACATTATTTTTGATGCTCTTTCGGAAAATGAAGTTCAAATTTGAAAATTCCCCAAAAAGATTTTTATGACGTCATGGCTTCTGTACTCTATTAACCTCTTATTGTAATTACTACCATGTACCTTGTTTGTACTTATTTATGATTGTTACAATACTAAGTAATTAGCAATATTTTAATTTTTGGATACTCCCTCGACAGAACCTCTTATGGTTTTATTTGCAGCCTCCAAATTCATTTCCATGCCTTTTCGTAACTCCCCGAACTTCTTTTAATTGTATCTTTTATATTTCTTAAATAAATTGTATTTTATGTATATTTCTATTTATATTTGTAACCCTTTTCATCTTGGATTTGAATCAAATAAATATGAAAATAAGCTGAATACTTGACAATTACAGTGAATTACTTTGAGTACTAGGCTACTATACTGTACAAAAATACAAGTACATACAACCCAACTTGTAGTCCAGATTGGAAGATAGTTTGGGATTTGGTATGTCCCAAAATTTTAAAAGATAAATCCTAGGGAATGGGGTACTCACAAGTCACCACACACTGCACCTCTAGGGATGTGCTGCAAACCCGAGTAGCAAAAACAGTCTCCTGGTAGTTAAACAAACAACCCTTATACAAGGCAAACTTTGTCACGTTTGTTTTTTGTTTTCAACATAATCAAACAAATTAGCGAAAAATTAGATTGAAATGGTGAAAAATGGCCCAAACTAGGAGACAACGGTTTTAAAAATATGGGTCTCTTTTTTTTTGTAAAAAATTGGTTATCTGTTTGTTTGTTTTTGGCTCATTTTCATATTATTAGCTGCACATTCCTACTCAAATTAAACTTGAGTACCCCTCCCCTGGATCTAAATGTCACTTTTGGGGGAAAATATCATTCTCATTCATAACAGCCAATTTTAATTTCACTCAGGGCTTTACCCATGCTGTGTGTAGTATAGGTAAAAGGCATTTACCCTTGGTTTATAATCTTTGAGGGGTACTTAGCATTTGAGACGCTTCACTGACTAACCCTCGTCTTCCTAAGTGAGGGGGGAGGGGACCATAGTACAAAATAACCCTACTTAATGGCCTGGTCACATATAGCCGACGCACGGCCAACGCATGGCCAACGCACTGAAAATTCGGGAAAAATGGGAGTGCGTCGTTGTACGCCCAACTCCTGTCAGGATTTAGGGGGGAGGCTAGCGAACTTACAGCGAATGCATAACGTGTTGCTAACGCGCTGTGCGTATACAGGGCGCATACATAGCGCATACAGAGCGTATACATTAAAAACCGCAACGAATGCATCACGTGCTGCTAGCGTGTTGGACGAATGGCCAGCGCATGCAGAGCGCATGCACCGCGCGCTCAACGCACAGCCCGCGAAAGACAGCGTCCAGTGTGTTGTCATATCAAAGTTAGTGCAGTGCCAAGTGTACAACCTCTTCAAGATGCCACCCAAGAGAATGAACCCACTGTCCATGAAGCCCATGAAGAAGACACCATCTGCTCCTGTTATTGGTGGCCGCGGTCGTAGAGGCAAGGGCAGAGGCAAAGAGCTTCCCAGCCTGGACCCTGAGCAGCCCAGCCTGAACCCTGAGCTGCACAGCCTAGACTCTGACTCTGAGCAGCCCAGCCTGAACCCTGAGCCGCCTAGCCTGGACCCTGAGCTGCACAGCTTGGACTCTGCCTTTACCGTTGAGGATGCTGTCGAGGATGCTACATCCTTTCCATCCTCATCCCGTCAGTGCTCCCCTACTCACTCACATGCTGGGTCAGTAGACAGCCATGTATCGCTGGCTTCGCAGCATCGTCTGTCGTCAAGATCAAGAAGGGTACAAAGAAGGACAAAAGGGCCAACAAGCTGTCCGATGACGAGGAGGAATTGATGGTCGCCTTCTTGGAGGAACATGAAATTATTTGGAACAAAAGGTCACCCATTACAGGAGGCCAGACATGAAAAATGCTGCATGGCAGAAACAGGCGGACATCGTTTCCAAAGAAGTATCCCATCTGCAAGGGTCGTTCAAGGGAATGAGGGACAACTTCGCGCGCCTGGAAAACCTGCCCAAGTCCGGATCCGGGCAACGAGAATTTACAGAATATAATTTTAGCCAAATTCGTACTTTTAGCTAAATTTTCGCAAAAGTTTCACCAAATTGTGTGCAAAAGGTCCCCACAATGCTACCATACATGCCATAAGAATGTTTTATTATGACAAATTTGTCATGATAACAAAATATTGCTTTGTGAAACACCCTCGGGAATTAACAAGCATTCAATGATACCATATTTGTGAAGGGTAATACGTATCCATGGATATGAGAGCTCAAACTTGAATTGCCGAACTTGTATTATTAGCGTGTTTATCTATAAACAAGCCTTGCAACATTAAACAAATTCACACATCCATAACATAATTGGAAGTAGGTGGATGGGTCAAGGGGCATTTTGGATACAAAATAGATACAACAAATAATGGGGAAAATCACCAAAATAAAGGTTAAGTGTGAAAAACTGCACCGTACTCGTCTCAAATCATTTCAAGATTTTTAAAAAGTCCTAATATGATTTGAGTTTTCTTTCCATGTCCATTTTGGAGAAAGGGGGTGGGTGGGTTTTAGCATTTGTTTAACTTTGCAGGGCCCTGAAATGAATGCAATTAATGCAATGAATAAATTTAACACAATACTGGTAGTTCATGTCAAATAACATTAAAATCCATCCATCTTCCGAGGTGGTTCTTCTAGAAGTGATCAGTAGGAGCCTCTATCGTTACCCATGAGGGTCGGATGAGAAGTGATGGGGAGATGGTGTGCAGGGACGCGTTGACTACACGCTATGTACACGCTGCGTACACGCTAGCTATACGCTAGGAACACGCTAGAAGAACGTCGGGTGCGTTAGAGACCCGTTCTGCACTCGTTCAGCTCGCCCTTATTCGCTGCACGTTCGCTGGGCATGCGTTTGAAGCACGCTAGGTGTGCGCTAGGTGTGCGCTAGGCGTTCGCTAGACCTCAGCCGACGAACTCACAACGAGTACACAGCGTGTGCTCCGCGTATGTCTGGCGTTGGTCTAGCGTGCTCTGCGCGTGACTGGCGTCCTTCTGGCGTGTACATCCATGCGTCGAGCTCTGCGCACAGTTTTGAGCATGCACAAAAAATCTCGACGCACAGAGCGAATGACGACGAATGCAAAACGTTGGTCCAGCGCGCTCGACGCATGAGTAACGCATGATGACGCACACCTAGCGCACGACGACGCACTGGCCAAAATGGCAAATTTTCAATGCGCTGGCCGTGCGTTGGCCGTGCGTCGGCTATATGTGACCAGTGGCCATATTCATAAAACCCCGATAAGCTAGTTGGTTGATCAAATTACGATTTCGATGTCCGCTAGGCTTAACTGGTATTCACAAAAGGCCGATAGGCTAAATTCGCTATCGTAGTCAAGGCCTGGCCTAGCATGACAACCCATCTGTCTAAATTCCACAAGCATTTGGTATTCCACGACATTGTTAGTCGAAATGCGAACAATTACAACAATAGATCTGCGGTGCCGACTAAATGCATTGAAATCTATTTATGCGGGACGTTCTGAATAGAGCTTTGTTGGACTTACAACAAAGGCGTGAAGTTGAATGACGACCTAACACCCAGCTAATTTTTTCTTATTCACCAAAGCCAGATAGGACAAATTTTAGCGACACTGGACCAAAAATTTAGAGGTACTCTGATGTACCTCTAAATTGCTAGCAAGTAACAATCTGCCCGGTTTTTGTGTGTATATGCGTGTGGCGCGATCGTGAACATGGCAAGAGGAATATTCGAATAAGGGATATTAGAGATTTTTTTATGATAGCGTGATGTTAGTTCAAAATAGTTCCCCAAGTAACATACTTTTCCGTCTTTGCCCTAGCATCCTTGTACTTCAGCAATAACATCTTTTATCAGCTTAAATTACATGTTTTTATCTGGAGAGTAATTTCCCTTTATTTGTCCTTTTTGTGACATATTAGCTTACTTTTGCAGTTCGGATTGATTTTATGTGATTTCAATTCTGTTTTGATGAATCTATCTATATATAATATTATATCCTACATGAATGAAATCCTGTTCAGTGATTGGTCTACATAGCGTCATGTGACCAACCATAGTAATGCCCATGGAGAAAAATGTGCTATGCGTGACGTCATTCATGGAATAGTAAATGCTATTCCATGAATGACGTCATAGACGCCGGGTGATCATATATGAGCCCATAGAGATGCGTGTTATAAAACTTCCCTGCGAGCAGAGGTCTTGTTTTAGCTTGCGAAAGATGCTCGACGAGATTTCTCAAAGAGTTAAACAAAAAAGAAATACAGCATATTTTCACCCGTGTATATCAATAAGTTCCAAAGAATATTCTAGAGATGCATTTCATGTATAACGTAGCGGTATACGAATTTAAAAATTACGACAATGGTGCACATTGTGCATCGTTGTCCTTCTGTGATCGTGACACTAATTCGTCATTTAACAATCGGCCGCGGTGTGCACTGCACTAGCTGTATGTGTAATGTATTTTCTCCATACAATTACACGTGTGTAGTATGTAATGCAGGTTAATTATTCACTTTGATGCGCGCGTTTTGCATTTGGGTGCGCATTAGTTGTTAAGGCGCGTAACCATGAATGGAAAGATAGCGCAATGCGCGCTCTGCGCTAGGACTATTGCGCAAAGAGGGTCAGTGTCACAAACAGAACATAGTCAGTACAGTGATGGTTCCATGATCAATGTTTAATTTTTCTTTATATTTTTCTTTAATTGAATTGAAATCATTTGTTTTTGCGATGAATATGATTATGCGAAGGATATAAAACAAATATATCATGCACTATATCGAGCCACTAGTGAAATCATAGATTCCTCGGTGACAGAAAAAGCACTATGTTCTTCGGGTCTACGACCCTCAGAACATAGTGCTTTTCCTGTCACCTCGGAATCCATAATTTCAACTAGAGGCTCTCAGTGCATGGTATTTTTGTTTACTATTTGATGCAATTTCGTTTCTGTTTTCACTGCAATTGAATAGTTTCCCTTGTCATGCTATCATATTATAAGCGTGGCGGAGCTTGATCGTAATGAGGAGGGAGATGTATTTGATTTTACTTCATTGGGGTGGCTATGAAAACATGTGCTTACACGTGATCCCTCCCCCCCCCCCCCCCCCCGCCCCGAAAAAAAAAACATAATTCCTACTCACGCTCATATCTACAGTAACACCCTTACATTTAGGAATTATAGCAAGCTTTTTGTTTTGGACACAAGTTACCGCCCCCCCCCGTTTACCCCAGATAAGATAATTATGTTCTACTACCCCCCCCCCCCCCCCCCCCCTTACTGCATCACGTTGTAGAACACATAAGACGCTTTTATGATTGGAACAATAAGGAACAATTCGTTCATTCACACGTTCGAGTAAACTGCGCTTTTATGCGATGTCAAACAAACTTGCAACAGATGGAATGTTACCATGACAGCCACGATGAATAAATTAGATCATCCGAGTTGTTAGCTTGTTATCGGTATGGTTAGTAGTGCTTCTTGAATTACGATTTAGCAACCCGCTACGAAGATTTTAAATGGCTATTGTATTACAGGGCTTAGACGCTCGTTGATTGGTCGATATGGTAAGGGCATAGACTATGACGGGCCAAACATGACATAATTATGTACAACTATACATCTATACATCCACGGTGTAGATGTACGGTTTTGACCAATCAGGGCGCAGGAAACTATACAACTATACAACTGTGCAACTATGCAACTATGCAACTATACAGCTATAAGAATGGATGTATAGTTTTAACCAATCACAACACAGGAAACTATACAACTATACAACTATACATCCATTCGATAATTGCATGAGTAGATGTATAGTTGTATAGTTTCGTGTGTTGTGATTGGTTAAAACTATACATCCATTCGATATTTTCTGAGTAGATGTATAGTTGCATAGTTGCACAGTTGCATAGTTGCATAGTTTCCTCACTTTCCTGCGCCCTGATTGGTTAAAACCTTACATCTATACCATGGATGTATAGATGTATAGTTGTACATAATTATGTCATGTTTGGCCCGTCATAATAGACAGCGTGCAAAATCTTCACACATTACTAAAGACATATCTATGCACGTGTGTGTTGTGCACTGGTTTGTGAAAACAAAGGTGATCACCCAAGCGAGTTGTGTGAGTTCCCCGCTAGTTATCGTCCAAAATGGCATTTTGGCAAGGAGATAAGGCCTAGCTGACAGATAGGCTATCGGGCTTTTATGAATATGGCCACAGGCCATTAGGGATGTCAATTTCAGGTTCACAGGAGGTGGCAACCCCTCCCCCATGCAGCGCAGATGAAGGTTAGGCATTTATCCACAAATGATCAAAATTTACAACTGGTCTTTAACACAATGACTGACAAGGCCAGTCAGGGGTAATTGTCTGTAAATCTTCTTTTTTTTTTATATTCTATTTCAAGCCCTGACTTCACTTGTTCCTCACTAGCTCATGGGAATCCAGTTTCTTAGACTAGTGAGGATTAGGGTTAAACTAAACATGAGAAATTTTCATCAACTTCCTGTTCTTTCTCTTATTACTTTTGTCAAGCAAATATTTGTTCTGGAATTTTATAGCAGAGAACAAAGTAAATCGTACAAAATAGGAAATAAATGTTTCCTCTTTGTTCTCTGCACATAGATCAAGATGAATGCCTCTGTGGTTGGCTTCTGCAACTATCCTGCCTGTAATTTTCTTCCCAATGTTATAACAATGGAGGTACTCATTGTAGGTTTTGACAAACACCCTTTCACACATTGTAAGAAATACTACTAAGCTATCAGAAGGAACTGTGAGAGATCCAAAATCTGATGTGGCTGAAGTAGAGTATGCTTTGTAGTGTATTAACAGTTGGGAGGTGTCATCTAGTTGTTGGGTAACATTTTGCAGGGCTTCTTTACATTTTGGACAAGTATGTTTTGACAATGACTTCTTTGCCAAATATCCAGCAACATAGACCAAAGCATTTTTACCTGCCCTATCATGGTCTTGATCTTGTGGTTCATAACCAGAGTTAACACACAGACTCGCTCTCTCTGAGGCATGGATTCCACTTTTTTTTCAGTACATCAAAGGTGATGTCATTGAATCCAGGAGTCATTTCAACCTTTTTCAACCAGGATTTAAGAGAGGATACACTTGGCAGAGCAAATATCTTAAGCTTACGCAATAACTTATAGGCTTGTGGCCCATTATAGTAGAGTGCATAAGCGAGGGTCTTGTCATCATGTGTATACCTACGTCCTTTGGTTCTGAATTTGGATAAACGTAACTGACTAGCAAAGAATTTTAGGGACATTTCATTCAGATACTTTTTGGCAATGTCAATTGCTTGTTGGATATTGTTTGCATTCTTGTATACCCCTTTAAGTTCTGTTTCAAGTTCTTTTACTTTCGCCTTTAGTCTGTGAATCTTCACTCTTGCACGTCTGCTTGCAGTGGTTGGTTTCCTTTCTGATTTCCCTTTTGAGGTTTTCATCTGTGGAGGTGGAGGTGTTGGTGGTGGAGGTGTTGGTGGTGGAGGTGATGGAGCTGGAGTTGATGAAGGCAGTGGTTTCTCTGCAGAAAAGACGTCAACAAACAAACAAACATGTATCAGTATGTAATTTTGATGAGTCTAAAATTTTTAATGAAAATTATGTATAGTTATGTGATTAAGTTCCAGCAATAAGTTTCTAGCACTATATTCCCACTGCATTCTCATTCCCCGAGACTTAACTGTAAGTGGTACTTTTTACGCGTAAAATAGAAGCCCATATTTTTCTTATTACGATCCAAAAATCTCAGCTTAATTTTCACTATACTTTGGAAGATAAAGCAGAATATGTAACTTTTTCTGATATACCAATTTTGATTCTCTTTTGGGCTATTCCACGGAGGTATGGCCAAAATGATGAAATTTCAAATGTGTCTTTGCAAATTTTTGTTATTGTTACTTCAAAATATATAACCTGAAGTGTCAAAATCCAAAATATTGTGGTCTTTTGATAATTTTAAGGAAAATGGCGCCACTTTTGTTGCTCAAATTGGTTGTTCATCAAATTTCTGAAAAATATTATTGCCAAATAATCAAGGGCATATTATCAACTTATTTCCAAGAAAAACTTATTAATTCTGACTTTATTTGTTTGACTATGTGTCTAACTTTCTGAATGATAGTGATTTGTGGGCTTATCAGATGATTTTTTTTTTCGACAATATTTTCCAGTACACAGGACATGTGGAATGTAACGTGAGTGACGAAAAAAGTACAATTTTCTCTCTATTTATTTTGTTAAATGAGAGTGAATGGGGCCGAACTAAATTTTCCTCCTACTACCAGGCCTAGATATCCTCCAAAAATTATAAGGTTTGTATTGACTGGGAACATCACATATTATCAGCGTGAAAACTGTAACGTGAGTGACGATGTAACGTGAGTGACAATATTTCAAGTGCAATTTAGTACTGCTCGTTATGAAAAGTACAATTTTTTGATAAATAATCACACCCAAATGTAGTGAATTCCTCTAAAGGTCCTTAATTTAGGCTTTTAACGCGATTATTTGCAAAAAAATTAAAATTTGAATGTAATATCATGAAAACCCATGCTATAACACTGTAACGTGAGTGACGGTACATAGCCGTGTGTACATTAATATTGCTATTTATACAAACATGCAAATTTGGCCAAATAATTATAGCTAGAGGTTGTGAATTCCCCTAAATATCATTAATTTAGGCTTTTAACACGATTCTTTGCAAAAGAATTAAATTTGCATGTAATATCACAAAACCCCATGTTATAGCTATGGCACTTTCATTTTGTAACGTGAGTGACGTAACGTGAGTGACGGTCCATTTTTTGTTTACTGTCCGTTCTTTAAAAAATGAATGAAAGAGGCTAACTTTAAACAGTATTAATATGTTCTTGGGAAGTAATAGAAAGTTGCATCAACATAATTTGCTCTGAAGTCTTATAGTTTTAGCTTGTGTTTCATGCAAAGTTCATTGAAAATTTACAGGGGGCAAAACGCGTAACGTGAGTGACGCTCATTAAAACCTCCTCTAAAAAAATATCGAACAAAGTGTTGAATCATTTACTACCCTTTGCATATGTGTTTGCCCTAGTGGTATGTCTTGAAAACAAAATTGAGGTGACAGCTTCTTTTTAAAAAGAACTGGAGTGTGAAACATGTTGTGATTTTGGAGCAAACGTAACGTGAGTGACGTGGAATAGCCCATTTGTATTTACATAACAGCTCCATTCAGTGACAAATACTTATTTTTACCCCAGGAAAAAAAAAATCTAACTTTATTAAGGTGAAATTTCACAAAATGGTAAAAAAAGTCAATCAGCTGAGAGTGAAAAATCCACATGTCACAAAAGGGATTGGGATGAGCTACTTTGTGAAAAAAAAGCATGAGCAGTTGTAAAATTATCATTTCTTGCAAGACATTGAAATAATTTGCAGACTTAAAAACAAACAAAAACAAAAACCTTTGGGTAAATATTGACAATAAGTATTTACCACTCTCATGGCTGACACTGTTGTTGCAGACTTCTTGTTCTGGACTTGAAGGCTCAGTAGATGCCCCATAAGAATGGTCATGGTCTAGTGCTTGAAGACATGCAGCAGTCAATGAGGTTCCTGATTATAAAGAAAATGTTTACACCTGGTTTAGAGGCCATTCATATGAATTGAACTGAATTTTGATTATTGTGAGGGGGACTTGTAGGAAATACTTGTATTTTTTCCTGGTGGAACTTAAATTTAAATGATTTTTAGGCCCGTAGCCAGAAGGGGGGGGGGGGGGTGCAATGATTAAATTCACTAAGAAGTTTAAATCTTACAACACTTTCTCTGCAAGTTTTTATGCCCCCTTAGATTTATTTATTTTTTTTATTTTTTTTTATTGACCATTTAAGATCTCATACCTCTGAATCGTTTTGCTTTTGGTTGGTCACTTTCACATCTTGTTGGGAGCTTTCTCTTTGGAGTTATCTGCTTTGGTGGATTGGGTACATCAAATTTAGTTGGTACTGCATTCCATACGAGTCGGCCTGTGGACAGGATCTGGTTGTCTTCAAAATGTTTTGAGCAGAGTCTACAATTGTTGTACAGATACATTGGCGACTTCCCCAACAGGTCTTTCCTCCTGCTATTTTGGACCCATTTGGCACATCTACGGGAAATAAATGTTGAAAAAAAAAATCATCATAAAATGACACTTAAATTCATCACAAATAAAAAGACTAAAGATTGAAGATAAAAAGGAACTTGATACACACATCCATAACTATAACTATAACTAACTATATTTACACATCTTTTCACTTTCACTCATGGCCGTTTGCAGGGGGGTGGGTGCAGAAATTTTGAAAACTTACATTTTTTTAACTAAAAGTTTTCACAAATTCACTAAAAGTGCACACCAAATCCCTCAATTTTACTTTTAAAAATGCAAAAGCGCACCCACGACAAGCTTGGTCGCTTTCGAATATCTTCGAAAAATTTTACTTATCTTGCAGTAACATTAACACATTGCATGCTCAGTTGTTGGGGGTCCGGACAGTCAATGGCATGCCAATGTGACAATGTTAATTATATTGACACAGACAGAGCCATTTGAAAAAGTTAACAAGCAAAAGCTTTTATTTTTTACACAAATGTTAGACAATATCAGACATAAAGAACAAATATTGATGATATTTACCACTAATAATGCATATTTTTTGTTCAATCCAAAGAAAAAAACAGGCGGCTTCATTTTAGTTATATATGATTGAGTGACCCCCGCAACGGCACCCTAAAACATTTCCGACAGTTTAAGACTTAAAAATCATTCAAATTTCTTGAAATTGTACTCACATATTGAGAAAATAGTGCAGATTCCCATGCAATGATCAGATTTGCGATATATTAATTATACTTCGAGATATCGCCTTCGAACGCGCGCGTTGTTTTTTGGCTTCACGAGTTCGAAGTGTTTTTAATACCGGCACCCCCTCAACCCTCATTGACAATGCACGCAACTCAACATTTCTTGTGCGATGTTGGTATTATTTATCGTATTTACTTGTATTACTCGTAGCGGACGATCTACGCATTATTTCTCCTCAATATTTCGACCAGTTCAGTTTCTAAGGGTAGCGCGCATCATCTCATGCGCGATTTTTTACAACACGCGCAAAAACAAATATTACGCGGGGTGCCGATATTAAAAACAGTGCCGATGTGTAGTATAGCAAGGGGTTGCAATACCGAACGGGTTGTATTACCGTACATGCAAATTCCAATAGGAATAACGTTCGAATTTTGAAAGTTGAATTTGAAAGTCGGCATTAACGGAGGATAATAGGGTCAATCCACGTCAAATCAACCGGTGGGTGTCACCCGACCCCCTTCGATTTCGCTAAAATTCGCACCAATTGTTCCCCCAAGTGTCTGACGGAAAACCCCGAAGTTTTTTGCCCCAAAGTCATTCAGTTGCTAAGTTACGGCCGCGCCTAGCAACCAATGCGCGGTCAAACCGTTTCTTCTTTAAAATTTTGGCCATTTTTGATTATCTGCTGTAGCTAAAATTGAAAAGCCAGAGCTCTCATTGTCTGGAAATTGGAAGAACTTTGTCATCTCTACAAGATGTATTCATTATGTCGCGGGTCGAGTTTTCGTTTTCGCGTACGAGGTCACCGAAAATGGCTTTAAGCGAAAAATTAAAGTTTTTTTAAGCATGTTTGGATGCCCGTAGCTTAAAAATTAATAGATATTTTGCTCTAATCTTTTAGAGTATTAAAGACCTTCACTTCCTTTACAGATAAAAAAAAAAATGAGCGTGATTGTTCAAGTCGTTTTCGAGTAAAGCGCCCTCAAAGTTTGGATTTTTCAAAAATGCACCAAGTTCAAGGTCAAAGGTCACCCTTAGTCCAATCCGGGATCTTCACCAATTTTTGTGTACTGACAGATATTTACCTATATTTTCAGGGGTTACCAAAGAAATTTTGCTACCGGAACGTTTAATGGCTTAATTACGCTAACGAAAATGGTCGTAAACAACCCGAAATACTCAAAATTGCCATATAATTGGCTTTAGGGCATATTTTGTATCTCTCTCACACGCAATACAAAAGTTTATAAATACTGTTCTTCAGGGAATTGGCAGACATTCACCTATATTTTCATGGGTTAGCAAAAAAAAATTGCTACCGAAACGTTTAACGGCTTATTTACACTGACGAAAATGGTCGTAAACACACTGAAACGTGTTAAATAGCCATATAATTGGCTTTAGGGCATATTTTGAATCTCTCTCACACGCAATATAAAAGTTTATAAATACTGTTCTTCAGGGAATTGGCAGACATTCACCTATATTTTCATGGGTTAGCAAAAAAAAATTGCTACCGGAACGTTTAACGGCTTATTTACACTGACGAAAATGGTCGTAAACACACTGTAACATGTTAAATCGCCATATTACGGGCTTTAGGGCATAGTTTGAATCTCTCTCACATGCAATAGAAAACGTTATAAATACTGATCTTCAGGGAATTGGCAGACATTCACCTATATTTTCATGGGTTAGCAAAAAAAAATTGCTACCGGAACGTTTAACGGCTTATTTACACTGACGAAAATGGTCGTAAACACACTGTAACATGTTAAATCGCCATATTACGGGCTTTAGGGCATAGTTTGAATCTCTCTCACATGCAATAGAAAACGTTATAAATACTGATCTTCAGGGAATTGGCAGACATTCACCTATATTTTCATGGGTTAGCAAAAAAAAATTGCTACCGGAACGTTTAACGGCTTATTTACACTTACGAAAATGGTCGTAAACAGTACTGTGTGTTTACGACCATTTTCGTCAGTGTAAATAAGCCGTTAATGGTTCTGGTAGCAATTTTTTTTTGCTAACCCATGAAAATATAGGTGAATGTCTGCCAATTCCCTGAAGAACAGTATTTATAACGCTTTATATTGCGTGTGAGAGAGATTCAAACTGTATGCCCTAAAGCCCGTAATATGGCGATTTAACATGTTACAGTGTGTTTACAACCATTTTCGTCAGTGTAAATAAGCCGTTAAACGTTCCTGTAGCAATTTTTTTTTGCTAACCCATGAAAATATAGGTGAATGTCTGCCAATTCCCTGAAGAACAGTATTTATAAACTTTTGTATTGCGTGTGAGAAAGATTCAAAATATGCCCTAAAGCCCGTAATATGTCTATTTAACACGTTTCAGTGTGTTTACGACCATTTTCGTCAGTGTAAATAAGCCGTTAAACGATCCGGTAGCAATTTTCTTTTGCTAACCCATGAAAATATAGGTGAATGTCTGCCAATTCCCTGAAGAACAGTATTTAGGCTATAAACTTTTGTATTGCATGTGAGAAAGATTCAAAATATGCCCTAAAGCCCGTAATATGGCTATTTAACACGTTTCAGTGTGTTTACGACCATTTTCGTCAGTGTAAATAAGCCGTTAAACGTTCCGGTAGCAATTTTTTTTTGCTAACCCATGAAAATATAGGTGAATGTCTGCCAATTCCCTGAAAAACAGTATTTATAAACTTTTGTATTGCGTTTGAGAAGGATTAAAAATATGCCCTAAAGCCCGTAATATGGCTATTTAACATGTTTCAGTGTGTTTACGACCATTTTCGTCAGTGTAAATAAGCCGTTAAACGTTCCGGTAGCAATTTTTTGTTGCTAACCCCTGAAAAAATAGGTGAATGTCTGCCAATTCCCTGAAGAACAGTATTTATAAACTTTTGTACTGCGTGTGAGAAGGATTCAAAATATGCCCTAAAGCCAATTATATGGCTATTTAACACGTTACTGTGTGTTTATACGACCATTTTCGTCAGTGTAAATAAGCCGTTAAACGTTCCGGTAGCAATTTTTTTTTGCTAACCCATGAAAATATAGGTGAATGTCTGCCAATTCCCTGAAGAACAGAATTTATAAACTTTTATATTGCGTGTGAGAGAGATTCAAAATATGCCCTAAAGCCAATTATATGGCTATTTAACACGTTTCAGTGTGTTTACGACCATTTTCGTCAGTGTAAATAAGCCGTTAAACGTTCCGGTAGCAAATTTTTTTTCCTAACCCATGAAAATATAGGTGAATGTCTGCCAATTCCCTGAAGAACAGTATTTATAAACTTTTGTATTGCGTGTGAGAGAGATACAAAATATGCCCTAAAGCCAATTATATGGCAATTTTGAGTATTTCGGGTTGTTTACGACCATTTTCGTTAGCGTAATTAAGCCATTAAACGTTCCGGTAGCAAAATTTCTTTGGTAACCCCTGAAAATATAGGTAAATATCTGTCAGTACACAAAAATTGGTGAAGATCCCGGATTGGACTAAGGGTGACCTTTGACCTTGAACTTGGTGCATTTTTGAAAAATCCAAACTTTGAGGGCGCTTTACTCGAAAACGACTTGAACAATCACGCTCATTTTTTTTTTAATCTGTAAAGGAAGTGAAGGTACTCTAAAAGATTAGAGCAAAATATCTATTAATTTTTAAGCTATGGGCATCCAAACATGCTTAAAAAAACTTTAATTTTTCGCTTAAAGCCATTTTCGGTGACCTCGTACGCGAAAACGAAAATTCAACCCGCGACGTAATGAATACATCTTGTAGAGATGACAAAGTTCTTCCAATTTCCAGACAATGAGAGCTCTGGCTTTTCAATTTTTAGCTACAGCAGATAATCAAAAATGGCCAAAATTTTAAAGAAGAAACGGTTTGACCGCGCATTGGTTGCTAGGCGCGGCCGTAACTTAGCAACCGAATAACTTCGGGGCAAAAAATTTCGGGGTTTTCCGTCAGACACTTGGGGGAACAATTGGTGCGAATTTTAGCAAAATCGAAGAGGGTCGGGTGACAAAATGTCTGAAAATTGGTTGATTTGACGTGGATTGACCCAATAAATAGATGTTTAGCAAACATTTTCCACCATTTCCCGAAGAAAATAAGCGGCCTGAGGCGTTCTACGCGCGTTTTGCCGCGCACCACTGCAGTGGCAGCGCGCATGTCAATGACATTCCCATGCAAAACATTCACGTTTGGTGCGTCCGGTTAATACAACCCGGTTTGTGCGCTACAAAAAATTCTGCTTTCTTGAAAGGGTGCCGTAAAAGTTCAATTTGCGTAAGTTTGCCGCTTTTTTCTACGAAATAAGTTATCAATTCTTTATCTTGAGAATATATAGATCACTTATTTGTGTTTTATTCATATCTCTGTTCTTCATGTTGATCGTTGTCATGGCGTAAAGAAATGGTATCCGGTAATAGGACCCGATACCATACATCTACCATACGTCGATAGTACGTGCCCGGCCCGGACAGCGCTGTATCTAACGTAGTCGTAGATGATGAAACACATTTCTTACCTTCCTGGATCTTTTGGAAATCGAAATAATGCTGAACCTGCTGATAGTTTCGTGTAGCTATTGGTGCAGTTTAATGCACTGCACCAAGTCATGATTTTTTACAGAAATTTCCTTCTTTCTTGTCTTGATCTTGGATCTTTTGTCTCACACAAACAAGTGAACGAAGAGGATAAAATCGGGAACTTTAGTTGCCAACCGCTAGTTGGCGCACTCCTTCAAACTCCCACAATTCCGCGCGTTAGCGTTTCACTTTTTGACCGAGAGTTGATCATCTTATCTTTGATACTACACAGTCATTCCATCGATATAAAAATACTGGATATAGCAACAGCGCCCTCATCATTAAGCCAGCGACAGTGTGAAAAAGTACTCCAAAAGTACTCCAAATACAAAGACCATGCTCGCTCGAGTGAATCGATTTACGGAAATGAATAGAAGCACCTTTTGTATTTGGTCACTTAGGTGGACTTTTAGATACTTGCGGCGGCTTCAACGTCGCTCATTCGGCATTGTTCAGCGTGCTGTATCCTTCTTCTTCTTCTTCCTTGGTAGTGCAGACTTCATGACTGAAGATTACGCACTGCGTGTGGTGCACATACAGTATAGTACAGTGAACGCAAACAAAATAAACAAAACAAAAACAAAAACAGAGACGCGACAGCACAATAAAACACAAACAACGTGGGGGGGGGGGGGGGGGGGTGGGCGTTTAGATGCAGGCGGCCCTCACTGCTGCTGTGTATATCCAGTGTGTATATATCGATGAGTCATTCCAACTTGTGGCTAAAAGCCGCCAGACCGGACCAGCGCGCCCCGCCGCCACACCGCTGCGCGCGCGCACCGGCCCGGCGGAACCGTCAGTGGGCGGAACTCGCTAGCCGACGCGGCGCGGCCGGTATGGTTGAGTGACCCCCGCATCGGCACCCTAAAACATTTCCGACAGTTTAAGACTTAAAAATCATTCAAATGTCTTGAAATTGTACTCACATATTGAGAAAATAGTGCAGACTACGATGCGATGATCAGATTTGCGATTTATTGATTATATTTTGAGATATCGCCTTCGAACACGTGCGTTGTTTTTTGGCTTCGCGAGTTCGAAGTGTTTTTAATACCGGCACCCCCTCAATTCTCATTGACAATGCACGCAACTCAAAATTTGTTGTGCGATGTTGGTATTATTTCTCGTATTTACTTGTATTACTCGTAGCGGACGATCTACGCATCATTTCTCCTCAAAATTTCGACCAGCTCAGTTTCTAAAGGTAGTGCGCATTATCTCATGCGCGATTTTTTACAACACGCGCAAAAACAAATATTACGCGGGGTGCCGATATTAAAAACAGTGCCGATGTGTAGTACACCTATGATATGTGTTACCGTACCGTACCGTATACACGATCATACACGTCACATGTGCACATCCGCCACAGTGCTAAGAACAATGGCGTCGGTATTCCAATTCATTCTCCTCATTCTTTGTGGAGTATTGGTGGTATCCACACAGGCTGAGGAGTTCATAACATGCGGAGGATTCATCAAATCTGAAATTCAGATAAACTTTGCGAAAGTAGAGGTAAGAATACGTATAAAGTTGATTAGAAATCTACATAAATTTTGTAGTGTCCCACATATTGAGAATTGTGTACCGTAAATCTGACCAGCTCTCATCTCGAGACTCGACATCCATTGAATTATGTTACTGTTGTGATTTGTAGTATTACTGTCGAGTGTTCATGTCAATGATAATGTCTAGTCATACATCGTAATATTCTATTAATAGATCTTGTTGCTACTGAAATTGAAGACGAGTTGGATTGAACTTGAACATTGAATTAACATAATTTAAATTTTAACTTGTGAATCAATGTGATCATGAATAGTGAGACTAAGATTAAGAAGATGATACAAGTCTAGTTTCGTAAGTGAAGTGTGCTTGTGGGGTATGAAAAAAAATCAAATTATATGAAAGAAAGACGAAGAAAGAGCACAAGCAAAAGTTGTAATTTTGAGACATGTTCACAGGCGATGGAAGAAAAGAAGTCAACAATTAAAATGTTATTCAGGTATTCTACTACTAGGGACGGGGTGTTCAGAGTGATGACGTAGTGAGTTCACTTTGCGCGAGTGTGTAGTAATCTGTGTGTGTCTTTCGATTACTACGTAAACTCCGTAGCCACACACAAATTCGCACTCAAATCACGGAACAATGCGACGGCACCGCAATATCGTACTTTTCGGAAAACATCGCTAAAACTTCTCCTCCTTTCTCCTCTTTTCCGGGCTAGATCTTTCTTGAAAAAAATTATCCGAATATACCCGATTGAAGCCGACACAGTGCCCTTCATGCCGATGTAACCTAAGTTTTTGTAGCTCAAAGAGAACTGACACAAAAATGCCATGAAGTTTTAAAAGCTACGATTACATCATTTTCCCGTAATCTGCACCCAACTTAGGTTAGTAAGTATGAAAATATAAAGTCTGCTTATTCCGAAAATGTATTGGTTGTCGATATTTTATAAAATTTGAAGCCCGGAAAATACAATTAGTAAGGCCAGATTCTTTAAAAAATCGATCGAATTTGTTCTCCGCCGTGAGCTGGCTTTGAAAGGACCGCTCGGTTTGACATCGGACCTATGGGCAACTACATTTCTCACGTAGGGGTGTTAATGTTATTTTTCAATTTCAATTTCAATTTTATTTCACATCTTTAAAAACACAGAATATACAAATTTCAGCAAATTACATACATTAAAAACAAAAAACAAGTTATACATGTGGTGTGGACAGTATTACAGTGCATGTGGGGGATCTGCAAAGGATATAGATATCCTGTCGAGGCAGATCCCTTTGTTAGCTGTAATAACTAGTACAATTTAACGAACAAATGATTTTAATATCTTTGTCGTAGCCCCCCCCCCCCCCCCCCGACCGCCCACTCACCCCGCCCGCCCACCCTCTGCCATTATAAATATTTTTTTAGTGAGGATTTGAATACATTTAATGAGGAGCATTGCGTAATACTATTCGGCAGGTAATTCCATACATCTGGACCTCTATGTTTAATGGATTTCTGTGCAAGCAATGTCTTTGGGTTAGACAAATGATATTTACATGAACTACGAGTTTGATAATTGTGTATTTGATCATTGCGAATAAATGGGTCTTTAAGTGCATAGGGATGAGATTTATTTTCAATTTATACATAAATATGGCTGTTTGAGATACGTTAATGTCTGTTATTTTTAAAACATTTAAACTTATAAAGATAGGATTTGTATGAGCAAGATAAGCAGAATCTGAGCATATTCGAATTGCTCTTTTTTGTAATATAAAAATTGAATCAATATTTCGTTTACAAGTTGTACCCCACATGATATTACAATATGATAGTTTTGACAATATCAACGAATTATACAGAAGTAATAGTGTTTTTCTACACAAATCATATCGTAACTTATTCAAAATCCCAATTGATCTCGAGATAGATAGTATTAAATGTTTACAATGATTATCCCAATTTAAAAGTTCATCAACATAGACTCCAAGAAAATTAACAAACATTTTCCGCTCAAGTTCTTTATTACATAACGTTATTCTACATTGTCTATCATTGATATTCGTGGCTGGGGTTCTAAAAATAACATAGTTAGTTTTGTTCAAATTTAATGATAGCTTATTATCATTTAACCAACTTGCAATTTTAGGTAATTCAATATTGATAGTACTAATCAAAACATCAAAATTATTGTGCGAGAAAAGTAAGTTAGTATCGTCCGCAAACAAAATATAAGATGCAACATTAGATGCATAAATCAAATCATTAATATAAACTAAGAAGAAGAGGGGCCCAAGGATTGATCCTTGTGGTACACCACATGTTAAGTTTAGTACCTGGGATTTAACTGAATCAAATTGAACATATTGTTTTCTATTGTTGAGATAATCCTTAATCCATGCCAATGGAGTGCCCCATATACCATACCGCTCGAGTTTGTATAAGAGTATTTTGTGGTCTAAGGTGTCGAATGCTTTCGACAAATCCATGAAGATTCCAATAACATATTCTTTATTAGCGAGTGACTGGGTTATTCTATTATACAAGTCTAAGACTGCTAAATCCGTGGAGTAGTGTTTGCGAAAACCATATTGGTTGTGGCAAAGGACATCATATTTCACAAAAAAATCATACATTTGATTAAAAATAATTCTTTCTAGTATTTTAGATATGCATCCAGGAGAATAGATATGGGGCGATAATTCTGACATTGATTTGGATTATCCTTTTTAAAAATAGGTATAACTTTGGCCAATTTAAATGCATTTGGATAATTACCAGTACAAATTGACAAATTAAATACATGACATAATGGTTCAGCAATGCAATAAATAATCTTTTTCAAAATAAATGTATTCAAATGATCATGACCGGTAGATTTAGTGGATTTCAACTGTTTTGTTATTTTGATTATTTCACTTGCATCAACCGGCTTAAAAAACATGGTATTATCAACTTTGTTAGGTAAAAAGTTCACAAAGGAACCATTTTCTGAATCAATTGTGTTTGCTAATTTGGGACCAATATTTACAAAGTATCTATTTAATATATTTACAATACTCTGTGGATCACTTGCTTTTTCATTACCATCAAACATTTCATGTGGAAATATATTATTTTTATGCTTACCAAGTAAGTCATTAATTACACGCCATGTGGCGGCAATGTCACCCTTGACCTTGCCAAGTTTTCCATTCCAAAACTTCTTGCGGGATGATTTCAACAATGCGTTTAAAATGTTTCTATACTTTTTATATTTTTCCCGATGATTGACACAGTAAGGGTTTTTCAAACATTTTTGATATAGTCTATTTTTTTTATTAATTGAACGCAATATGCCTTTTGTTATCCAAGGTTTGCGATTTACATGTTTACTATTAATTCTAACTTCTTCAATTGGAATATTCATATCAAGCGAAAACATAATTGTCTCATTTAATTTATCATATGCCCTATTTACATCATCCTTTTCATTTAATACCATCGACCAGTTTTCTCTTGCAAGGTCATGAGTGAGTGCATTTACATTTTCATCTGTATACTTCTGAATTTCACAATGTTTACATTGAACTTTGATTGGGATTGGTACATCTACAATAGCAAAAATGGGTAAATGATCAGAAATAAAACCCCTGATTTCACTTTAGTATATACATTAGTAAATATATTGTCGATTAATGTCGCCGAAGTAGGACTTATTCTTGTAGGCTTATTTATCAAAGAATATAATGCATAAGAGTTAAAAGTAGTTAATAAGCAATTATCATTTAATTCATGTTCACTTAGCATCACGTTTATATTGAAATCCCCCATAACGTATGTCTGTTTTCCCCTTCTTGACAAAATATGAAGGCATTTATCTAAATTATCAATAAACAAAGGAACAGATGTGTGTGGTGATCGGTATATCAATCCAATATTAATCTTTTTATCGGTCCTATCACAAATTTCAACAAAAAGACTCTCAACGTCTTCGGAGATAGGCATAACCTCTTCCATTATTGTAAACGTTAAGCCTGTTCTAATATAAAGAACCACACCCCCGCCTCTCCCCCTTTCTCGGTCGACTCGAATGGTTTGATAGCCATCTAAGTCGAACAAAGGGGGGGAGTGGGTGGTTAGCCAGGATTCGGTAATGCCAATGACTGTGAATGGATAGTCCAAGGATAATAAAAGATCCTTAACAGAGTCAAAATTGCGATTCAGACTCCGTGCGTTCAAGTGTAACACGCTAAATGTATCAATATTATTACTAAAGTTGCATTTAAATTCATGTGGTACATAATACTGGCATTCTACATCATCAAGTATATTAACCTCACTATCAATTGTATTTATCATATTAGCCATAACCATTTCATGATATTCATTGTGCCTAGTAATTGTATAAAGTATCATATCTACAATATTGTGTAAACATTTCAAGTGAAAAATGCCTTCAT
This sequence comes from Echinarachnius parma, assembly GCA_037951105.1. Classification (NCBI taxonomy): domain Eukaryota; kingdom Metazoa; phylum Echinodermata; class Echinoidea; order Clypeasteroida; family Echinarachniidae; genus Echinarachnius; species Echinarachnius parma. The sequence goes on along the minus strand of JBAMJV010001302.1, from coordinate 42,494 downwards.
CAATCCACATAATTAATACTACAGCATTTTTATTTGATTTAACACTTTTTGTATACGCTATACAAGGATAGATGAGTCTCATAGTTCAATTAAAGCTTTAAGATTGAAACAATCATTTTTGTTTCGTTTAAATTCGTTCTAAATCAGCTGTTTTTGAGATTCTGATTTTCCTATTGTCCTTGGTAAGGGCGGTGATTCGCCCGTCATATGTCCATGTTCTCAGTACATTGTCATGTTCTCTTGCCTTGGAAAGGAGAGCACTCCTCTCACGAGTTAGGTCCTCGTGGACAAAGACGTTCGTACCTTTGAGTCTTGACCTTGCATCATAAACCTGCCTCCGTACGTTGTACCTGACGAACTTGACTATGATCGGCTTGGCGGGTGGTCGGCGTACTCCAGCTCGTTGATGACTGCGGACCGGGATGCGGTGTGACCTGTCCAGATCATCTGGCCGCAAGTCGACGCCGAGTTTCTCCTTCGCCAACTTGATGATGACGTTGTCGGTGTCCTCCTCACCCTCCTCTTCGATGCCGTGGAACCGGAGACAGTTTCTCCTACTGTATTGCTCTTGTTCTTCCTTCGCTTCTTGACAGGCTCTGATTTCCTTTTTGAGCGAGGAAATCTCATGCTCCAGAGTGGTGATGTTTTCGGTTTTCTTTTCAATGTCAAATTCGAGAGCCTTGTAGACGTCGTTCGATATCTTTGTGGCAATTTCATCGTACACTGCCTTCACGATGGCGTCGATGACTGGTTGCGATGTCAGGGCAGCCTTGATCCTGGTCTGCAGGTCAGCTTTCGCTCCCTCTGTCTCATCGTCCTCTACTCCATTCATGATTCTGCCTTTCTCTCTATTCTCCGTTCCGCCAATTGTATTCTTGTCAGCCACTCTATTCATGTCATTGTCTGCACCCTCTATTGAAGTCACTGTTTTGGTTGGGTGACCAGTTGAGCTTTTTTGGGGTGCAGACACCGATGGTGTTTCCCTGGCGGGCTGGCCTGGATTAACTCCAGGAACCGTTGAGCGAGTTAGCACCATGGTCTATCAAATGTTGCTTGCCGGAAAATACACCACAAACTGCTATTAAACTCGAAGTCAAACGTCCAGATAAATCAAATCACATTATGTCCTTTACTTTAGCAGTAACACAGTTTGTAATGTTGTTGCGATTTCAAAAACGGCAGAATTTCTCTCCACAAGAAGCGTAATAGTATAGTATGTCCGAGTCGTACAATCACACCAAATATCTACCACGGAAGATATCGCGGAAGAAGCGAACATAGTTAAAAATTGTCCGCAAATCGAGGGTCTTTGACGTAATTTAATTGATTGGTAATCATAGAAATAATATCTTAAACTATATTTCAAAGCTCCGATGTAAAATAATGAAAAAAACAACCCCCAAATAAAGTATAATTATTAACTAATGTCCAAGAAGTTATGGTACATTCCGGACCAACATTGTGTAAACAGTATGATTTTGACAGAATATTATCGAGTCAAACTCTGTATTTTTTTAGTTTGTGAATATTTTGTAGGACTAAGACATCAGGGTACGTATTACAATTGTAATCAAACTATTTTCCAATGTATGAACATCGCAAATAATACGATTTTAGGGGCTAAAACTCGATAATGTATGTGAATTTGTCGGCTATTTCTTCTTCTTCTTCGTTCAATAAAGTGTAGCTTTAGACTGGAATATTACGCATTTACTGGATAATAAAGAAATGCTTAGGGCTTGAATATTTATTTTTCTTGTCCTTGATACTAATTTTTTAATAAATCGTATGCAGAAAAAGTAAAGGGATTTGTAACTAATACAAATAATGTCTTCCTTTTTTGGTGTTGCCATGGCCATGCTAGATTTGTGCATGTTGTAAGTTTGCGTCATGAATTTTGACTTTTGAAGTGTGTCAGTCACGCTGACTTGCAAACAAGTTGTGTATATTCTTCAAAATATGGTTTAGACAACTTGAGATGGGTTTTTTGTTTGTACTTTCTTCACAAAGTTTAGATCGCCTTTGTTATTTTTCTTATAAAAAATCAATTTGTTCTGATTTTATGAATCTTTAGATGTTGGACACTGAGCTGGGAACATGAAGATGATGAGGCAGAGCAGAGGAAATGTTAATCAGAAACAGTTATTTTTGATGCAACACGTAAGAGAGAGGACAAATCGACATGAAATAATAGTCTTGAAGGACAAGGCATCGAGGAGACATCCCATTGATCTGTCATGAAGAAAGATGATGCATCTCCCCTCTTTTCATTTGATGGGAAACAACCAAAATATCAAAACAAATGTATTGCGATTTAATCAAGCATGTCAAAACAATTTCAACAAATAAACAATCTGTTATAAAATTTCAGTAAAATAATTCTTAAGAATGATGAATATAAAACTAGATTTTGAAGGGGGGACAAATCAAAGCAACATTTGCAATTAAATAAGTAAAGAATTATGAAGTGAAACAAGAACAATTAAATATGCAACAGTGAATAAGAAAATGAACAAAAGAACAACCAATGAATCAAGGAAAACATTGACACAATCCTTGTAATTATTCAACATTAAAATAGATGTAACAAAAAGGTCATAAAAAGATGACGAAAACATGCATAAAGAAAAGGTGTTGCATTAAATTTGACGGTTTTATATTATATAAGATGTCTGTTTGTGTGGGTTTCTTGTGTGTGTGTGTGTGTTCATGTGTCACTGCCACTATAAATAAGTATACTCCTGTGTGAATGTTGTTGAAGCCTGATAATCATAATTAAATTTAAGAAGACAAAACCGTTAGAAATATGAATGTTAGTTGAGACCAAACAATAACAGACAAAGAAAAACAATATAAAACAAAGAAAAACAATTTAAATCAAAGAAAAAAACAATATAGAACAAAAGAAATACATTCAAACCACTTGTTCTTGAGTCATATTAACTTGATTACCTGTTTGATATCCAAGAAGTAAAAGAAAAAATAATACATGATTTATAAACATTATTTTGTGTATGTTACGCAAAAACAATACAATACATTAACAAATCATAAAACAAAGAAAAACATAAGATGGGTAACTATTTAGTAATCAATTACATAATATACTTAAATCTATGATATTACTACTTGATTGGCAAAAACTGAGTGCATTTGGCCCATTGCATTCATGAGATATGAACATTTATGTTTATTACGCATAAATTTGCATAAATTTGCATATTTAATATGTTATTATTTGGTAAAAAAAATATGTATAGCAATCAGAACTGTTCTGCCAACATCCATGCAAAATTTCATTATAATAAGAATCTGCATCCCAGAGATATTCACATATGTTTCAAACATGATTATGCCAAATCCCTATGCAAAGAGTACCCAAACGGTGCCATCTGTAAAACAATAGAAATAAAAGATTTTATCACATGACCAATGTGGAAATTTTCCCTAAAAAATAATTCTTTAAAAAATCATAACTCTTGAACGCTACGACCGATTTTCAAAATTTCAACTGTATTATGCTTCTAAAATCACACTTAATCAATATGTGAAATAAATTAAGCCTTGCCTATGAAAGAAAAAAATCACCTGAACACCCTACTACTACTGTCTAGGCATCGGCATTTGGCGTTACATGGCGCGCGCGCCATGGACCATATTTTTGTAGACGTAGTTTGCGCGATATTTGACTGGGCAATGCAACTTCGCTATTGCAAGGGTGGAGGGATATACTATTTTTCCTAATGTAATGCGGTCTAACAGCTAGCTGACTGAACCACACATAGGTTCATTACAATAGGGTTGTGCGGAGATCAACCTCTTCCGCCCGCTGCACTATCCAACGGAAACAAATTTTTTTGTCGGCTGATTTCTCCCTCAATTTACCAGCAAATGCAAAAAAACTTTTGTTTATGTGATCCACAATTCATATACTTTGATAATAATTACCGACTTTGTTGTTTTGAAGACCGCAAAATATAGAAATAAAATGATTATTTCCCGTTCGTTTTCCTTACCGATGCGTCCTAAAACACGCCGGTCAACTGTTGAACCGGCAACAGTGTACGAATGGCTGGTATTGTTATCTCCAGCGCATTTGCATATATTGCGTGTAAATGGTTCACCTGAGTGAACCATTTACTTTGTAGATGTGGACTGAACCACATATTATGCATACATGTGAAGCAACCAAAAAAATACTTTTTTTTTCACGAGGGCAATTTTGAAAATTTTGAGGGAGAAAAACGCACTCGTGAAATTATTCACGAGGGCTATTTTTTTGTTTACATCGTTTTCACTGCTCAAGGGTCTAATAAATGATTATCATGATGTGATCTATCCGATTATGCCATGTTTGGTATGTTTCTGGCGCTTTCCGATCATGCAAAAAGATGTTTAAAATTAAAACAAATTTTTAAAAAATTTAATTTTTTTTTTTTTTTTTTTTATCGGGGGCGAATCGCCTTTTGCCCCCGTGTATTTTTTTGAGAGGTACTAGTAAAAATCATAGATCCGGTTCGTGTTTTGAATCAAGAAACTCGATCAATTTCGACATCGGTAAGTCATGTTTTGCCGCATTTTCGCAGTGAACTTTGCTGAAATATATCGAATTTTAGAGCAATCAAAAGTATTCCGCAGTTTGGAAAATTGTATTTTTGGAAGATTCAGGTGTTTTTACGATATAATCTCGGAAGTTTTTTCTGCCTCAAGCAGTTTCACACATTCATTTTCAGTCTTGGAGGTCTCGAGGCCGGCCTCGAGGCCGATTTTTCAGTCCTCGGCCTCGGCCTTGGCCTCGTAATGCCGTGACTCGGACTCGTCCTCGGCCTCGTAGCATGCGGCCTCGATGACTCGGGTCGAGGCCGGTTCGAGGCCGGAAGATTTCATAGAATCTGGTGAATTTAAGATTCAACATTTGCATCGGCCCGGAAGCGCGTATCAATATAAGTGTGTGTGAGTGATGATAACGTGTATGCAGTGTGCGCTACGTGCGATGCGCTAAGTCACATGTGTCACAGTGTTGCTATCGTCATGCAGTATTTTCAGTATGATTTTCGTGTGATTTGAAGATTTGTGATTTTGGAAGTAGTGAACCAAAAACGATCGTTTCAACGGAGGGCGAGGAGTAATTTATCAACCCAGAATCGGCATTTATCGAGATTTTGTTGGTAACTGATTATTATTATATTGATAACGAACGTGAACACTAATCATACACGGACAAAGAAATAAAATTGAATGATATTGTACGATATTTTCGGGAGATTCTTATAGTTATACAGCTAGCTACGCATTAAGCTAAGATGACGCCAGGCCGACCGGCCAGGCGCTTGATGCAGGGGATTCCCGGTGAGTGTAGATCGGAGCTTGAAGTAACACCAAAATGATTGTTATCATTTTGTGCTTTTCTCAGTAAATTCCATAAGAGCACAATAAAAAAATAACAAATAATTGTCTGGGAGTGTGATTACTGATAAATATTTTCTGTCTGCAGACTACTCTGATCATTCACAATTATTTTGTTATTCCCACTCAAACTTCGAGTTTGAGTTCGAAGCCGTGGTCGTGGAAGATATTTTTTTGGTGACAAATGGAATGCCGGTGTCTTTGCCTTTCGTACCATAGCAATTATTGCATGTGGTTGTCCTGTTTTTATCGCTTGAAAATTACAATGAATGAAAGAACTTTTAAATTTAGATAACCCAAAATAAATTCAATGCAAACATAAGCGTCTACTCTTGGGAGCAGTTTGGAAGTTGCTGTAGAAGTTTCACAGAATTGAAGCCGGCGAAGTCATTGAAATAAAAATCATATAATTATATACTGTGGACGTAGACTGAATCGCTGGTAGAATTATACATTATTCTGGTCTTCTGGAGCATCGGTTGACGGTTATGAAGTATAATTATAATAATTATGAATTTTTACTAAAAAGATTAACATTTCCTACAATAAAAATAATGGTGTTCACTTTGAATAATGCAGAATTTAGGCGGAAAATATGGTTGTTTGTGTCGGAATGAGGGCGCCCTTCGATCACAATGAGGGCGCTCTACATGAAACTAATTTGAAAATGCACGATTATAATATACGTTCTTAATTATATAAACAATACATGATATATCGTACAGAAAATTGTATAAAACTATCCCTAGACAGTCCAAGGCAGAATAAATATGTTGCACCATCATATTTTTGCAATATTTCGTACATGACAGTGATGCACATTTTTTGTGATAAATATGCCATAAAACATCATATAAAGACAAACTTTTTTTTCCAGATAGACATGCTACAATCTGTATGTAAAAATGTATTATGTTTTGCTACCCATTATATGATAAAATGCTGTGGTCAGGTGCAGATGTTTTTGAAATTTGTATTGTATTGGCCTAGAGAGGGCGCCCTACTCAACAATGAGGGCGCTATTTCTAAAAAGAAAAGAGCGAAAACGCAAGAGTAATTGATGTCGTAATTGTTGATTTGAATCAATTGTTGATTGGGTGATTGTGTTTGATTGATTGTATGATTTTAAAAGGTTTAAAATAAACAAAAAATTAAAATATGACATTATTATTTTAATTTGGTGACTCGGACTCGGACTCGGACCATGGTGACTCGGACTCGGACTCGGACTCGGACCATGGTGACTCGGACTCGGACTCGGACTCGGACCACGGTGACTCGGACTCGGACTCGGACTCGGACCATGGTGACTCGACTACAACACTGTTCATTTTATCGCACAAACCGAGGGTTGTGGGGCCATGATTTGGTGAATTTAGCCCTCGTTCGCCGCTGCGATACGCCGCCGCGTGTGCTGCATGCCGCGCGATCGGGTATTAAAATTGCTAGCGACAGCGGTGGGGCACGCACGCGAAATGTAAGCTCACAGCACAGCGCCATAAAACGAATGGCGAAAATGGTGACACAACAAATGGATTAAATACCATATTTTGGGCAAATATCAGTTGTTGTTTTTAGCTCACCTGAGCCAAAGGCTCAAGTGAGCTATTGTGATCGCTTTTTGTCCGTCGTCCGTCGTCCGTCGTCCGTCGTGCGTCGTGCGTCGTCCGTCGTCCGTAAACTTTTTACATTTTCATCTTCTCCAGAACCAATGATCGGATTCCAACCAAACTTGGCAGGAATCATATTTAGGGGTAGAGGAACCAAAGTTGCTAAAATGGTGGGCGTGGCCCCCAGGGGGGCCCTGGGGGAGGGCACCAAATGTAAAAAATATGTAAATTTTAAACATCTTCTTCTCAAGATCCAGAAGTATGACAGACCTGATATTTCATATTTAGATGCCTCTATTGATGAAGAATGAAAGTTGTTCACAAGATTTTTGTGGGTGGTCCCATAAGGGCCCTGTGGGCGTAACAGTTTTTTTGGGGGCCCTACCATAGGAAATATACATTTTCATCTTCTTCTCCAGAATCAATGATTAGATTCCAACCAAACATGGCAGGAATCATCTTTAGGGGTAGAGGAACCAAAGTTGCTAAAATGGTGGGCGTGGCCCCCAGGGGGGCCCTGGAGGAGGGCACCAAGTGTAAAAAATATGTAAATTTTAAACATCTTCTTCTCAAGATCCAGAAGTATGACAGACCTGATATTTCATATGTAGATGCCTCTATTGATGAAGAATGAAAGTTGTTCACAAGATTTTTGTGGGTGGCCCCACAAGGGCCCTGTGGGCGTAACAGTTTTTTTTGGGGCCCTACCATAGGAAATATACATTTTCATCTTCTTCTCCAGAACCAATGATTAGATTCCAACCAAACATGACATTTTGTAACATGTAGGTATCTATATACCCTAAATCTCCGTGTATAAGGCGCACTTTTTTCCGTCGGAAACAAATAGAAAAAGTTGGGGGTGCGCCTTATACACAGGTACAGCAAAAAAAAAATATATATAAGATAGGTAAAAAATAGGTAAAAAATTCAAGTTTATTAAGCAAATTACTAATGAATATTCATACATTCATGAGCAGCAGTACTCATTATATATGCAATTATCTAATAATTAACAATTTGTTATAAATTTTTCTCATAATTGAAGATCTTTGTAAGTAAGTGTCCCAAAACAAAATTTATTTTTTTTAGAAAGTAGGGGGTGCGCCTTATACACGAGTGCGCCGTACACACGGAGATTTACGGTAAATGACAATGCAAGTTGTCATATCGCAGAATGGCCCCATAGGGTCCCTATGTGAGTGGGGTTAATATGCTGAAGTGGTCAGTGGCTGGTGAAATGTGTTAAGCTTTGTCTTATATGTGTGTCTGTCTTTTTTTATGATTCACCCAAACATTATGGTAAATCATAATGTTAGGTACAGGGGATCAAAAGTTATTGATTAAATAGTACATCACATTATAGATTTTGGCATGATTTCAACTGATTTCATATCTTCTGAGGGTGCCAGAGAGAACATGCGCCAGATGTGAATTGATTGACCTCAGGTGAGCGTCGTGCCCCCCTGGGGCTCTTGTTATTTCAAAGGGCATAATGATTTACATTAGGTAAGTCCCAACCCATTGAATATCATTAGGTTTTCAGGTGAAACTGTACAAGAAACAGGGAGCCGTGAAGTACCAGACATACTTTGCACTAGAACAGTAATGAAGAATGAAACATTGCCAAAACAACCTTTTACTTAGTGTTGATTACCATGTATTTGTTTATTTATTACTCTTTAGTCTTTTCAGGTGGAACTGTACACAAGCAGGGAGCCCTGAAGTACCAGACAGACTGAGCTGCGTCCAACAATATACTATTCTATGAATGTCGAAAACAACACTGTACTACTACTACTAGTTTGTCATTAATATTTCATTGCATGTTTATCCCTCAAAGGGTATTCATTTTAATTCATTGACGTGCCTTCCTCCTTTTCAGGTGAAGCTGTACTACTACTAGTTTGTCATATTTCATGATGTTTATCCCTCAAAGTCAAAGGATATTAATTTTAATTCATTGACGTGCCTTCCTCCTTTTCCGGTGAAGCTGTACACGAAGCAGTGAGCCCTGAAGTACCAGACATACTTTGCACTATAGAACAGTACATTCTTATGAAGAATGAAACATTGCCCAAAAAACAACCTTTTAAAGTTGATTTCCATTTATTTATTTATTTTCCCTTTTTCAGGTGAAGCTCTACACGAAGCAGGGAGCCCTGAAGTACCAGACGGACTGTGCGCCCAACAATGGCTACTTCATGATCCCAGTCTATGACAAGGGAGACTTCATCCTCAAGCTGGAACCACCCACTGGCTGGAGCTTTGGTAAGACACACTTATATATACAATGTATATTCATATCTACTTACACATACTGTTGTTGTTGTCGTAGGCAATGTGTAGAAAATGCATGGGTAGCAGTCACTACTGTACTGCCAGGGTGTGCATTCTTTCACTGTATTACCAGGGAATTGTGCATATATAGCAAGGAAATGGTTGTGTTATCTGGTTTGAGATATGTGGTAAGATGCTCATTAAAAATCAGAGTCTAGAGAAGCTAGAGACTTTGATGTTTTTTATTGTAATGGAAAGACAAGTAATAAACCACCTTACATGCTATGGAGACTTCATCCTCAAGCTGGAACCACCCACTGGCTGGAGCTTTGGTAAGGCACACTTCTATGGTTCTAGTATAATATAAAGGAAATTGGCATTAAAGCGTGCCCACGACTTGGCATGCATGACTAAAAGAACCGATGCTCTATGCAATTTGTCTCCATCCTCAAGTTGGGATCACCCACTGGCTGGAGCTTTGGTAAGATACACTTCTATGGTTCTAGTATAATATAAAGGAAATTGGCATTAAAGCGTGCCCACGTCTTGGCATGCATGACTAAAAGAACCGATGCTCTATGCAATTTGTATATATTAGGGTATCGGTTCTTTTAGTCATGCATGGCATAAAGTCGTGGGGACGCTTTGGTAGAGAATGACAAAAGTTATTCCATAAAGTACTAGTGGTAGTACAGCAAAAAGGGACTTACCTTTGTGCAGAAGAATTTAAATCAAGATGTTTGTTTTTATTTGCTTTGATTCATTTCTACAGTTCTTTTAAAAACAACAATATATTGAACAAAGCACAGTGATGAAGATACGCAGAAAAAAGGAAAACAAATCACCAAATGACATAACATTTGAACTTAACACAAAATGTGTCTAGGGATAAAAACTAATTGTTTGATATTGAGCCCTTTAAGGATTCAACCCAAACTGACAAGACCTTTTGATTTAGCTAGAGGATGATTAATGGGAGAATTTTGAATTTGTCTTTAAAAATCTTGTATTAACTTGTGTATTTCTGATTTCTCTAAAAAAGATCCAACCAGTGTGGACCTGAAGATCGATGGAGAGACCGACCCATGCAGCCAAGGAAAAGACATCAACTTCTTCTTTAGAGGTTACACAGTATCAGGAAAGGTGGGTTGAAATAGTGCTTTGATTTTGTTTACAATTCTTTTGAAGGAATATAGGATAAAGGTCCACTGTTCAGAACTGCTCCCGAATATACTCTGGCTAGGGTCTATAGAGAATGCCTTATACCCCAATAAAATAAGTGTTTGAAAGATCACAAAATTACTTTAGTTTGCTGAGAGACTAAATTACTTTCCTTTATTTACCTTTCAATTATTAACCTTATGTGCCTTTGTATTAGTAGACTGTAGTATACAAATGTAACATTTATTAACTTGCTGGCATCTCTTGTGTTCACAGAAACAATCCTTTCTATATTCCATTGGAGATCTTCATAGACAGATTTGAATGTAATGATCTTGACCCGTTCCCTACGAGTTTCTGAAATCCCCATATACTTTGTACACAACCCACTCGGTTCCTGTGGTCAAGGGGTTAATTGAATTTGTTTTTGTCTTCAGGTATTAAGCAAGGGAAAGACAGATGGACCCGAGGGAGTGGTCATATCTCTCAAGCCCAAAGGCAAAGATGTGGTGGCCTTGGAAACACGCACAAAGCAGGGAGGAGTGTAAGTATATCTTAGGAAGAGGGTGGGGGCTTTAAAAAGAGGGGTAGATTCTTGGGAGAGGGGGTGTGGGGTAAGTAATCTAACTCAGGCACAAAGGCAAATATGTGGTTGCCTCGGAAACACACACCAAGCAGGGAGGAGAGTGGGGAAGGGAGGTTCTTGAAAGGGGTTAGTGGGTTCATTGAAGAGAGGAGTATATTCTTAGGAGAGGGGACATTGTAAGTGTAATGATTGCCTTCAGCAGAACTGCAGTTTGGGGAAATGTGATTAAGTCCCCACAGTTTGTAAAGGGAAATACAGCTTGAAAATAATTAAACATAGAGCACCCACAAATTTCAGAGTTGAAATGCAAAATTAATATTTTGTAATTCTTATATCATGAGTGAATGCATGTAGATTTGTACCTTTAATAGTATTGAAGGTATTTGTTCATTCTTTGTGTAAAGTGCACAAACATTAGTGGGATGTGCGAGGTCATCAATGCATGCAGAAAAGTTGGTGAGAATTTGTTGAGGAGTTTTGAGCAAAGATAAGCAGAGAGAAAATTAAAACACCTGCTATGGAAAAGCGTTGCATGTGATGTTTTCATGGAAAATGTACTTTATACAAGTTCTAGATGATAGGTTTCTCTGATTTGTAATCACTTTTTGTTTTCTGCAGGTACACCATTCCCAATGTGATGCCAGGAGATTTTGTGATCACGGCATCCCACCCAGCATGGACCTTCCAGAAGGTATGTGCCACTCCGCAATCCTCACATAACAAAGTTGCAATCATGCAATTCTCACTGAAGCCATCAAATTTCACTATGGGTTTCATGTCACTATTTATACATGGTCAATGAGAACTTTCTGTAAAATAATATGATACCTCCCATTAATGAAAAAGTGGGTTTAGAGTCCGTCCCTAAGGTAAGCCAAATGAAAAATGTTTCAGAACCCATATTTTGACATTTATGCTACAATTATGGACATAGTCTGCATGTTCATTAAACACAAATTAGCTTGATGTAAATTTATATACATTTTATTCCATTCAGAACTATTTTGGGTTAGTAGGAATATGTGAGGGACCAATTAAGAATCGGGAACATCGGTATTACTTCAGCAATCCTTTCTTTACTATCACTGATATGAAATATGATCCTATATAATGAACATTGTTATTTACATTTTCCCCATTGTTGAATGGTTGTTTCTGATCTGTAGGATAGCATCGCACACACCGTCACCAAAGATACAGCGACTGTGGACTCTTCCATTGTTGTCTCTGGGTATGATGTCAGAGGGAAAGTTATGAGCGAGGGAGAACCAATCAAGGACGTCTTCTTCATCTTATTCTCGGACTCTGTGAAAAAAGAGGTATGACATTCCTTTTTTTAAAGTGATCCATTAATTTTGTAAAATTCAACCAAAATAACTTGGAGCTTTCACACTTCTCTTGTACCTTGTTGTTTGGCTTATGGTAACAGAAGAATGAAATGGGTTTTGATTTTCAATGTCTCCCTAATTATGGAGAAAATTTAAGATTGAATTTGAAAGCTCAATTTGGATGCTCAATCGTCCATAGTATCCAAATTTTGATACTTCATACGAACGATCGGGACAAAATCAGACATTCGTTTTCTTTGGGTAAACATTCTCTTTCTATGAAATTCTCACATATCATTCTCAGGAATCCTACAATGAAATTGGTATATGATTGAAGTCTAAAACATTACTTTTTTTGGGGAAAAAATATAAAAGTTAATGGATCACTTTTTGAGTGCCAATATTTTCATCACACAAATGCCATAAAGCTGTAAAATCCCTGGCACTAAGAGTGTTTACTATTTTTACATACAGTCGGTAGAAGGTAAACTCAGATTTATCTGTTACTTTGGTATGTTTTACAGGTTATCAAGTTATAACATTGATTGAATGACCATTTCCACAAAATACATTTACAATACATAATATGTCAAATTATAAAATAATGAGTGGCACCATATCTTTTTCATTCTGTCCATAGGATGTAGCATAATGTAACAGGGGCAGTGTGAAATGTTACCAGTCTGTATTCAATATCTCTACAAATAATGCCAACATATAAGGAATGATACCCCTTTCTCTTCCGAATTTATTTAAATGTTGAACTTTTCTTGTACAATTTTCATATTACAATACATATTATGTAACATGAACATATAATGAGTGGTACCATATCTTTTCAATTCTCTCCATAGGATGTTGCACAGTGCAACAAGGGCAGTGTGAAGGGTTACCAGTCTGAGGGGAAGCCCCCATTGTGTCATGTCCAGTCTGATGTGGACGGCCAGTTTGTCTTCCCAAGCCTGGGCAGCGGGAGATTACAAGCTGGTGAGTATTTCTTGTTTTCAAATAACTTATAATTGGTATTCATGACAGATGTGAAATATAAATGGAATTTCATCCAATTTGGCACAAGGCAGCTCCTATTTCTGATTCTGTAGACCTAGGCCACAGGTATACTAGTAGTGAAATCTTCAGAAGAGAGCTAATCTTCTAGTAACTCTATGTGTAACTTTCCATGTCTGGCTAGAGGGCAGAATGTACCATTTTTAAAGTCAGTTACGGTTCGTACCTGGGACCTCCAGTGGATGAGGTTGACGCTCTAACCACTAAGTAATAAAATAAATGGTATATAACAATAAAATAAAAATAACCAGGCCAGTAGAATGTATGTCGGGCTAGTAAATGTTCATGAGAGTCTTATTTTACTGACAATGACGTAATAAGACGAAAAAGTGTTTGGCCCAAACGTCCTCTTGCAAATAAAGTTGGTGCGGATCCCTGCTGTAGGTCATTAGGTTCTGCAAGCCTCCACACTAACTGTTTTCTCTACTGGCCGGCCCATTTGAGCAAGTCAAATCATAAATATTCAAATTTTACTTGCACAGACAGAGCATTTACTTAACCACTTTCTTTTACATGAGATTTTAAAGGACCTATAGGGTCTAGATGTCCTAATTTTCACAATTCGGCTCTCTATATGTAATTTTTCCTGAAGAAAAAGAATTTGGCAGTCATTTCTCATGAAATCAATCAATTTTGGGGTAATTAGCAAATATCTAATTGTCCTGGGAACGCCCCTTTTAAATCGCCAAAATGTGACGTCATCTAAAGTACGGACTAATGAACTAATTCTGTAGATGACGCGTCATGACGTAAGCCAATGAATTGTCAATCGCATGTCAATCACGCTGCCGATTCTGGACCCTAAATGTGGGTGGGGCGAAATTGGCTGCTAAATGAGATTTGGCATCAGAAAAGTAGTCTTAAATCACGACTGTGTTTATTTTCATGGATTTTTTTTCGGCAGACCTATGTTTCAAGTCATCAACTATGGAATAAGTGCCAAAGTATGTTGTATTCTTTAGGTCCTTTAATGTAAGGAATTACAATTTTCTCTTGTTGAACAGAAGTTGCCTGGTCAGGGCAAACAGACTAGGCCATTAAATCAGTTTTTACTTGCCCGACATCAATTTCTACTTCCCCGGGCAACAGCGAAAAAAATTAATATTTTATTTCGGGGGCTCCATTTTCGGGGCTACTTTTCCAACTTTCGGGGGCTACAAATTTCCGGGCTCTTTTTCGAATTTCAGGGGCTAGTAATAAGCTATAATGCTGTAAGTGATCATTTTATAAGCATTTGATCACAATCCAAACAGAAAAAATCCCGAAAAAAAATTTTCGGGGGCGAATTTGGACATTTCGGGGGCGAATTCGCCCGCCGCCCCCCGTGTATTTTTTTCGCTGCCGGGCAATCAGGCAAGTGCTATTGTCAAGCCCTGGGTACTGAATGAATCAAAACTGTCATCAATCATTCAGGTTTATGTCACGTTTATAATTAGCTTCTGATTACACAAGCAAATGAAAACTGAGGGGGTTTCAGGGATGAGCACCACACTAGGGTATTTCTATAGCTTAGTCGGTAGAGCGCCAGTCTAGCAATCCGGAGGTCTCGGGTATCGATTCCCGGCGAAGTCTATTTTTCTTTGCTCATTTATATGTTTTACATCTCCCCCAGATTCCATTCTACAAGGGAGAGCATACAACCTTTGATGTGGTGCCTTCCCAGCTCCAGTTCACAGTGGAACACAAGACACTACAGCTACCAGTGAGTACAAGTATACAATTCAAATTTAGATAAATAAGGTAGACCTTTTATAGATTTTGCTTGAGAGTATCGGCTTCCATGGTGGTGTATATGTACAGTCGGCTTGTGGTTGCATCGTGTAAGAAGGGAGGATCGGAGAGGCCTGAGAAGGACTGTTGGTATTCTTTCTTGAGCTTGTAGTTCTAACAAGAACTAAGCACCGGTATCATTATTGTAAGGAGAGTACGGGTGATAGGAGGGGCTCGTCCCTCAAAAATGACTGTATAAGGTAGACCCTGTTAGGCCACTTTCACACATTCAAGGATGCAACACCGATGAACATGGATTGATGCTCCGGGGTCCTCTGTGTCATTCCGTGTTTCCGGCTTTGCTGTGTATACACCGGTAAGACCTACGGGGTGATCATTGGCACACCGGCATCGTGAAGATAATCCAGGGGCAATATTCAACATGCACAATTTTTTGCCTACGAGTACACTGATGAAAATTGTCCGTATTTATCCTGGTAAGTTCTGTGTACTTCCGTGTAGCCACCAAACTCCTCCAGGAGTATGTGAGTAGCCACCGGGACCCCCGTGTTGAGACTGCCGTCCTCCAGGGACAACAATGTCATTATACTGAACATGGTAGCCTATGGAATGAATACTGATGTACACAGTCCAATCTGAGTACTGAAATCTTCTTAATGAGGGCTCCTCTAAATCCATACTGGAGAGACTTGTAGCTATTGCCTGTTGCAAAGTAGCGCAGGGATATAGTCAGTTTTAACACTTGTTCCAAGAGCTTTCCTCCCAAATGTATCCTGCTTTTCAATTCTTGGTCCCACTCTGGGAAGGATTTCATGGAATATGTCAGGGTCCAACCTCTTTCAAGTTCTTGAAACCATTCACATCTTCTCCAGTCAGTTTAGCCATCAAAATTCTCGTACTGCCTTTAGAGTGGTCGTCTAAGAAGCCATGGCTTGACCCACATACTCTTCTTCTCCCTCTTCTCCTTGCATCTGTTTCTCCAGGAGTACACTGATGAAAATTGTCTTTTATACTCGTGGTAGGTACCGTGTAGCCACCAAATTCCTCCTGGAGTATCCGTGAAGCCACCGAGACCTCCGTGTTGAGACCAGCGTCCTCCAGGGACAAACATGTTATTGTTTTGAAAACCGTAGCCTACGGAACAAACACAGAGGTACACTGTCAAATCTATGATGAGTACTGAAATCGTATAGTTGGCTTCTCTAAATCCATACTGGAGAGACTTGTAGCTATTGCCTGCAGCCAATTAGCCAAAATATGATGAGTACTGAAATCGTCTTCAAGGCACCTCTAAATCCATACTGGAGAGACTTGTAGTCTATCAGGCTATAGTTCATCCAGATGTTACAAAGCCCTCCTCGTGACATTTCTATTCTCTTCTGTATCTAGCTATGATGTTAGACATTGCCTGTAGCCGGGTAGGGCAGGGTTATAGCAAGTTTTAACCCTGGTTAAAAAGCTTTCTTCCAAAAATGTATCCCACTTGTTCAATTCTTGGTCCCACTCTGGCAAGGATTTCGTGGACTGTGTCAGGGTCCAACCTCATAAAGTTCTTGAAACTATTCATATCTTGAGTATAATGGATTGTTCTTTAACTCACAATGCTATTAAGACTCTAGAGAGCTATGTACCTCGTCTGCTGGCCTTTGTCAAGCTGACTGTGGGATGCGATGCGTGGATGTAAGTTATATCGTTTTGCCACCACGGTTGAGCTGGTTTGGGTGCATCTGTTATGCCGTGATTGGTTGTGTCACAGTTCATTGCACCATGTGCAGTCCCGCTATTGTTTGGTCAAGACTGTGCATGACTGCCGTCACGCGTCGCGTTGTCATCGGGTCGTGTCGCTGGCGTCTGATGGCTGGATGTTTCCGTTCTAGCTGGCCTGAACTCCGGCGTTCTGGTTTATTCACTTCTTCTCCGGTCAGTTCAGCCATCAACTTCCCATAACGTCCATAGAGTGGTCGTCTAAGAAGCCATGGTTTGACCCACATACTTCTTCTCCTCCGCTGTCTTTTTGCATCAGTTTCTTCTTCTCTTATTTCATGCTGTTGCAAGATGAGAGCTTCTCAAACAAGCAGATTTACTTTAACACTTTGTCCGCTGTGCAGTAGATCCCGCCGTCGCCAGATTATTTTAGGCGCGCACGCGCGCTCGCGCTGCACGCATCGTATAGTGTATGCGCGCGCGCCGCACGCATCGTTGTCTGTGACTAGAGTCGAACAAAGCGGGCCGCTGTTTGTGACTTGAGTCGAACAAAGCGCTCAAAGAGTTAATGATGTTCACCAGCAGGAACATATTTTGCAGATTTTCTGGTGTATTTTCCATGTTGGCTCTATAGAAATGATTGATCTGTGTGTTTTTTTTTTTCAATAAATATGAATCTCGATAAATATGAATATATCAAAGTTTTAACAAAATATATAATACCGTTTACAAATCTACAATTTAGAGATGAACCTACACAGATGAAAATGCTTAGTTATAGATGAAACTAAGCAGTATGTTGTCTTTATCTTTATTCCCACAGACTGCATTCCAAGTCGCAGGATTTTCCATATCTGGCCGTGTTTTAGCTGCAACTGGGGTAAGCATAGTTCAATTAACTATTTCTCGCCAATAATAATCAATTCAAACATAGAGAAACTGACCAGAAATATATAATGTGATTATGTGATTAATGTGATTCTCTTTGCTCTTTTTCAATCACAATAATAATCAATGTAACAAAATGACTGAGTTAAATACAAGACATTTTGTGTTGAGTTAAAAGTTAAAGATACATTGAAATGTATTAGTCGTTATGTTAATGATTTTTATTGTCATTCTTATTAATACATTTCTACTTTTTTTACAGAATAATTGACAAAATATATTTGAATGAAGAAAAAAAAAGTATATTGTTATTTATTAGTTTTCTTCAGGACATCATTCTCACATAGAATGTAATATCTTTTAAATATGCTCAATATTTAGAACCAAATATCCAATATCTGGAGTGCTGTCTTCTGAGTTGTTAGCATTTAGTTTAATTTAGTTTAATAAAAACAGTGTCCGTATTCCAGTGCAGGTATATTGAAGTTACATGTACACATTTTACCATTTGAAATCAAAATTATATTAAATTAAATTAAATAAAATTAATTTATTGTCAATAATAATCAGTTCAATATTTACAATATACAATATATATATATACTCATATTACAGATTAATGATGCATCCTTTACAAGGGGATTGATGGGGCAAATGTCAGTCAAAGTTGAAGGGGAAAAAGGGATTTCACATTGAAAAAATTCAGTATGAAATTATTCAAATTTACTTCTCAGCTGAACTACATGTAGAGTCTCACTGATGTTGTAATCTCTTTTTCAGGGCAAGGGGATCGCAGGGGCAAAGGTCAAAGTTCAGGGCAAGGCAGAGGTCGTGACCGGTCAGGACGGGTCATTCAGGATGGAGAAGATCAAGACGGGAACGTACACCCTCAAGGTCACCAAGGAGCATGTGACCTTTGACCCTCTGAGTGCAAAGGTCACACCTAATACACCTAGGCTTCCTGATATTGTTGCTGCAAAGTAAGTTTAATAGATTTTTGTTCAATATTAAGTTGTATATGTTCCTGTTCAGAAGAAGGTGATATAGGACCCTATGACCTTTGACCCATTGAGTGCAAAGGTCACACCTAATACACCCAGGCTACCTGACATTGTTGCGGCAAAGTAAGTTTGATAGATAGTTGTTTAACCCTATCTTAACTGGGCTATTTGAGACCCTGTTTTTACTGGGGGGGGGTCAATTTGACCCCCCCCCTAACTTCTCGGAGACCGCTCTTCCGATTCACGCGAAATTTTGCATGGAGGTACATTGAAGTGTTAGCGACGCGTTCATGTTTTCGTTTAATCGATCCAATGTTAAATATGCAAATTATGCGCATATTAATTAGCAAAAAACGCTAATTTTATGCAAAAATCCTCTTTTTGTCTGTAAATCACTAAATATTGCTCAGAATATGCTGATTTTGTACATGAAAATTCTCTATGACTTAATTAACAGGTTTTCAAAAAAAAAATTTTTTTTTTTAATGTGTTTCTTTGTTTTTGGAATTTCTTATGTATTTCTTTGTTTTTTCGACTTATGTTTTTTATTGTTTTTTCCAATGGAAATAATTATTGACCATTATCCAACCATTTTTAGCCCAAAATTACGTAATTGCAGTGATTAGAATGAAAAATAATGAAGATTTTGTCTTTTCTAGGAAAAAAATCAATTTCCATAGGATTTGTACACAAATCACAAAATTTAGCGATTTTTGGGCTGACGCTCACTTACAAAAGGTCACGTGACTTTAGAACGGTATACCCGATCGTCGCAAATTTGGTCTCAAAAGTTGCGCAAGACTTCAATGAAAAAACTCATGAAGTCACGCGGCAATATCTGCGCGCGTTGCGGAATTATCGCGCAAAAAGTCAAGGGGGGGGTCAAATTGACCCCCCCCCAGTTAAGATAGGGTTAATGAAAAATAAATTTAAATTTGTCCTGTTTCTAAGACGAATGTAATGGACAGGTGTTATAACTTAAGACCATGTGACCATATGAATTTGTTCTGTATTTATTGATTTATGTGAATTGGGAACTGCATTTGGAGGTCTTTATTTAAACACTATTTTATACATCTTCATTTATTTACCCTCAGGTTTAGTGTATGTGGAAAGGTTGAGACCTCTGCTGGAGGGGAGAGGAGAGTCAGCTCAACTCTAGAGGGCAGCAAACAACCCGAGGTCGTCACGACAGACAAAGATGGCAACTTCTGCTTCACCGCAGCACCCGGTGCCTATGTTTTCAAGGTAATCATCAATGTAACTGTACATTTTATTTATTTGTTTATTATTATATTTATTTGTTCATTATCTTGTTCATTATCTTGTTCATTCCATCATTTATTAATTTGTTTATTTTTCATGTATTTATTTATAATTCATTCTCCCTTTCATACACTTATCTTCTGAAGCAGAAGCATCAGCCACGCTACAAGAATGTATGAATAAAAGATGAATGGGAAGATGAATTGGAAATTGTATGAATGCAGAATAAGTGATGAAAAGATGAATTGGAGAATGTGTAAATGGATAACAGTTGTATTTCTGATTGATAACTGTACTAATATTCTTAATTTCACTCAGCCCTTGATGTCAGATAATGAGAAGACCGCAGGACTGCGTATCAACCCGGAGAGCCAAAGAATAGATGTGTTCATTTTTGCATTCTACGTATATAAATTATTTATTATTATTATTATTATTATTATTATTATTATTATTATCATCATGAATTCCTCTCAGCCCTTGATGTCAGATTCTGAGAAGACTGCAGGACTGCGCATCAACCCAGAGAGCCAAAGAATAGACGTGTCTACCTCTCCCGTTCTGGATCTCAACTTCTCTCAGTTCAAGGCCACCATACGAGGTGCCATCAAGTGCCTTGGTAAGTCTGAAGAATTATCCTCTTTAGATTTAACTTGTTGAAGACAACTATTCCTTTCTTTTGTATTTCATTGTTTTTATTGTTTTTACTTGTTGAAAAGAATTATTTGTTTATTTTGTATTTTATTGTTGTATTGTTTTATGTCATTTTTTAACTCGCATTTATCCAATTCAAACCCCCAATCAAACATCTCCAGTGAAAAAAAGACCAAATAACTAAACAAATGTTTGTCTTTTTATAGGATAAATTGTTTTTGCATGTTTTGCTCAAAAATTAGACATTTTGGAGACATTTTAGACATTTTTTAGACATTTTTGAGACACAAAGTCATGTGAATTTGTAACCATAGGTCAGATTGTCGCAAACTTGTTTCTAAAAGATGTGCAAGACTTGAAAGAAGAAACAAGTCCCGAAGCGAAAGTTTGAGTCAAGTTATGAATCTCGTCTCTTTACACAATTATAGTAGTAACAGAATGTTCTAATTTGTCTTCTTCAGATGCGTGTGGCACGCTGCAGTTGATGATCGAGTCTAAGGATGGAAGGAACTTCAAGAAACCAGTACCAGTCTCCCAGCAGACCAAACAGGCTTCGTTCATCATCAAAGACATCCTGCCCGGCAAATACTCAAGTAAGAAATTAAATTATCTCTTAATTAAGTAAGAAAGACAATTGAAAAATCAAAACCCATTTCATTCTTTTATTTTACCATAAGCCAAACAACAAGGTACACCAATAATAGGAAAGCTCCATGTGATTTTGTTGAAATTGAACTTGTTACAGGATTACTTTTACTTTGCTGTAAAGAAAAAGAAGTAAATACTGCAGTAATTTGATTTCCAATAAGCAAGCGTAGTTTATCATCAAAGACATTCTGCTGGCAAGTTCTCCAAAAAGTATCCATCTTTTAACATCATTTTTTTTTTTTCTTCTCTCTTTATCCAATATTTCAGTCAGTGTGGTCCAGGCTAGCTGGTGCTGGACCAAGACCTCGTTGGACATAGAAGTGGTAGACCAGGACCTGAGTGGTCTAGAGTTCCAGCAGAGTGGCTATGTTCTGCACGTCCATGTATCTCATCCAATTGAACTGGTAAGACATAATCATCATCATTTATATGATTCAATGTGTATGAATGTAACTTTCTGCTCTTTATTTGAAGCATATTTATAGTATCTCAGCACTTTACACCATATTAGTGTATGAATATAGGACAGAAGGGCTAGAATAACAATTTAAAACATGATGTAACTACAATGTCTGTCACATGACCTCATTTTAAAACATGGTTAGACCACTGTTTTATGGAAGGCCAGGTGTGAACCGTTCCATCTTTTGAGAAGGTTAGGGTTTGGGTTATTCTGCACCGCCTTCAATTTGGTGTCGACCAGTTCTGTCTGGAGAAAACTGGTTCTTACTGCCTCACGCAGGAATCCTACCATCAGTTTGTTGAGGAAAGCTATGATAAATGTAGCACTGCCCTTTTATTTCCAGGCCTATGCTCTTTAGTCTGGGTCGTACAGAGGATCGTTCAGTTTTGTGAAAGGAGCCAACCAGTTCTGTTTAGAGGAAAACAGTTCTTACTGCTTCATACATCAATCCTGCCACCAGTTTTAGGATATTTTTGTATTTCTTCTTTTCAAATCACTTATAAAAGAAAGGAAGAAAAGGAATCTGTTTCAAACATGGAATGTCTTTTCTGTTCCATTTCAGGCTTATGCTGTTGAGTCTGGGTCAAACAAAGGATCATTCAGTTTGGTGAAAGGAGCCAACCAGTTCTGTCTGGAGAAAACTGGTTCATACCGCCTCACACCTCGATCCTGCCACCAGTTTGACAAGCCAGAGTACACCTTCCAGACGTAAGTGTCACTTTTTACTAATTTTAAGATTTTGTAATTTAACTAACTTGATACAAAAAATCATGAAACATACAGTTAATATTCATGCAGTCATCAACATTGGTTAGCCTATTATTGATGTCTTCATCATCATTATCATCATAAATAATATCATCTTCATTATCATCATCACCACCACCATCATCATCATACTTCCATCGTCATCGTCATCATCATCATCATCATTGCCATCATCATCATCATCACCATTATCATCATCATCATCTTCACCATCACCATCATTATCTTCACCATTATCATCATCACCATTATCATCGTCATCATCATCATCATCACCATCATCATTATCATCATCATCATCATACTTCCATCGTCGTCGTCATCATCATCATCATCATTGCTATCATCATCATCATAAATATAACCATCATCATCATAAATATAACCATCATCAATACACCTGAAAACATAAAAGGCTCAATAAATTGCATTTCTGGTAATAGTTTTGCTGCCTCTGCCAATGATGTTTTCATTCTCACTATATCTTGTTCTATTTAATGTTTCTATTTATTATTGTTATGTTTCCAGGTCCTCCCCAAGTATGCTAACACTGATGGCTGTCAAACACCAGATCCATGCTGTCATCCACACCAACCAACCTGCCACTGACATTGTAGTTTCTATCAGGTAAGCCAATAATAGTTTATAATTGATTTTTCTTGTTTGGTTCAAATCTGTGTAACAGAGCCTTCTTAGACCTATGTGGATAAATATACAGTAAAACCTGTCTTAGTGTCACCTGTCTATAGTGGCCAGCAAAAGTGATCGCCAGCAGTAAAAAAAAAAAACAGTGATATGGAACCTGTATATGTAGTGGTCACCTGTCTACAGTGGCCACTATTCTTGTTTCCCTTTGGTGGTCACTGGTTTGACTGTAATACATATGATAATAATATGAGTCATCTCTGTGTGTTTGTACATGATGAACAGGCTTCATTTTACAGAGCTACCCTACTTATTTGTGCAAGACATGTTATTTATGTGAGTGTGAGACAAGGCATTGCCATGGTAACCACAATTTTCAAAAAGATTTGCCATTTATTGGAGAAAAAAACACCTTATAGAGGGGACTTTTTACTCCAAGGGATGCAGTGATGTTTTGGTATTATTCACATTTAGTAATATTTAATTTGTTTTAATGTGTTATTTACTTCACTTCTATACTTTTTGTTTGGCTTTCAGCTCTGGGGGCAAGCTAGACCAGGCAGTGAAGGTAGGGCCCCTGAAGTCCAAGAAACAGCTGGAGCAGGAGACTAAGCTGCCAGTGAAGAAAGACAGCAATGAAACCGCTGCAAAGAAGCCTACACCTTCTCTCTCTGGTCCCCAGGTGTATGAGCTCAGTCATTGGGCTGGGTAAGATCAACTTTTCTTCTTTCTTGTTTTTTTTTGTTTGCATTTTTAAGTCAATTTATTTTATCATGTCCAAATGATATGAAATATTCTAAATAGAAGATTTAAATTCAGTTCATGAGATTTATTTTCATTTTTCAACAACCAAATAAACACAGTTATCAATTGATTTTCTCTAGTTAGAAAGATATCAAAGATTTTAAATCAAAGTACTTAATTCAATTCAGTGTGAATAAGTTGAAATTAAACACACATTCTTTAATTTTGTTTGCAGGAATGGTGAGGTGGTGAATAAGTTGAAATTAAACACACATTCTTTAATTTTGTTTGCAGGAATGGTGAGGTGGTAGAGCTCAAGCCGTCTTCAGGAGAGTTCCTCTTCTATCCCTCCACAGTCGAGGGCGCTGTTGAGTCTGGTAAGTAGTGATATACAGTCAAACCGGTGTATAGTGACTACCTAAGGGAAAGAAGAAATATGGCCACTGTTGACAGGTGACATATGATGACATAAATGGTACCCTGGGGTACCAAACGAATATCCGCCATTTTGTTTAATTATTTATTTATTTTTTAGGGCTGTACCGGGGTATATAGCCTGCATACAATCGTGCACTGCACTGCATACACAACGCAATACGGTTGTGCTTCGAGTGGACACAAGATGGCGCTACACAACGCGGTACCCCGGGGTACAACGGTACCCCGGGGTACCGCGTGTGTCATCATATATAGACGGGTTCCATAACATTGCCATGTCTGTCGGGGATCACTTTGGGTGGCCACTATCTATTAGGCAGGTTGGCTGCTATAGACAGGTTTGTCTGTACAGGATGTCCCAAATAAAACAACTGCATTCTTTCCCAAATACTGGGACTGAATGACTGGTTTCACCAGATGGGGAATCTTTAACTGGGAAAATGATACCATTATCAGTAATTTTGCTTGAGAACTTTTTGTTCTAGGCACATTTTATGACCTCGTGTCAGATTTCAAATTTGACCATTTGGCCTGATAGTTTGCATTGTTCAGTTAACAATACATCTTTGTTTAGGTACATTCCTTGACTAAACTGCAAATTAACAATATGTATAGAGTACCGAAAAGGACGTTGCATCTATTCATTGCAATGGGTAGTTAGTTCTAAACAATGTCAAGCCAGAAATCTCAGCGGTAGTGGAGAATTGTTCCGAGGGCCAGAAATTGTTTATTACACAATCTATGGCCCTGAAAATTTCAGGATAGCATCCAATAGTTCTGATAATTTTCAAAATATGATTAGGGTTGCTATATACTTGCAGTATTTTCCCTGAAAAAGAAGAAATTCTGTAGATCTTCTCACTGCATTTGTTCAGTACTGCGGACCATGACTGCTGCACAGACAGCACAATATACATATAGCGACTTCTGTCTCCTTAGTATAGTCACTATCTTATGATAATTATTCTTGTTATCATCATCTTCTTCATCATCATCATCATCATCCATCATCCTCGTCGTCATCATCATCTTCATTGTTATTCTTAAACCCTATATTAATTGAATAATTTCAGGTGATGCATGCCCTGGAGTTGTAGCAGAGTTCGAGGGGCGACCAGGAGTGTTCATCACTGGCCAAGTCACCCCTGCATTGGAGGGGGTACTAATCACCATCACGCCAACCAGCCCAGATACCTCGACAGAAGGGGAAATCACCCAAACAACTGACAAAACCGGCCGCTACAGGTGCGTTTAATATGATTTTATTGCTTTTACACTGTATAGTACATATTAAACTCTTGGAAATAATTTGGGGAGATTTGTGTCCCCTGCATTGGAGGGACTACTAACCACCATCACACCGACCAGCCCAGATGCCTCGACAGAAGGGGAAATCAAAATTGGCCGCTACAGGTGTGTATGTTGTTACTAGTTTGCATTATTTTGCTTATACCAACGTCAACTTTTCTAAAAATGAGTACACAAATAAATGTATTCTCCTTTCTTCTTCTTATTCTTTTTCTTATGCTCTTCTCAAATGTTTTTCTCCTTTATCTCCTTTTCTTCTCGTCTAGTGACAATTAATCAATTTATTTTACAATTAATCATTCTATCAATTGACTAGTTATGTAATTTATTTTAAATCTATGTTATTAAAATGTGCCCTTGTTTTCATTATTTATCTCGGTTTGTTTGAAATCATTTTTAATCCAGAGTTGGACCACTTCCAGACACAAGTGATTATAAGGTCGCTGCATCGCTGAAAGGTTACATCTTGACGCAGGAGGATGGAAAGCTGGGGTATTTCAGAGCTTTCAAGCTTGGCAACATCCGGATTGAGGTAGGTTATTAACATTCTTGTTTTATTGTGAATCATTTTATTTGTGGCATAATTTTGTCATAAACGTGTGATTTTGTACACAAAAGTTTTAAAATAATTTCAAGGTTATGCAAGACCAATTTTATGGGAAAGGGATACAAGTAAGAATGTTATGATCAGGCTTATCTTGCAAACAGACATAGCAAATCATATTTGTCATCTAATACTCTTTCTCTTACTGAGGGTGATCCACTCTCCAGCGTTCTCCTCTCTCTAAGCAGAGGCAATTTCCATAACAATTCAAAATCAAATTACTTCCGGTATGATTAAGAAAGTAATTTTATAATTTAGAAGCAGTTTCATATCATTCAGGATTCGGCTGATTGGTCGTCTCAATCACCCTCTCTTATTCTCTGTCTCTCTTGTCCTTCAATTTTATCAGCATGACAGTACGAGAGCGGTGTTTGCCAATTATCAGCAGACTAGCAACCATCTTAATTTGTCATGCCCCTCCCATCTTTTGTTGACTCTCCCTAGGTTACTGACGATGAGGGTGATCCACTCTCCGGAGTTCTCCTCTCCCTGAGCGGAGGCAATTTCCGTAGCAACAACCTCACCAAGAAGGACGGTGTCCTGACCTTCGCCGAGCTCGGACCCGACACCTACTTCCTGCGAGCGCTGATGAAGGAGTTTAAATTTGAACCGAGCACTCAGATGATCGAGGTTCAGGAGGGGTCGTTTGTGGACATCAAGGTCAAAGGTCAAAGAGTAGCTTTCAGGTAAATAAATAGATATAAACTTACAAACATGTTGAAACAGATCTGATTATGGTGTATTAAGCATGAATGCATACATAATATTTGTAAGTGCTGTGGTACAAATGTGTAGCATTAGCTTCATGTGATAGCTATTGCAACAACAAATAAGCATCATTGTCATTATTATTACAAACAGCAAATTACCATAATTATCATCATTACCTCAGTTGCTATGGGTCTGTGACGTCACTGAATGGAGAGCCAGAGCCAGGCATCACCGTGGAAGCCTTGTTGAAGAAGATTGTGGAGGAAAGCTTGTCATTTGTTTGTAATTTTCAACAACAAATAACCGTTATTGTTGATTGATTTGATCATAACATTTATTCATCATTGCTTTTTTATCATTACCTCAGTTGCTACGGGTCTGTGACATCACTGAATGGAGAGCCAGAGGTTGGCATCGCCGTGGAAGCCCTGTCGGAGGAGAGCTGTGGCAAGGTTGTGGAGGAAGGGTTATCGGATGACGAGGGCAAATTCCGCATCAGAGGATTACAGGTAGTGATGATAGAAATGTTGCGAAATCGAATTATCTCGTGGTGGAAGTTGTCTCAATTGCTGCACGCAAAACTTTCCACCGGATAAAACAATGGACATCGCCTAATAAGCGACGCATTCGCCGTACAAGAAACGGGCAAGAAACACATACAAACGGATTGGAAATGTGGCTATCCGTCTGGCGTGCATTAATGCTATCCTGTGATATGTGACAATGGCTCTACCTGATGACCTATTCCTAATAAATATAGTTCAATGTTGAATCCATCTTTTAGTTGCTGCTATGTTGGACAAACCTCGGGCAAGACAGGGTTCACACAGGGCCTGGGAAATCTGGAAAGTGATGGAATTTGACTTTTTTGTAAAATGATCTCTTTGGTCATGGAAAGTCATGGAGTTTAAGATTTATCTGCATCTCTTCAGTACTGGAATAAAACCAATTTGTTACAAATAGAACTGAAAGAACCTTGTGAGAAGTCATGTAAAAGTCATGGAA
The DNA here is from genome assembly GCA_037951105.1 of Echinarachnius parma. Classification (NCBI taxonomy): domain Eukaryota; kingdom Metazoa; phylum Echinodermata; class Echinoidea; order Clypeasteroida; family Echinarachniidae; genus Echinarachnius; species Echinarachnius parma. The sequence goes on along the minus strand of JBAMJV010001302.1, from coordinate 14,480 downwards.
TTCTTGTTCAGAAGGTCATGGAAAGTCATGGAATTCTTGTTCAGAAGGTCATGGAAAGTCATGGAATTTGACTTAAAAAGTAAGGGTATGAACTCTGCAAGATGATAGCGAACTAGTCTATTTAGCATTCTCTCATTCCTAATCACAATTCATTATGCTCTTCCTCTTTTTCCAGCCAAACTGTGATTACAGACTGCAGCTGAAGGACTGTGAGAGTAACAGTCACATTGAGAGGGCATCCCCAGCCATGCAGACTGTCACTGTAAGTAGTCATTTATTTGAACGTCGTATAGAGCCTAGCTTTCAATCCTAGCAGGATCTTTGTCAGGGCAGCAAATGACAGTAAATTCAAAGTTAGTTAAAAAGTTAAAGTCCTTCCCGTGCCATTTTTGGCACATAAGGCGGCGCCTACCTCCGATTCATTAGCCCTATAGGGGCCACACGTCTACTAAATGTAGCAAAAGCTACATAAGGGTGCCAGTCCTCTGTTAACTTGTGTGATTAACTTTCCCTTCTCCATTCTATAATTGCTGAGCGCCTGGCTGGAAGGCAGAAGGTACCATTTTTAACATCTTTGGTATGACCCAGTCTGGGTTCGAACCCGGGACCTCCCGTGCATGAGGCGGACACTCTAACCGCTAAGCCACCATTCTCGGTACAAATACAAAGAGACTACAGAATATATACCATAATGACACATAAACACGTATGTGGACAGGTGAAAGGGGGGGGGAAGAGGCTGACAAACAAAGCAAGGAGAACAACAGTAAGTGGGTGGTAGTCGGGACTGTTTGACCAATCAAACAGGGCTGGAACTGGAGAGGGTGCATTTAGATAATTCAGTTGGGCCTATATTTGAAACTAGACGGATCTTCGACTGCGCACAGTCTTTGCCCATATAAATCATAAATATGTTAACAAATATCATAATTGTTTTATTCTTTTTTACCCAGATTGGACAGAAAGTGATTGAAGATATCAGGATCGTCGTGTTCAGGCATCTTAACCAGTTTGAGATTGGAGGCAATATTGTGACACCACATGAATACCTAGCTTCCCTCAAGGTAAATACATAGTATAGGTTTTTCCATCCATTTTAACACTTTTTTCATTAAATTTTATAAATTTGTACTTCAATTTTATCCAGAGAAGCCGAGAATGTGCCAATGCCAACTTCAATTTCGTCTATTGTCGACCAATTTCACAAAAAGTCCATTCAATTTAGTCATTTGTCACACATTATCTTTCAGTCAGTTCAAATTTGTCAGTCACAGATGTGTTCAGCAACTGTGACCGATGAATTTGAATTGTAATCGACAAAAATGTGCGACAAACAACTAAATTGAATTTTTTTGGTGTAAAATTGGTCAACAATAGACAAAATCAGAGTTGCCATTGGCTTCTCGGGATGAAATTGATGTACAAATGTATAAAATTGAATGAAAAAAGTGTTAAATTCAAGATTTTCAATAATGATATTGATGTTTGTTAAATTGACTAATATTTTGTTTGTTATTCCATTCCTTTTGTGTGTTCTTTTTTGTAACTAGAAAAAATTTACTTTGTTTCTCTAGCCAATATTTTGTAAATGTAGCAGAATGATTGCTTACCAATTGAATCCAAATTAACTTTATTTTGCAGGTATCTCTGTACGGTGAGGATGATCCGGACTCCCCCCTACACACACTGACTCTGGAGACGGGCAGTTTCTTCCAGTTCTCAGCGGTTCCCAACGATGTCAAAATGACTCACACTGCAAACAGGCAGATTATGTCCATTTGTTATTCATCTGTTTGTCATTCCTTCACTCCATCCCAGGTATCTCTGTACAGTGAGAATGATCCGGACTCCCCCCTACACACACTGACCTTGGAGACGGGCAGTTTCTTCCAGTTCTCAGCGGTTCCCAACGATGGCAAGGTAACCATTAATAATTTTTAATATCAACTAATAACAGTATATTTTGAGCAGTAGTGTTACTGCCATACAGTAAGTATAACTGGTTAAAATGCCTAAACATCATACATTTTTTCTGAACTGTTTAACTTGTTGTTATTGTGCTGGTCCAAGTTATTTATATTATTTTGTTTGTTTCTTTACCCTTCTGTAACGAGATAAATGTTTTGATCTCATTAAAAACATGAGGTTCCACTCTGTTTTGCACTGTCTTTATTTCAGATTAAGAAAGGGAGAATTTATACCATTTAACCAGTATGAATTAATTGTAATAACTTCTTTTTATTTTACTCAAACTTCACAGCGATACACTCTCAAACTCGAGTCAACCCTTCCCCGTTCAAGCTATGAATACACACTACCAGAAGCAAGCTTCACTAGCAGTGTATCTATCCATCTATATATTTATCTTTTTGTCTGTCTGTCCGTCTGTCTATTCATTTGCCCATTTAGCAGGTGCAATTGAAATAAAGAGTATTTGTGCTCTCTACATTATATTGATTAACATACATATATATCCTTGTTTTATTTACTCCTACTTCCAGCGATACACGCTCAAGCTCGAGTCAACCCTTCCACGTTCAAGCTATGAATACACCCTACCTGAAGCCAGCTTCACTAGCAGTGGCTACCAGAAACATATCACCCTGCCTTTTTCTCCTGAGGTAAGAATATTTTGTCTATATCATATATTCAATTTGAATTGAGAAACTTGAGTACCGTATTTGTCGGTGTATTAACCGCTCCGGTGTATTAACCGCACCCCGCACCAGCAAATACGGTATTGTTTCTTGTAAAGAAGTTTTAACCTTCTAGTACCACAGTTGACTCTAGTTAGATATTCCTTAGAATTAGATATATAGATTCATTCATAAATGCACACAATTTAGCTATGACTACACCCTACCTGAAGCTAGCTTCACCAGTGGGGTGTTTCACAAAGATCCCAAGTTGAACTTAACTCTAAGTTGGACTTAAAAAGTATGGAAAGCCAATAGTTTGTTTGAAATAAAATTGTATAAGTACTTTTTAAAGGCATAAAATGGTGTTTCAAATAATTAATATTTGTCTATTATCAAGGAGATTTCATGTTCTTCATGTAAAACTTATGAAAAATATAAAAAATACTTGCATTTGTGACCTTACACCACAAAACGACCGTTATGTCGCTGTGGTAGTTTCTCTTTTATTAGCTAAAACAGTCAAATTTGGTTCAAAATATGAGATTTAGGATTTTGGTATTTCCTGTACTTGCATATCCTAATCTACCTTCTGGTAAATTTTGAGCATCATAATTTATGTTGAAATATTGTTTTTTCATTAAATAAATGTGATCTTATTACAGCCCATGAATAGACACGGATCTTTTAAGCGGCTCGTTTCTCCCTTATTTAAAAAATGCATCAGCCATATTCCATATCTTTGTCATTAATTTTGAAAGAGTTTGCCTAGTCCAAATATGACAAATTATATACCGTTTTAAAGGTAATGGCTTATATTTGAATGTTATATAAAAATCAGCAAAATCAGTATTCCCGACTTATTGGTCGTTTTGTGGTGCAAGGTCACATTTTTGCTTTTGAATATGTTTTATTCCAAGGCTACAATTGGCTTACCATAATTTTTAAGTCCAACTTAGAGATAAGTTCAACTTAGGATCTTTGTGAAACACCCCACAGGAGTAGACACCAGAAACGTGTTACCCTGCCTTTCGCTCCAGAGGTGAAAATATTTTTCCATTTAAATAATTCAGTTTGAATCGTCCCCGATGTGAAATGAAAGAGAAACTTGAGTACCGGTTCTTTTTAAAAAGTTGTTACTTAGTTTTTTTGCTTGCTAGAATGTGATTAGAATGTTTTAGAATGTGAATGTGATTCACCCCAAATGTTCTTGATGATGACAATGATTTTGGTGGTGATGGTGACGATAATTACAATGGGTGTTTTGGTTTGTGTTGGTGGTGGTAGTGATAATAATGATGATGATGACGACGGCGATGACAATGGATATATTGATAATGATGCTGTAAAGATGATGATGATTGGTGGTGAAGATAATTTACAAAAACGTTGATTAAATTTGGTTTTGTTATTATCTATTTACAGAAACGAGCGGTTGAACAGGAGGTGATGCAGGGATCCTACGTAGCCCTGCCTCTTATAGCAGCACTTATTGCCATCGGAGTCAACCATGCAAAGGTAGTCTATCATTAGTTACTCTTTTTATGTAGTTGGCTTACTCTGGGCTCTACACTATCACTTGCCCGATTGCCCGGGGCAAGTAGAATGGTATGTCGGGCAAGTAAAACTTTCATGAAAGGCCTAGTTTGGTTGCCCAATCAGGCAACTTAAAGGGACTTAGTAACATTGTCCAAATCCTCAAAATAAAATTTTAATTCTAGCGGTTCCCTAATACCTTGTTGTATTCGTATTAACAATAAAATCATGGAACAGGTTTTGGTTTTTCAAATTTCCCTTTTTCAAATTTCCCTTTCGTTACAAAGATATATATGATTGAAGTATTCAGATAAGAAAAACTCCGGGCAAGTTTTTCTTCCGTGTACAAAGTGAGTGCAGTGAGTTACTGAATATCACTTTGCATTTTCGCTCATTACTTGGCCATACAATGTCCATTTGACTTGAAATTTTCACACAATACCCTGTGGACATATGAGATAACAACAATATACATTGCATCAACCATTCATCACTTTTTGCACATGTCAACAAAGTTACTAGATCCCTTTAATTATAGGTCAGCTATGAGAGAATAATGTGATTCCATAGGTTTAAATCTTATCTAGAAGTAAGCGGGCAAGTAACATTTGAAAAGTCATAATTGTACTTGCCCAAACGGGCCAGTACCGAGCATGGTGGCTTAGCGGTTAGAGTGTCCGCCTCATGCACGGGAGGTCCCAGGTTCGTACCCTGACCGGGTCATACCAAAGACTTTAAAAATGGTACCTTCTGCCTTCTAGCCAGGCGCTCAGCATTTATAGAATGGCGAAGGGAAAGTTAATCACACGAGATACCAGAGGACTGGACCCTTCTGTAGCTTTCGCTACATTTAGTAGACGTGTGGCCTAGGGCTAATGAATCGGAGATAGGCGCCGCCTTATGTGCCAAAAGTGGCACGGGAAGGACTTTTAAACGGGCCAGTAAGAAAAAAGGTTCGTGTGGAGTCTGCCTTACTGATTTTATAACATGTAGACTTACGAAGTACTGCTACGAAAGTGGCAGACCGACATCAATATTAATATATAAGCAATGGTGTAGCTCTGAGGAAGGGGGAGTCTGGGGGCGTGTTTTCGGGGGCTACATTTGAAGTATGCCAGCATGAAAATTGCTCCCCAAATTTGTTTTTAACTATTGAACTTGAACTATGTTGAACTCTGTTTTTAAGCATGTGGGCTCTTTTTTTTTTCTTCATTTTCTTGGCTAAATGTCCCTGAGCCCCAGTGTATTCAAATTTTCACTGTTCTTTCTGAATATATGTTATGCCAGAAATATGACTTATTTGTGTGCAAAATTTGAATTATCAAGGATTACTTTGTATCTTTAATTGTAATATTCTTCTTTTTCCTTCCAGATTATGCCATTTATTCTTCAATTCGGCCAATCAATGCGTGGACTACAAGGGGGCGGAGCCAGTAGAGCCGAACCTAGCAACGTAGACCTGGATTTGTCGCGACAGCGCAAGAAAGTTAAGCCCAGGAAAACATGACAAAATATGTCTAGTATTGAGTAGTAGTTAGGTAGCTTTTGTTTGATGTCCCTTCATATTTACAAGAAAGTAAAACCCAGGAAGAAATGACAAAATATGTCCAGTATTGAGCATTAGTTATGTTAGCTTGTTTGATGCCCCTTCATATTTCATGAGCAGAAAAATTGAACACAATAAACTGATGTTGATTTGTGGAGATAAGAAAGTTAAAACCCAGAAAGAAAAATTATGAAGTTTTGGGTAACTTAGGTTTGACACCCTTTAATATATCAATTACTGTGAAGAACTGACCTGTCTTAAAATAGCAGACATTTTGTAAACAGCTACATTCAAGCTTGATTTTTAGCATGTATGCATTAAAGGGTACCACCACACAAAAATAATATTCTTATCAAAGAAAGGTAACATCTTTAGTATTCCATTCCATCAACAAGTTCACAAAAATATGTTTCCAGAAAAAAAATATATAATTGGAAAACGCATCACCATTCTAAAGCATGCGTTCATGCGGTCTGAATTGCGAAGAGCGAACAAATCGCCCGGGATTATATTGTCTACAAACGTACGCGTGAATAGCATTGGCGCTCTCACAAATGCTTGGCCCGTAAGGAACCAGGAAATAGTAGTGGTTCCGTAAGTGGTGGAAATGAATTGCTTTGTTTATGAATTATACAACCCTTTGCAAAATGTTGGGTATCTATTTGATATCACAAAAGGGTACCAAATCATCAAATAATGTGTTGTTCTTTGCCTGGTGGTCCCCTTTAAGCCTCAACACTAACTTGTTGTCTGTACTGGCCCATTCGGGCAAGTAAAATCATCACTTTTGAAATGTTACTTGCCCCAATATAAAATTCACTTGCCCTCTTACTTCTGGATGAGATTAACACATATGAAATTACAATGTTATCTTACTGTTGAATAATTATTTAGTTGCCCAATTGTGCAAGCAAACAAGACAATTTATGAAATTTTACTTGCCCGACATCAATTTTTACTTGCCCCGGGCAGTAGGGCAAGTGTTGTATGGGTATTCCTTGTATCACTCGCATGATGGTATGCTATTATACTGTTATTAAATGGCGGTGGAGGGTATAGCACGGAATATTACATCCCGAGAGATTTTAAATGCTATTGAGGGAAGAGTAAATAAGTCCCGAGATGAAGTCGAGGGACTTATTTTCTTCACGAAATAGCATTTGAAATCCCGAGGGTAGGAATATTCCGTGATTTTCCCAGACAACAAATTTAATAACTGTTTTATCATCTGACTTGACTTGCAGGGGTGTGCTATACCCATGTGCTATCCAAAAATAGAACACGGCAGCGACATGTACTGTATATACTAAGTCAGGTGATAAAATTATATTCATCATGTTTTCTTATCTCACTTTGTGCCGGTCAATTAATTTTCAAGCATTTAACAAAGAGCTCGATTTGTTGTGGCAGCACAGAAGAAAATTTGGAAGAAAACAAATATTGTTAGTGACAATACTAGTAGTTCAATAGTTTTAAAATTATTCTGTGAATATTTCAGTTAAATGCAGGCTTATTTGCTAAGTAGCAGAAGGTAGTTAAACAAAGGGGAAACAAGTAAACAAACTGTGCAAAAGTCGTTGGAAAGATGTTACTTTGTAACCCAGGACCAGTCCTGCACCCATTGTAGAAAGAGTTGCAATCGATTGCAAGTTAGATCATGTGACTAAATAAGCAAATCTGATTGGTTCAAATGTGCATACTTTCTGACTTGCAATTAATTGCAACTTTACCATTGATTTCATCTCTTTCTGCAACGGGCCAAGAAGGGGTTTATTTGTGTTCATCACTTATTCTAAAAAATAGGTGATTGAATAATCATATGAAATATTTTCAGACATGATCTAATAGGTTATTCATGTATCTTTACTGTTACATATTTGTGTCCATAGTAATTTTTCTCAAATTAAACAAAAAAATTCAAAATTTTAAAAATTTAAAAAAAATTTCTCAAACTAAAAAATAGTTGATTGAATAATCATATGAAATATTTTCAGACATGATCTAATAGGTTATTCATGTATCTTTATTGTTTCATATTAGTTATCTTAGTGATTGTTCTCAAATTTGGCAATATGATGAAGTGGTGATTATGTTTAGCTAGTCTGTAAGTAAATGTTTTAGTAATTTCATTATGAAATTTAGGAAATTTATGTTGGGTGATTCATTGTTATGCTCAGAAATGAGCTATGATTAAAAGTAGAGTTTTTGGTAATTAAATTATTTATGTGTTTTATTATGGTGGTCAGTTTGTACATTTTGGTAAGGTTACTATTTTTTCTTCTTTCAAAATATATAGCATGAATGGGTACAATGGAACCTCGTTATAACAAGGAGTTTGGAACCATAAAAATTACCTTGTTATATCAGGGGCATGTTTTATGAAAGGGCCTTCGCTATATACATGGTCTGGCACAGAGCTAGGGTGAAAATTATCTCCGCGTTCAGACCCTAAAGCTTTTTAATTTCCAACGGCTATTGACGCTCTGTGCGAAACGCGGAGATAATTGCACCCTAGCTCTGCGCCAGACAACGTACATAGCTCATACCTTTTCATGAAACAAGTCCCCTGGTATTTTGTTTTATCAGAGAAAAAAACATATATGTATAAAGAGCTTGTACCGCGAAAATTACATTTTTGTAAGGTTTTGTTATATATCGGGGCCCTGTAACAAAGATGTCTGATTAATTGTATAATCATTCTACAATTAATCGTAAGTCTTTGTTACTAGGCCAAGAGCTCTATATAAAGAGGTTCCACTGAATTGGATTGATGTTGATTTATCTAGTCTGAATGCGAACTAGGGAAATCTAGATTAGTTGTTTCTGTAGACAGGTGGCCTTTCTATGCAAGTGGTTGTGGTTATGTAGGGGAACAGGAATATTGATATGATTTTGTGTTTTATGAACACTATTTTCTGTGTTTTGATGCCGTATTTGTATTTCTTTTGTAAGCAAAATGTGTATTAGGGAGAGGAGTAGATTAGATACAGTGGAAACTCTTTATAACAAGGTACCTGATATAGTGAGGTAATCTCTCGGGTCCAGGTTTTGTTTATTATTTTTAAGCCCTGATACAAGATATCTGATAAAACATGCTTGTTATAATGAATTTTCACTGTACCAGTAAATTACCTTGTTATAAGAGGGTTTTGAAGGATCCACTGTCTTGTGATTATTTCAATTTTTTGTCATCGAAAATGAATGTGGGAAGTTGACTTTATTGATATCATTGTGTATATGTATGTTTTATATCATGGAACTATTCCTGAGCGATATATTAGCTCAGTACAATCAAAAGATTTCAATAGATTGAATTTAAAGACAAATATTGTTCCGTGTTCTGTTCTTGTAAATTAAACATGAGTGCTGTGTGTGGAAACTGCTAGATGATATAGCCCGGTCACATATCAACGGATTGTGCAAACGGATGTCAAACGGGATCGAGAGCTAAATTTTCCATCCGTTCTATACGTTTCTTGTCCGGTGATGTACGTTGTTCTATGTTTTGTACATGAAGCAATGGAGACGACTTTCATCACCGGATAATTTAATTTCGCAAATTGTCTATTCGTTGGGCATACGTTTCCGATATCCGTTGATATCTGACCGGGCCATAAATAATATTGTAGGGTGAGGGAGAGAGAAGGGAGTCAAGTTAATATTGGCTGAATTGAGTTCTGCTTACCAATTTAGCAAAAAATCAACTTGACGCCCTTCTCACTCGTACCCGATTATCTTGGTACATGTACGCGTTTAAGACGTTCTAGATGCCAAGTTGCACAATCAATCAATCATACATACAACTCTTATATGTACTACACACATGACAGAGAAAACTGTTTACAGTGGAACCTCATAACAAGGACACCTTGAGTCCAATTAATTAAACTCATTATACCGGATATCATTTTTCAGGGCTTAAAAACAATAAAATACAAAGAACCTGGACCTGTGAGATTACCTCGCTTTTTAAGGTACCTCATTATAACCGAGCTCTTTGTAAAGAGGTTCAACTGTATCCAGAGCATGGACCAGCAAAATTGCCTTATTATAAGACGGGTGTTTTTCTTTCAGAGTTCTTTATAATGAGGTTCCACTGTATTATTTATGGCCCGGTCAGATATCAACGGATAGCGGAAACGAATGCCCAACGAATAGAAAATTTGCGAAATGAAATTATCCGGTGATGAAAGTCGTCTCCATTGCTTTATGTACAAAACAGAGAACAACGTACATCACCCGACGAGGAACGGAGACGAACAAATAGAAAATTTAGCTCTCCGTTTGACGTCCGTTTACGCAATCCGTTGATATGTGACCGGGCTATAAGCATTGAAATAAGGCAGTAATAGTCTTGTACGCTTCTTCAGAAGGGTTTATTGTGAAGTACAACTTGTCTTTGTGGAACACATTACATGTAATGCCAGAAACATCAAACAAATATGGGAGTTTTTTCAGAACTAAAAGTAAAACAAGCCAAATTGTTTTTTTGTAATCGCCCATACCAATGAGAAGCAGAATGTGTCCCTAAGAAAGCAAATAAATATATATATATTTTACAGAGCTCAGGAGACAAGCTGAAAAAATACAACAAAATGGCACTGTGTAACAAACGAAAAGACTCCCCTTAACCAAACAAAATTCGGACTAGGAGGGCAAAATGTATCCCCTACCTGGCACAGCCACAGTGTGTAAGACTATTGTACATAACTTCAAAATGTCTCCTACAGTGATCTATATAATATAGATTTAACTTTTATACAAAAAAAGTTTCTATCGATATTCATAAATTGCAATATTTACATATTTTTCTATATATACATATCGACATAGAAATTTATATTTTACAAACATTTAACTTCCAAATAAGGCAAAATCTTTAAAAAATCACAACAAATTTCTCATAATCTCACAGGATAACTGATGGAAATAAATTAAAAGAGCATACATGTACATAACATTTCATATCATGATTCACTTATATTCATGATGTCACATCAAATTTAGTGCTTTCATCAATTCATTTCAGTTAATAATTAATTGCAGTACATCACATTTCTATCAAATCAAAACCTTCACATCTATGTGAATAAGGACAAAAAGTGGTATGAAAAAGGGGAAATTACATACATAAAAAGTGAGAAAATACCCAGTGGTCTAGTGACAATATCATGTCTGAAATTGTTGTGAATATTGGTCTGATGCCTAAACAATGAATTTTCCTGATCAATATGCATTTCATCTGCATTCAGTTTTAATCATTTAGTTTGATTGTGGATACATAACTAATTCGGTGATTTAAATAAAATGCATTAATTGAAGTTTTGTCGATAATCATTCTAGTTTCTGGTGATAAGTACTTTTGAGTTTGTCCATGATGCTGATCAGTTGCGTTGGACTGATTGGGGGGGGGGGGGGGGGGGGGGGGGGCGCACACCTTATGTATTTCTTTGTTTTTTACAAAAATGTTCCCCTAATTATGTTTTTATTGTTTTTTCCAAATTATTTGGGGGCCTCCTTTTTGCGTTTGTGTCAGGATAATCATCAATTTCCCCTGATTATCTGAAGTTCTGTTGGTAATTGTTCCAGTTTCTGGTGACAAATACTTGTTGCGTCTGTCCCTGCTGATTCTGCACCTGGATCTCCACCTGTCCCGGCTGCAACTGCAGGTGCTGCTGCTGTTGCTGCTGTTGTTGATTGCCTCCTTGTGCCTGGATGATCGACGATATAGGGATGACATTCTGAGCAGAGGACTGCAGTTGCAGGAGCTGGGTTGCCTGCTGGAACTGCGTAGGAGATTGCCGCAACTGGCTGACATCTATGGTCTGCGGTCCGGCCTCCACTTGGGAAGCCTCACCCGTGTTTTGCTGGCTTGAGGACACCGTTGTTGCGACTTGACCTACTGGATGGCTGATGCCCATCGCTGCTTGGCTGACGGCCAGCGCTGCCTGGGTGACGGTCATCTGAGGAATCTGGCTCTGCGACATGGTGATCTGAGGTCCCTGGATCGACCCTTGGATCTGAGAGACGGGGATCGTAATGGTCTGTGGCTGGCCGGGACCGGTTATCTGGAATGTCTGCTGCCCCAGCAGGCCTGGTTGCGAGTGGATGATCCGCTGTGCCAGGTTCTGGTAGTCCTGGATAGGCTGGTGTCGGAACTCGCTGATGGTTTGAGAGAGTTCTGACATGGCCTGGGTGAGCAGGTCTGCAGCTTGGACGGATTCTGTCTGCACAGGGACTTGGGCCTCGATGTATCTCACATTGCTTTGTCCATCAGTGCTGCCTGAAGCACCATCGTTCTGACCTTGAGGCGCAACTACAACTTGTAGTGTCGTAGGTCCCGACAGCATCTGGCCACCGAGGTGTTGCAGGATTGGTTGCAGCGTGGTCGTGCCATCAGGGTTGACGGTGGCAATCTGGATGTTCTGGAGATCACTATGTTGAAGCTGCGTCTGGTTCTGGGCCATGGCTTCTTGAACAGCTTGCTGGATGCCTTCAGGTACCTGGGTCATGACGGTGATAGGACCCGATAACTGGTCTTCCTGGGCAACCTGCTGTTGCTCCTGGACAACAGTCAACTGCTGCTGCTGAGGGTTGTTCAACATGGCTGCTGCCTGCACTGGCTCCATGTGCTTCTTGCGCACGTGATCCATCATCTTTGCCTTGGTGCTGTATTGCCTTGGGCAGTGCGCACAGGCAAAGTAGTGCGTAGTGATGGTACCCGCCGGTGCAGTGTGTGGATTACCAAAGGGGCTGTTGGGGTCACCTTTTGTCTTCCGGAGACTAGGAGGGACATTGCTACCAGGGTGATTCTTGAGGATGTGAATCTTCCTCTTACTGCTGCTCTTGTACACTTTCTCACAGTATGCGCAGAAGTAGTTCCTGTTTGGTTTGACAATCGGAAGGTTAAGCTCCGGGACAGTGTCCGGAGCTACATCTGGATGCCGCTTTGCCAGATGGTTCACGAGCATCCCACGTCGCTTAAAACCGAGCTCACATTTCCTGCATTTGAACGTGAATGCGTTCATCTCAGAAGGGGCTATTTTTGGTTTGAATGGTTCCTTTTTGGGTTTCGATGCCAGGAACTTGTTCCGGGCCTCTCTCTCAGGATTGTGCATTCTGGCCGTGTGTTCCTTGAGCTTGTCTTTCCTCTTGAACTGTTTGCCGCAGTTTGCACACAGGAAGTCCTTCTGGTCCGAATGGCGCAGCATGTGTAGCTTGAGCTTATCGGGGCGAGGAAATATCTTGTGGCAGTGTGGGCATGGGTATTCCTTCAGGGAGTGAAAGCCTCTGATGTGCTTCCGTACAGTGGTGAATTCCCGGAAGCTCTTACCACAGTGAGGACAGTGATAGGCCCCGTTGTATGCATGAGACTGGACGTGCAGCTTCAGTTGCTCGTTCCGATCAAAGTTCTCATCGCAGAAGGGGCAAGTGTAGTACTTCTGTTCACTGTGTGTCTTGAGGTGAACCGCAAGAGCGGAATTGTTCAGGAAGCATTTGCGGCAATGTTCACACTGGACAGTCTTCCTGTCCTCACGGTGGTGCAGCGCCATGTGGCGGTCGTAGCGTATCTTGATGCGGAACACCTTGAAGCACTCCTTGCACCTGAAAGATGGACGCGTCCGGGAACGCAAAACAAAATCTCCGCTCGAGCCTTGTCTGCGTCCATGATCGGTAGCATGGAGGGCAAGCTCCTTCTGCGAAGGAAAGATTTCAGTGCAGGTGGGACATGTGAAACCCTCCCTCTTGATGACTACCCGATTCTCAGCATCCTCATCATCGTCAGAAGAATCTTCACCTTCCACTTCTGCTGCTGTGTCGACTTCGGTTTTGATCTGGGGAGATGCTGGGTCATTAGTGCTACTTTTATTGCCTTGATCATCCACTGAATCATCCTGTTGGGATTCTGCGTTGTCCTCCTTCCTGGTTTCCACCTCAAATTTCATCTTCTTGGCATGCTCCGTCTCTGCTTCCTCCTCCTCCACCATTCCTTCATCACTGTTTTCTTCCTCATCGTCATCTTCCTCTGCCTCTTCGACCTCTTCCTCTGCCTCTCCCTCCTCCATCTCCTCCTCCTCCTCCTCCTCTTCGTCCCCCTCCATAACCTCCACCCCATCGTAGTGAAGACTCACGTGAAGCTTTAGCATCCGCTTGTTCTCAAACTCAAGGTCACAGTGCTCGCACGAAAACGTCGAGCTCGGTTCCATGCCCTCCGGGAGACCGGTCTTCCGTTTCCTGAGAGGGGGCAAGGGGCCGGAGAACTCGCCCCTCTCCTTGTGCTTCCTCATGTGCCGGGTGCGGTTGTAGTAGTGCGCAAAGGTCTTGTTGCACACCTCGCAGTGGAATTTCTTCTCCCCCGAATGCATGACGGAGTGCCGCTGCAACCCGTAGAGCCGCGGGAACTTCTTGTCGCAGAACGGGCAGTTGTACTCCTCCTTCTGGTCAGGTTTAACGGACGCAAGCTTCGCCTGGGCCAGTTTGCGCTGCCGTTGCCGGTACCCCTCGGGATATTTCCGCGGTCTGCCACGTTTGCCCCGCCCACGACTTGCCTTACTCTTGAGGACCGGGGCGTCGTGGGTTGCTAGATGTTTCTGCAGCAGCTCCGAGGATCTGAACTTTTTCGTGCACTCAAAGCAAGGCCAAGTGTTCTCCTTCTCTTGCAGTTCTGATAAGAATAAAAATGACAAACAAACAAACATTATTTCAAAAGTGCAAGCATATCCTATTGCAGTAATTTTTTTTATTGGAAACGACGCAGGTGC